>CM062817.1:1027081203-1027504345 GCA_031772625.1 Pinus tabuliformis
AAGACATACGGAATTCATTCAAAAATTTGATAGGGTAGTCAAGGATATCCCTGATCATTTGAAACCCTTCGAAGCTAATATCCTTGAAAAATTCATAAAAGTTGTTGCTGGCCACTTGACCTATGCACTAAAGGACAAGAAACCCTCCACAGTGGCTGAAGCCAAAGAGATAGCAATGGAAGTTGAGGAAAACTTACGAATCTCGAAAGCGGATGTCACTGACCACCCTAGAGCTAAAGGCGAGGTCAAGAAGGAGAAGTCCAAATATCAACATGAAGAAACCCTCCTGGCCATCCTCAAGAAAATGGAGAAGTTTATTGAAGAAGCCAACTCACGTGACTGGGTTATCATGAATAAAATCATTGCCTTGGAAAGGGCCCAAAAATCTAGTTATATTCCAAAAGGAAAACCCTTTCCCAACAAGCAAAATGAAGAAGATAGGCCAATCTCATCTCAATTCCCAAACACTTCGGCTCCAATTAACGTTGTTGAGCCAGACTCGTATTCTAAGGATGAGGGAAGTGGAGAGGGAGAAAGTGAGGATGAAGAAATAGATGAGCAAGCTAACCTTGTGGAATCCAACATCTTCAACATTTAGCTGGGGGGCTCGTATGCGCACCCTCCCATTAGTGAGATCACTCTTAAAGAAGAAAAGTAAGAATCCATTCTTAAAAATGATAGAAAGGGAAGGTTCAAAGGGGTCCAATATTCACGAAAGGAAAATAACAACACCCTACAACCTCTAAGGAACCATCTAAAGAAGTCTCATTGCCCAAGCAAGCCCTCCAAGGAGTCTCTCCCTACAATTTCTCCCAAGAAGGATCCCCCACCAAAGCCAATTCAAAAAGGGTCCTCCAAGAAAGGAAAACATCAAGAAGAAAGAGAAGGGAAAATAGGAAAGTGGCTTTTATGTACTTCCCAAGATACATCCTTTGCATGTGTCCTGCTGCTCTAGTGCTTCTTTGGGGAGGTCTGTGGTAATCTGTTGCATGATATTCAATGTTCCATGATGAAAATGTCCAAGTCTTCTATGCAAAAGTTTGTCGACATCGTGGCTCTACACCTTCTCCACCTTTGTGCTTAATGCAACACAATCCTCCACATCTAGCTTGTAGAGATTCTTCACTTGAACCCCGATCTGCTTCACCTATCCCGTGGCTATGTGTCTCAGAAATGCCTTTCCTTTTTTGAAGATCACATCATAACCACGGAGAGAAGATTTTTCTTTAGACCAAGAACAAACATCACATCCTTGAGCCTAAGAGGGGAGCCTGACTCCCTCTAAAAGGTGACTGTACTAATCCTGGTCGCGTTGTACCTTCTAGCATCTCCCATCTCGATGTGCATCTGGAGATATTTCTCCTCAAAATCACTGAAAAATATGTATTCCTCGTCATATGGAACGAGGCACTTTTGTCGAGGTACGACACGCTTCCCATCACTCTGTTGTCTATGCATGCAATGAGAGTAAAATCAAGCTCTGACTGTGAAGGCAAAGCTTCACCGCATCTCCTCATGACGTCTTCTTGCTTGTCTTCTTGTGTGGACACTTCATGGCATAGAGCCTAAGTTCATGACAATGAAAGAACTTGATTTTTGACAAGTGTTTCTCCTTGACCCCTTGACTAGATTCTAATTTGGATTGGAATTTCTTCCCTTTCCCTTTCATTTCCTTTCCCGCCAAGGCACAGTTCTCCTCATCGTCACCCTTGGATAAAGTCTCATCTCTAGTATTCTGCCTTATTTCCTCCTATACCATGTCGAACCATAATCTCTCCCAACTTGGTATTTTCTCCCTACCATTTACTAAATTTTGATACCTATGCCAGCTCTTGGGAAGGCCCAAAAGGGCTAGAGCTACTAAGTCTTCTTAAGGGAAATTAACACTGACCCCACCAAGTTCATCATGACATTGTGTAAACTTCTAAGATACTGTAGAATTGTGTAATTCTTTTGCATCTTGATACTTTGAAGCTTGTCCTTGAGTGCCAACTTCTTGTGGTCACTATTATTTTGGAACAATTTTGTCATTGTTTTCCACACTATGAAGTGAAGTCTCTTTTCTGTGGAGATTCGAGACAACATGATCCTTTACTGCCTCCAATATGATTATCCTCGCTTTGGCAACATATTTCTTCCACTGAACAAGCTTCTGGGCATCAGATGCTTGCAGTTTTGCTACATTTTTCTTAATGTATTCTAGCAGCTCATTGTCATCCAATACTCGAGCCTAAGTCCATTGAAATCCATCTTCTCAATCCTAAAGAAAACCTGCAACATTGATCTTCAAATTTGAACCTCCTGTAATGACAACATCGAAATCTTTTGTTATACAATGATTCTAGCTCTGATACCATGTAGAAATTAATGTGTAGATTCAAAACTAATCATGAAATTTACTAAATCACAAGACTTGAAGCTACTCTACTGATTTGCGTAAGTTAATTCACCATCTAGAACACAAATAATGGACATGCAAAAGGAAACATCACACATGCACATATATTTATCTAGGGGAAAGCAACTGCTCAAAACCCTTACTATCTATATTGCATTAATCATAGAATAGAGATGAAATACATATGCTTGCTCAAGCCTCAACACACCCTGCAAGTGTATAAACTATTCCTCTGCCCGACTGACTGACTCTGGCCAACATTTAGCCAATTTTCAAGCCCTCCAAGCTCCTATTTCCTTGTGTTGTTCCCTTGGTAAATTGGCCCATACTATTTAGGAATTTCCCACTATTGAATTATGCAATTCCTCTAGGTCCTTCCTCTAACTGCATGCACCACCTGTACACATTGGAATATGCTACAACTAATAGTACACTGCCTTGGAATCTCCATCTCAACTGTGTAAATAGAATTCTTTGCATGCAACAATTATTTTGGGTTGATCACTGAGTGTGGTTGAAGTTCCACTTCCACAACTTGACCTCCACTAGTTCTTTTGACAGTTAGAACTATTTAAACATACAATAAATCAAATTAACTGAAAATAATTGCTACAAATTAGCAATCAAACATACTGAACTGAAATCAAGCTTACCACACTTGAATTAAGTGAGTTAATTGAGTGACAAGTGCCATGTCACCTCAGTGAACTACCTCCAAGATTTTTGCTAAAATAGAAATTCGAATTTTCTCTAGTTTGACCAAGGCAAAGTCAAACTAAGAATTTCTTGTTGCATTTTCTACATCATTTTGTTGGATAATATTAAAGGAAGGACTAGTTGTTTCTCCGTGGATGTAGCCCAAATTGGGTGAACCACATATATCTATCTCTCTCTTGTTCTATGCTTTTTTGTATTTGTGTTTCTGTAATATTTTGTGTATTTCATTGCTCCATTAATTAATTTCTAACATTGTGTTGACCACTTTCAGAGCTATGTTGATTTGTTCGTGTGAGTGTATTTAGCTCTAGAAATATTATGATCCAACGGATTTAGAAATTTTTGGAAAGGTAACCACTCTCTAGTCTCAAAGGTGAATCACAGAGTAAAATTAGTTTTACACACAAAAGTTGTCGATATTTAAAGAATTTGTTAATATATCATAATCACTTGTCAAACCTCTCACAAATACCTTGGTGTGCATGAGACAATACGTGTCAAATCCATTGTTTATTTTGTGTCATGGTTGAATAATTATATATAAACGTGTTTGATGCACTTTTATACTACTTATGTAATAATGTGTAGACATAGAATCATGTCACATTAGTTATTTACACTTGTATATTAGTAATATTAATGTATTTTTAATATACATTTGTATATTAGTTACATATTTGTATGACTTAGGTTATATATGTGTACAGTGTAATGTAGAAATATTGGTTAAGTGTCCACACACACACAGACAGATATATATATATCTATATATATATATATATATATATATATATATATATATATATATATATATATATATATATGAACTGGCCAAGAACCAGGTCGCCATGAACCCTATCAACACTGTTTTCGAGCAAACCACCCGATCGACGATTCCATGCGCTCTGTATGCCCCTGCTTCTTCTTGCCATCTCAGAGGAGGCACGTTTGTATCAGCGACGCTTAGAAACAGAAACAGGAATCCTCTGTCGAATATCCACAGTGCCAGGGCTTCCGCAGAAAAGGTTAATGATAATGCCAAGGTTCCCAAGACTTTTGACGTGCTGGCGCCCAGTGAGCCGGGGAAAAATGCCATGTATTCCCCAGCCTTTTATGTGGCTCACACCATAGGAGGCATTCTCAGATGCGGTCTAACCGATAATGGCGTAACCCCTCTGGACCTCGTCAAATGCAACATACAGGCTGGAAATTGGTTAGATCAGCCAGTAGCAGGAAGGCCGAGCTGGACAGAACGAAGGGGTATATGGTCTGTGCAAATGTGATGGCCCAGTACATGGCCGAACAGATGAGGGTTTACGTCATCGAATGGAAGTCGGGCCTAGAGACCGTAACCATACTGGCCATGAGCCCGAAGATCTGGATCCCACTGCTGGATACAAGTGCCCATGACAGAGCGGGTGGATCAGTGACTTCCAGATCTGGCTTGGATCTACTCGATCCGGACAACAATCGAAGGAAATGCCAAAATCCAAGAGATCCAGAACCTCTCTCGGATACGGAGTTAGATGGCTCAGATCTGACAAGAACCGAGCCACCCCAGATTGCCAAATCCGGGTTTCAAATCTTTGTGAAGACGCCAAAAGGAACTACAATCGTGATCTGGACTTATGACAACGACAGGGTTTTAGATCTAAAGAAAAATATTGCCGATCAGACTGGCTACCCGGCTGAGGAACAACACCTGTTAAATGAGGGCAGATCGCTGCAGGAATACAAAACCATGCAAGGATATAACATCAAGCCAGGTTCCACAATCATTCTCAATATGAGATTACGAGGAGGAGCAGGAAATGTTGGAAATAGCTCGCAAAGCAATGGGTCCTTTAAGGAAGCAGTGAAGGGCAAAGGAAAAAATTCCACAGTGGCTACGGAACCTCCATGGCAGTACATTGTAGATCAAATGCCGGAGAGCCCAGCTATCTCTATCGAAATACCAGAGGTAAAAAATATATATTCAGATCTACAAAAAAATGCAGTCATTTGTAGATTTAATGGCTTTTGGCCTAGAACTGATGCATTGTATCAATGGATTCATTCTGCTTGGACAAAAAAATGCCAAATCTATCTATACCCCAAAGGATTTTTTATAGTATGCTTTGAAACAGAGGAAGAAAGGGAAACAGTACTCAACCAAGGGCCATGGTTCTGGGGCAGTGCTGGACTTTTTATTACCCCTTGGTTTCCTGATTTTGATGCTAACACCATGGTGGTATCAAGGATGCCTATATGGGTGAGGTTGCATAATCTTCCTCTACATTTTTGGCATTCAAAGGTTCTAATAGCAATTGGAAATACTCTGGGGAGAAAGATAAATATAGACGCAGAGAGACACATAAAAGGAATATTTACTTTTGCCAGAATATGTGTCGAGGTAGATCTTAGCCGAGGACTACCTGAGATTATCATTCTGAATTTCAATAATACACAGTGGGAACAACCGTTGGACCATGAGAATACAGCTTTCAGGTGCCAGGGATGTCAACAAACAGGTCATTTATACAATGCATGTCCAAGCCTCAACAAGAGCAAGCAACAACAAAGGAAGCCGAAAGGATGGCAGAATATAGACACTGCATATAAGAAGGCAACTGCAGAAAAGAAAAAAGAACAAAATAAAACAAAGGATAAAAATCAGGACAAAAAGGACAAGGAGATCAATGAGGAAAAGGAACAAGAGCTCCAGATGGAAATAAGCGGTAACAAACGAAGCCACAATCCTGAAGGATCGGATTCAGATAAGGAGCAACCAATGAGTACGATGGAAAACCAGCTAGCCGTTATTGACTCCCCTCCCAACATGGATGGTTGGCGAAAAGTGGAGAAGAAGAAGGGCAGGAAGACTTAGACCAGCTGGTTTTTCCTTTTTTGCTGCACTCCAGAAAACTGGAGCAGCTCATTCTTTTTCTGCTTTTTAGGCAGTGCTGTACATTGCGGGCTGTATGATTAATTTCCACACAGCCAAATTGAATGCTTAAAGCATATGCTTGTAACTTTTTATTTTTTAATAAAAAGTTTGCTTTTTTCTTTGGAAAAAATATATATATATATATATATATATATATATTTGCGCCTTGTATGGAGTTGGGGATTCTTCACTTTTGTGTGGGTTACAGAGGATGTAGTGGAGCAACGCAGGGATAGCATCACTGTTGACACATAGGGAGATTTACTTCTCGGATCCCTCATGGAGGATTTGGAGTGAAGATCCATTCACCGAAGGGTATGATGATGCGACGATGGAGGTTAAAGCTTCTAGACTTTGCGCAATCCTAGCATGAGCAAAATTTGTACCTCTTGGCCATGTGTGTCAATCCTTCCTGACTGAGAAAGATGACCGAGCACTGCATAGGTCGAGTCTTCTCCCCTCTGCCACTGCGTTGATCCTCTTCCTCGGACTCAAACTTGATGACGTAGGTACTGCGTCACCACTTCCTTGCTGCTTCTCTGCTAGGAACAACTTTATCACTCGGGACAGTTGTTTTCTGCTGCAAATTCTCTACTTGGTTGATGCCTTCAGTTATCCTGTGATCTGCAACCGTGCTCTGATACCATGTTGGAATTTCTAAGTCTAACTGTTAGAAACCCTTCATGTACTTTTCTGATTTATTTCTGCCTACTTGTTTTGTTAAATTAACAAGTTATTTACGATGTAAATACTGAAAATAAATACAAGTACATGCTCAACACATTACAGATCATCAATTGAAGGAAACAAAACAAGCACACAAGTGACACCGTTGTTTTTGGACCAATTTCCCCGAAAAACCCAATGTGGGAAAACTGGTGCAGCTATCTGAGGGTTTTAATTATTAAGCAGTTTCAGAATACAATCTGGGTGCCAAAACCAGCTCACCCAACATAGAATAATCTAGCAGTAATACCTCTCCTTTAGAGACAGATATTTCGGCTGAAACCCCGAATAAACACTCCGACAGCTCCCAGCTCCAATCTGCCCCACGAAAACTCCAACGTCAACCTCTAGGGACTGCATCAGCCCTTTTTGGCCCAGCGTCATCCTAGCCCACCCTACATCAGCCTCTGGAGGCATTGCGTCAGCCCTTAGAGCCTCTACGTCAACCACGCTGCCTCTTTGAGGCATTGCGCAGCTCCTGGCTGCCTTTGCGTGAGCCCTGGTTGGCTCTGCGCGAATCTCTGACTGGCTCGACATCCCTATCTTTCGGCTTCTACGTTGGTCCTCCCGGTACTATCTCTGCCTCCCTACTTCTGTATTCACTGCCCCTCAGCTGCAACTCTGATCACTCCTTTGATTTCCTCAACAAACCCTGGCATAGAAAATCGAATTCTTGATCAACTTGGTGTGTTCTCCAAGTGACCCTCAAGCCTCCTCTTATACTTTTCTTGTTGAGAATACAACGGTCGAGATTAAGTCCCTAATCAACAGCTAATATTAACTCTGGCTTGATCCATGAGTTTTGGAACCTTCTAACACAGTTTTAGATTAATTCGCATTAATATTTTATTTTCCCTAAGTTTAGACTTAGGGACCCCATTAAAAAATATTAATTATTTTAATATCTCCCAAACTGTTTAGAATCTGCCCAAACCATTTCTGGGTATTGGAGATCTCATGTGCTTTAGCCTCTCCACCAATTTTTGTGGCTAGAGCACATCCAATGCTACCCCAAATCAACACATAGACGGGGCTAGATGTGAAAATTCTATCACTGCAACAACTGATTTACTTTTCCTACTTATATCATAAGTTATTCATGAAATTACTTCAACAAACATTAAAATAAATATTGCTGCAGATATCACAGCGTAATACAGAAACAAATATATGCACACATTGACACAGTTATTTTGGACTAATGTCCCCGGAAAAACCCAAAGTGGGAAAAACGGTGCAACAAAGGGAGGATTTTATTATTTAGCAATTTTCTTGTACAACAAGGTGCCAAACTGCCTTACCCACAGATAGACAAACTTCCAACACTTTTCTAAACCCAGCGTAGGCCCTACTAACCTCTGCTACAGCCTGAAACCCTGTGCGTTAGCCTGAAACCCTCTGCGTCTACCTACTAAGGCTTTGCGCAGCCTCTCTGGGCTTCTGCGTCACTCCTACAGCCTCTGCATGGATGACGCATGCCCTTCTGTCTCTGTGCAGTCTCTACTGCCTCTGCATGGATTCCTCTGGCTCTGCATCTACTTCTTCTGCGCTGATCTGCCGCCTCTCTGTTCCATACTTGCTGCCTCTTGACTGCTCTCCAGACCACTTGTTCAATTTCTCAGCAAACCCTGCTCCAGAAACTAAACAGACTAGTCTCCCTCAATATGTTCTCCAAGTGCCCCTCAAGCCTCCTCTTATACTTTTTCTGTTGACATCTCAACGACCGAGATTAAGTCCCTAATCAACAGCTAAGATTAGATCTGGCTTGATCCATGTCTTTTAGACCATTCTAACATAGATTCATATTAATAGACATTAATATTTTATTTTCCCTAAGTTTATACTTAGGGACTCCATTAAAAATATTAATTATTTTGATATCTCCTGATCTGTTTAGAATTTTCCCAAACCCTTTCTAGGTATTGGAGATCTTATGTGCCCCAACCTCTCACCAAATTTCGTGGCTAGAGCACATCCGATGCTACCCCAAATCAACACTCCCTCTTAGCGAGGACTATGCTCTAGCAATACTCCTCACTGAGTATTACTCTGATCATCTGACATCGGTACTTGTGCTGATGTTAGGCCTTCCTGCCCAACATACTCTACACTGCTGCCCATGACTCTGATACTGCCACTGCTGCATCTGTACGACAGCTCCCTCTGCATCTGTGTTGTTGTTGGTCCTTTCTCCCAACACTGCATTTGCACTGCAACTCCCTCTGCATCTGTGTTGTTGTTGGTCCTTTCTCCCAACACTGCATCTGCACTGCAACTCCCTCTTCATTCGTGCTGCTAACACATCACTTTTGAAAAGGGTTCTTTACCATCCCCATCTTTTCCTTGAAGTAGTCAAATTTTGACTTTCCAAGGGCCTTGGTGAGGATATCTGCCACTTGTTCCCCTATAGGAGTGTAGCTCAACTGTACAGCTCCTCATTGGACACAATCTCTGACAAAGTGACACCGGATATCAATATGGTTTGACCTATCATGAAATACTGGATTCTCAGAGAGTTTGATGCAACTCTGATTATCACACATGATCCTGGTCGCCTCCATATTTCTTCTAAATAGGTTTACCAACAATTTTCTGAGCCATATGGCCTCACACAAAGTTGTGCTTGCTGCCATATATTCTGCCACAGATGAGCTCAGAGCCACAGACTTCTGTTTCCTACTGCACTAGGAGGTTATTCCTGATCCAATGTTGAAACAATACCCAGAGGTACTTTTCCGATCCACTGAAATTCCTGCCCAATCTACATCAGTAAATCCACTCAACCTGATTTCCTTCCCCTTGTTGTATAAGAGCCCATAATCAACTATTCCCTGTAAATACCTGAGAACGTGCTTGGCTGCTGCCCAGTGAGCCCTCTTTGGTTCCACCATGAACTGACTGAGGGTGTTGACAACGTAGCAAATATCTGGCCTGGTATTGACTAGATACATCAGGGACCCTATGAGCTGTCGGTATAGGGTGGGATCGACATCCTTGTCTTCTGATGCATCAATCTTCTTCTAGTTGGTGATCATTGGCATAGCCATAGGTCTACAGTCTCCCATCCCGAACCTTTTCAGGATTTTGGTAGCATACCTTCCTTGCCCAAGGAAGATTTCTCCTTTCTGCTGCCAAACTTCCAACCCTAGGAAATAGTGCATTCATCCCAGATCCTTCATATCGAACTCTGTGGCTAGATTCTTCTTGCAGTCTTCAATGAGTCTGGATGATCCTGTCAGGAAGAGATCATCCACATATAATACTAAGATAAGTGGCTCGCTCTCTACGAACAGATAGTAGAGATTCAGATCCGCGTCACTCTTGACAAACCCCATCTGTTGCAAGTAGCCATCTATTCGACCATACCACGCTCTTGGTGCCTGCTTCAACCCATACAAGGCTTTCTTCAGTCTGCAGACATGAGACTTCTTCTCATGAGTTTCAAAGCCCTCTGGTTGTTCAATATATACTTCTTCTTCTATTACCCCGTTTAGAAATGTCGTCTTGACATCCATCTGATGGATCTCCCATCCCATCTGGGCTGCAATAGACATCACGGTCCTAATAGATGTCTACCTGGCTAGTGGGGCGAAGGTTTCCTCATAGTCAATGCCTTCCTTTTGAGCATACCCCTTAGCCACAAACTTGGCCTTGTATTTTTCAATACTGCCATCCGCAGCATATTTGATCTTGTAGATCCATCTTGAACCTACCACAGATCTGTCGTGAGGCCTTGATACCACCTCCCAGACATCGTTTACCATTATGGAGTTATACTCCTCCACCATCGCATCTTGCCAGACCTGATGCTGAGTTGCCTCCTTGAAGCTGGTAGGCTCTCCATCCTGAGCTACTAACGCCTGATACCTGTTTGGCTATTTTCGCTCCCTTTTGTTGTTCCTTGGCTCTCCGATGAAGTTCTCTGCGTCACGCAGAATTTGATGAAATTCCCCGCTAGTTCTTCCTCTGTCAACAGGTGCTTCTGTTCGCTCTTCTTTCTCATCCTGAGAATCTTCCTGATCTAAGGAAGGATTCTTCACTTACGTTGGTTGAAGAGGCATGACCAATGGATCCTCTTTCGATTGCTCCTTGGAAAGCATTTCGCGAGATCTTCTGAAAGCTCTATCCTCCATGAACTTTACAGCTCGTCGTACTACTACCTTCCTGCTCCCTGGAA
Source organism: Pinus tabuliformis (assembly GCA_031772625.1). Taxonomy (NCBI): domain Eukaryota; kingdom Viridiplantae; phylum Streptophyta; class Pinopsida; order Pinales; family Pinaceae; genus Pinus; species Pinus tabuliformis. The sequence goes on from CM062817.1 coordinate 1,027,092,148, forward strand.
GATAGATTCTGTATGCCTTAGCGTTCTCGCTATATCCTTCCAGATACCCCTTTTCTGCAGTCTAATCCAACTTCTTCCTCTTTTCTTCGGGTATGCGACAATATGCAAAACTCCCAAATATCCTGAAATGACTGACTTCAGGTGTCTTCCCAATGAAGACTTTCTCTGGAGTAATCTTTCCCAATGCCCGATGAGGAGTCATGTTCTGAACGTAGACAGCTGTGTTGCATGCTTCTACCCACAGGAATTTTGGCATATCTTGATCATACAGCATGGCCCTAGCTGCATCTACAGTAGTCCTGTTTTTCCTTTCTGCCACCCCATGCTGCTCTGAATTGTAGGGAGTTGTCCACTCTCTTCTGATGCCCTCCTTAGCATAATAATCAGTGAAGTCCTTATCGATATATTATCCACCATTTTCTAAGTGCAAGACTTTTATTTTCTTACCTGTCAGAATCTCTACTAGAGCCTTGAACTCCTTGAATCGACAGAAAACCTCATCATTAGTTTTCAGAAAATAGATCCAAGTTTTCCTCGAGTGGTCATCAATGAAGGTAAGGAAATACTTGGCATCGCTGAGAGCTTTGACGGACATAGGTCCACAGATATTTGAGTGTATCAATCCTAGTACACTCTTGGCCCTGTGGTTGCTCCTAGGAAATGTCGCCTTGGCATATTTTCCTAGAGCACATCCCCTGCATACATCATCTCGTTCCGCAATCAGATCTGGAGCTCTTGTTACAGTGCTCCTGAGAATTCTCACAACTCCATGGTGCAAGTGACCCATCCTTCTGTGCCATAGTTCATTCAAGTCTTTGTCCCCATGATTGCCTATTAGTGCCATTGGAGATTCTAGTTGCAATCTGTAGAACCGATTGCTTTTGATCCCGATCTGCACTTTCTTTTTCCATCTCGGGTGTTTGACGTATACCTTTTCCTTGATGAAGTAGACGTCGTAGCCCTTGCCTTGTAGTTGTGACACAGAAAGTAAGTTCATCCCCAATCCTGGCACATGCAGCACATTTGTGGCACGAAACCGCTCTCCCGATTCTGTTTGAAAAACTATGGTACCCTTTCCTACTGGAGTACACTTTGCCTTGTTCCCCATGGTGATCTGAAAGTTCATCTTCTCTTCTCGATATTCTGAGAAACACTCTTGATTCCCGTCATATGCCACGAGGCTCCACTGTCTATATACCATACTTCTGATGATGCAGCACTAGTCATGCATGCCACTTCTTCTTCCAACCTGGAAGCCAACATAGAGAAATCGAAATCTCTCTCTCTTGTGCAATCTTCTGAAAATCTGCGTGAGTCCCTGAGGTGGATGCCTTTGCATCGTGGTCTCGACCCATAATTGATTTTCCCTTTTTGTCTCTGATTACTTGCTCTGATACCATGTGAAAATTCTATCACTGCAACAACTGATTTACTTTTCCTACTTATATCATAAGTTATTCATGAAATTACTTCAACAAACATTAAAATAAATACTGCTGCAGATATCACACCGTAATACAGAAACAAATATATGCACACATTGACACAGTTATTTTGGACTAATGTCCCCGGAAAAACCCAATGTGGGAAAACCGGTGCAACAAGGGAGGATTTTATTATTTAGCAATTTTCTTGTACAACAGGGTGCCAAACTGGCTTACCCACAGATAGACAAATTTCCAGCACTTTTCTAAACCCAGCGTAGGCCCTACTGACCTCTGCTATAGCCTGAAACCCTCTACGTCAGCCTGAAACCCTCTGCGTTAGCCTGAAACCCTCTGCGTCTGCCTACTAAGGCTCTGCGCAGCCTCTCTGGGCTTCTGCGTCACTCCTGCAGCCTCTGCGTGGATGACGCAGACCCATCTGGCTCTGCGCAGCCTCTCTGGGCTTCTACGTCACTCGTGCAGCCTCTGCGTGGATGAAGCATACCCATCTGGCTCTGTGCAGTCTCTGCTACCTCTGCGTGGCTTCCTCTATCTCTACGTCTGCTTCTTCTGCATTGATCTGTCGTCTCTTTTTTCCGTACTTGCTGCCTCCTGACTGCTCTCCAGACCACTGGTTCAATTTCTCAGCAAACCCCGCTCCAGAAATTGAATTGACTGGTCTCCCTCAGTACGTTCTCCAAGTGCCTCTCAAGCCTCCTCTTATACTTTTTTCTGTTGACATCTCAATGGCTGAGATTAAGTCCCTAATCAATGGCTAAGATTAGATCTGGCTTGATCCATGCCTTTTGGACCATTCTAACACAGATTCATATTAATACACATTAATATTTTATTTTCCCTAAGTTTAGACTTAGGGACTCCATTAAAAATATTAATTATTTTAATATCTCTTGATCTGTTTAGAATCTGCCCAAACCCTTTCTGGATATTGGAGATCTTATGTGCCCCAACTTCTCCACCAAATTCTATGGCTAGAGCACATTCGATGTGACCCCAAATCAACACTAGAGCACTGTTAGGTTACCTTGGCCCATTGGACAGAAAGAGATAGAACTACCTAGTCAGATTTTATGTATTGACTAGGATAGCGAAATGAGACGACCAAATTTGCATAGGGTACAACACTTGCATGCTGGGGTTGTTCTATGTTTGGGTCCCAGGAGTTCGTGCTTTCGATCCTTCTCTTGGGATTGGGTGGCGAGAGATTATGAGTTCGTACCTGATGGAGTGGGCTAAGGAGATGGTAGTGGACCCAGGTGGAGTTAAGTTGGAGTTTCTAGGCACTGGGGATGCTAGAAGCCCCGAATGGCATTGGGATCTAGGAGGGACCACCTACCATTTCCCAGGTATACTGGTTGACTACAACCTAGAGGGTATAGTTGACCTAGCAGTTGAGTGTGCACCTCCGCTAGGAAAGTTTCAGTCAGCACCAATGACTAACTAGTTTATGGACAGGCTTCTTGGGTAGACTTGGTACGATGTTTTTACACAGGATCACGGGGTGATCAACACACTCTGGCAGGAGTTTATCAAAGGTGGTGGCATTGGCAGGCCACCAGATGGTGCCTTGTATGGAGTTGTGGATTCTTCACTTTTGTGTGGGTCATAAAGGACGCAGTGGAGTAACGCAGGGGTAGCATCACTGCTGACACATAGGGAGATTCACTTCTTGGATCCCTCAGGGAGGATTTGGAGTGAAGATCCATTCACCAGAGGGTATGATGATGCAGCGATGGAGGTGATGATACCGATCGGGAGAGGGCCAACACATAGGGACACAACTTTAGGCCATTTCATTTGGGGATGGGTAGGAGCATCTAGCGTGGAGCATTGGTCTGCATATGGGCATGGAGACGCATGGGGGAGTGCCTCACATCACATTGAGTACATGCGGGAAGTGATCGGTGCAGTGACACAGGCGGGACACAGGACAATACAGCCATAGCCGGGGGTATCTAGTGGTGTACAAGTACAGGTTGCGGCATATAGTGGCATGTCGAGGAATGCTAGTCATTTTTAGTTAATCACTTAAGATTTCTTATTTTTGGTAGTATTTCACTTGGAAAAACTACGGCGAGTAACTTTTTCAGTCACCTAGTCACTAATTTCATCATTTTCTACTAGTGAAAGGACTGTGAAGAATGACCTTGGGAATGGAGAGAAGGAAGCTGAACTTGTGATTGACCGGGCTTCATGAAATTAGTTTGATGTTGATGGTTTAGTGGTTGAACTTGTTGATGTTGAAGGGGCGGTGCACATGGAGGTAGAGGTAGCAGCATTTGCATAGAAGGTTGTATAGATTGTGTGATAGGAGACAGAGAAGTAAGTCTCTGTGATTGTTGCCTTTGTGAGAAATAAATGTTGCTCGATGATGGTGTCACAGGCGACAGCAATTCGAAGCTCGGGGATCAGAGGCAAGGGAAGATCCATAATTTTCCCGAGATTTTGGTACCATTCCAAATGAAATTTATGTACCTACTGACCTAGATTCAATTACTGAAGCTGCAAGGTGACTGGCAGAATGAGTTAAATTGAATGAATATGCCGAGCCAGAACTTGAATTGTTGTGGCCAGGAACAAAAACTTTAAGTGTTCTCAGCCTTGATTGTGAAGTTGGGCTATGATTTTGATGTGTCAGGTGAGGAGGCCAACCCATTTCATGTCGATGTCCTAATGCACCTTGATTACCTTGCAGCGAAGACGATGTCTCAATGGAAATATCTCTAATATTTCAAGACACAATACCTGATTGCTTTGTTGTCTTAGTGGATGTATATCTGATATTTCAAGACACAATACTTGATTGCAAAAGAGAAGATGGCTAGTGCTATTCAGACTCCTACATTAAGAAAAGTATCATTCTATCAGACATCCTTCATCTTTACATGCTAAGGAAATCACCAAAAAGGGAAAAAAGGAAATGGGGAATAATTTTTCATCGAACTAATTAGATCAAAAAAGACAGCAGGGAGAAAATAAGGCTATCCTTCTAGAAGGTTGTCTCTCTGTCTCACTTATAAGTCTATCCATATGAGACAAGGGTCCATGCATCTTCCAATCACTGTCGGGAAGAGCAGGTTCCAAACAAAATGGCTCTTCCTAACAGGCAGATGCAACGTAAACCACCACACTCTTGGTTGTTATACTAAGTGATTATGTATCATCATGATGTCGATTGGGCGCTACCAAAACCTTCACAAGGGTCACATAGAATGATCACATTGTAGACTCAACCTTATTCATAATCTCAAAGTCTAGGAGATCATGTGACTTCCTTTTAATTTACTAGGCTTGAGATGTTTCACCTGCACTTACAAAACCTCCAATGTCAACCTCTGATGCATCTGCATGTCGCCCAAGCTGACCAAAACACATTCTTGAAATCCCTTTGATACCATCCCTTGTTCTATGGCGATGAAGTCCTGTTTGTATAACAGAAAGATATTCAGCTTCAATGGACCAATGAGAAGCAAGACCATTCCTCATAGACATTTGGTTAACATACCAAACAACTGAAACTGTGTTATTGTCACTCCCAGCTTCTATACCTCCTGCATTTGGTGCCAAATTTCTAGTTGCAGGTCCTTGTTCAGTCTCTTTCTTCACATCTACTTTTGAATCACTAACAAGAGATATTTGGTAGACCATTTCTTTGTACACCTTCCCTACATCCTTCAGTATATCTGCATCCCTAAAACCAATTTTAGGCATCATTGTTGTTGTGCTTTTTAGCAGATGTTTTGAAAAGGATAAAACACCATCTAGACTTGAAAGGCATCTCAAAATTCTCATGTGTTGTGCTACCTCAATATCTTCTAGCTTTGTTCCAACCAACAAATCCAAGAATTCAATTACAATTTTCGTGTGTTCTCTCCATGTAGTACAAACAACCCTTGTGAGAGGAGATGTGTGTTGCAGTGAAAAATCCTTAATTATAACAACAATATTCTAATCACTTGCAAATGAAAATGGTAAGAGGGATAAATCAAACCACTGCAACACAATCTCTATACCCCTTTTATAAAAAACACCCCACATGTATCTGTATTATTCATAATATTCTCTAAGAGATGTGTATCATTTCTTATCAAATATGGGAGAATGGATTCCATGTTTGAAGAAAATTTTTCAGCAGAAGCATCAACCCCTAGCTCATATGTTTCCCTCAATGTTTCATCTCCATCCACTAAACTAATTTTTTTTGTTCTAAATTAATCTCAATGGGAAGAGGCATAGAAGAGATGGCAGATTCTTGCAACATGAAAGACACTTCAATGCCAGATCCAAGTTTTGCAATAGCGTTTAAGATTTCAATCAATACATCCACCCCAGGCCCCCTCAAAGAAGTAGCATGTCACATCATCTCATCCAAGGCAGATGATAAAGAGCCAAGAGTGTCACTTGCCAAAACCCATAAGTATGTTTTTGACATAAAAAAAAAAATCACAAAACATCTTAGAGCACCCCGATCATTAATAGCTTGAAGACAAAAGTTATTAAGCACATAGCACCCAAGCATTGTGGTATACATGCTACTGCATATGTAGAAGGGAGGACACCAACCATGATGGCATCCAAAAAAGCATTAGACAGGCCAGCAACATTTAGAACATAATAACAAGTTGGATATTTGTGAATAAGATCACTCATGACTATAGCTGCAAGTGAAAAGACACCACCCCCAAAGTCCTTTGATCTTCTGAATATAGTGCAAAAGAAAAATGGTAAAGAAATCTCTTCAGATCCATATTGCCATTGAATATTTCCAGGAGCATATGTGCCAAGAGATATAGCCCAAAGCAAACCCTTCATAAGAAGTATTCTATGATAAAGAACAAAGTGTCAGGTTGATCTATTTGCATTTCCTCTGACCCAACAACATTTTTCTGAGGAGACTTTCCCTTGGAACTTGATTGCGATTCTCCACTCGGCTTCCTTAGTCTCTCATCAAAATGGCAGACTTCAAGCTTCAAGCGTGCTATGGTGTTATCCAAGCCTCCTGAATCCCTAAAAAAGGTTGCAGCAGGATTACTATAGTCCATAAAAGCCTCAAGAACATGCATAAAAGTTGTTACCAAGTGTATGTATTGTGGATCCAAATATTTGAGAAGAGGGATCAAAGTTGGCATTAAACCCACACCCCCCTTAAAGCAATGCAGCTAGAAGAAGAAGAAACTAGAACTGTTACAAGAGAAAGCAGTGCTTCTAGAAATGATATCAAACAATAGGATGATTCACTGGAAAGGGAAGTTATTTCTTTTTGTATTACACTAGGTAAGATGCCACGACGTCCTCCTGATGTGACGACATTTAAAACCATTGACTGATGAGACCTATCCTAATAGAGGTCCCCCAATGCCAATAGCACTGTAAAAGCCAGAAGACGAATACAGATGTATTGTCGTCTGGTGTCTAGACATGAAAAAGATCTTGCAATACGTAATTATGTTAAAGAAAATCTAAGGCCGAAAGACACCTTGTATTCATCTACTGGATGCTTCAAAAGTTGGAGATCACTTTCAGAATTCATACTCAAATCAGGTATAGGAATAACTTGTAGCCCTGGGTCTCATGATAGTTCCACTTCAGAATCTCCCTTCTAAACAAATTCGTTAGCATAAAACTTAAAATGAAGGGCAGAAACTAGCTGATATGAAATAATGCCAGTCCCATTTTCAGTGGAACAAGTTAACAGCATCAAACCTTCTTCTTTACCACCCCATGCTTTAGACAAAGGAAAATAGCTTTGCATTAAGAGAAGTATCTCTAATTGAGCATTTTCCCACTGGTTTCTTTACAAATGCATCCAATGTTTGTAGACTAGCAATTACTACATCTGCATCTGAAGAAGAAAGCAAAGTCGAAAGACGCTGCCACATAAAAACAATATATATGAAATCAACAACAAAACATAAATAGCCATGCATCATTTGAAATGCCACAAGTTGGAAAATACACAAAATGAAGGAAACAATTTCACCATGATTACAGAAAAAATCATCAAAATAAAATGTGTGCATTACCATGAAAAGTATACAAAACAATAAAGAAAAACTAAAAAGTACAAAATTCATAACTAGAATGCTTTTACGGGTAAAGTGAGAGAATTTATATACTTCTTGGGATGAGAATCAAAACAATAGCAAAATTTAGCTATATTGAAATAACAGAAGGTAGAGAGAGAACAAATGTCACCCATAACCTATCATCATCTTATAAGACTTATAGTGGAATTTTGATATATTTGTTAATTTCATAAACCTTCAAAGATTTGTATTGACCAACTACTTGGGAAGACAGAGAACTTTGGGTAGTAAAAACTTGAAAGTAATGGAAAAAACCATAATGCATATAAAACCTCAGAATAGGAACATTGATCAATCATAGATTTTAAAAAGAGAAGGGCATCAAAGAGAGAGAAAAAAGGGCTTGCACAGTAGATACATTTTATGAGGACCTTGAAGTACACTATCATGTAGCATCATAGTCCAATTTTCTAAGGACTGACTAATAGCCTGAACTTTTATGGACCATTAACCTACTAATAAAAAATAATAACTGATAAAAATAACAAGCATTCCCCTCAATAACTTACAGGGTTTGAATTGACCAACAATGTGGAATCAGAGACAGAATGAGGCATATACTTTAGAAATTTTGGAGGGTTTGGAAAAATGTAGTCATTTATTCAGATGTGAGGGTATATGCAATTAATCAGTGAAGGATCCAAAGTTTAATTTAATGATTGTGTGAATTAAAGGAAATGTCAAATCTACTTTCTCTAAATTAAGATTGCTGAAGTGTTTTGTCTATGGAGACATTAAGCCATTACAATTAACCCCTTGCATATTCATTGCTCCAACAGCCTACAAGGATCCTACCATACACAATACTTCAGGTTCCTATGGCTGGTTTCTTCTAGTCCTTTTCTTTTACTGTTTGCAGTCCAAGGATAGACAAACAGGGAGAACCTCAAGTCGAGACAAGAGGAACATACCTGCTTGTCATTACATACAATATTTTCTACTTTCTATATGACTGGGCTAATAAACAATGAAGGACATGCCAAACCACAACAATGATGAATGTCATTCCTTCCCTTTACAAGAGAATACGCTAGCCTGTCCACCATTCTTGATGTGGAAACCACTCACAAATAAGAAATTAAAATGGAAGATAAATGGATGTTTTATAACACATCACGAATGTATGTGATATTTGATATTTACAACAAATTTACGCTTTCAAAAGAACCTAGCAAAGCACAAACAAAACAAAGAATTGCAGAGACAACAAAATATCTTGGAAATCATTGCTGAAGAAAGTTGCAAATTATTGGAGTTGTTGAAATGTCCAAATTAGCATTAAAAGCAAAATATTTGCGGAAGAAAGTTGCAAATTATTGGAGTTGTTGAAATGTCCAAATTAGCATTAAAAGCAAAATATTTGCGGAAGAAAGTTGCAAATTATTGGAGTAGTTGAAATGTGCAAATTATCATTAAAAACATGCAACATAGAAAATTACCAATTATCTGAAATCAGTAAACCAGCTTAGATCCATGTTAACTATGGATCTATTACGCAAAAATATGGAACAAAAAAAGAAGTGAGATGCAAATATCTTGATTCTTGAAAGATCCAAATTTAAAATTGATCACATTGGTGTGCTTCTCACCTTTGATATTGTGGGTTGATTAAAAAAAACACATCTAAAATGATGACACAAAATTGTCTCAGATTCCTCTTCTTCCAATATCTGATATGATTTTGTTATTAGTGTTAATTTTATATTATAGCCGACGCTAAATTTCTTCTACTATATTTTTTATTTTGTATAATATATTCTATTTGGAAAACATATGTTAACATCAATGTTACAAACAGAAAGATGGGAAGGGCATTAGACTCTCTTCAATACTGGGCTATAGAATACACCTTGCTTATCTCAGTGTGATAATGTGGAGGGCAATAACACTATGTACAACATCCAATTCCTAAACCAATAGGGCACAAAGTGAGATACTTGCAATACTTGCAAATCTTTTAAAAGTTTGGTTTATATATAAGGATGCACACTTTTTCTATCCGCATTCAGTTGCAATAAATAGTGAAATGTAGTTCATCCTTTACCAACTTTAGTTACCTATTTGATATTAAAGTACATCTCTTCAAACGTTCTAGACAAAAACAATCAGGAAGATCAATCAAACTACTTACAATCATGATGGGAAAATGTGGAATTTTCTAGTAAAGACTCTGACTGTGTCCTATGTAAATCGTAGTGTTATGAAATCACAAAGAAAAATAAAATACTACACAATTGCACATGCAAGTCTTGCAGCTGAAAATAGTTATTAAAAAAACATCAAATGCTCAAACAACTGCAAGTCATTGCATCTTCTAGAATAGAAGCGGTGTATATGCTTTTATAGGTAGGAAGTGTAGGAAGTGTAGGAAGTACTTTTATAGGTAGGCACTCTGCACAACCTAGAGGGAACCAGGTTTGTACGTAACCAACTAAACTAGCCAGTTCGGACCAAAGCCATCCCAAATTGGTCATTTCAGACAAGTTCAGTACAAGAATGGTCCCTAAAATGGTTTGAAGGCCAATTTGATGGCTGGTGAGGTCTGGCCAATGAAACTAACCTGTTTAGTTCTATTTAATCAGTTTTAAAACACTGGAATTAGCTAGCCTAGCCTCTATTTTCTCCTAGTATATTTGTTGCCATAGATTTAGAAATTTGAGTTCAGTGTAGAATTAAAGTGTACTTTTTTATTTTATTTTAGAATAAGATTTATTTTCTATCTCTGAGCTCCTTTTCCAGTTTAGACAAAGTGTTTTTCACCTCTAAATTAGGCACCCCTTGGATGAGGAATTCTATACTATGACGAGGGTGCAGATTTGAAGAGATGAACTTGGCTTTATTAGTTGTCCTACTCTAGTTGAGGCATATTTCTCCTAGGTAGTTATTTCATGCAGGACTGGGTGAGAGTCCCTAAGACGTTTTATGGTTTTTCTTTTCTAATCTAAGTGTGCACTGTGAGGGGATATTTTTTGTATCTTACCTAACTTCTCAGTCTATAAGAAAACAAGCACAGTGGTGAGTGATTCATTCATTCAGTTATCATGCTCTAAGTAAGCAGTTTTCTGGGTTTCCTGTAGCAAATTTCTTTTCTAGAACTAATGAAAAAGAAATGGCAAGCTTGGTAGTCCATTTATCTTTTTCTCTACATACTTTTTAATGTGATGTGTTTCATTTTTTGAGTATAGATTGGATTAGGCAGTTGTGAGAGTAGGTTAAAGCTTTTCATTTGTAGTTGTTAGGGTTTTAGCCTATGTGCATTACTGAATAAACAGAAAATGTAAATCCCTTTTTAAGAATCTACTATTTAACCCAGTGATTATGTTAGAGAAAATCAAGATCTATTATTAGCTATTATTCCAAAACTGAGACCTAAAAAAATTCCCTGACCTTAATTCCAACTAAAAAAAGAGGCAGTACATTTTGCACCTTTGAAACATATCTCTCTATGTAATACCAGGTAACAAATTGTCACTAAAGTCATTGCTACAATATTGAAACCACTGTTAAGAGCTCTGAACTCAGATGAACAAGGGGGGTTTGTAGCTAGAAGGAAAATCTTTGACAGATTAATTCTAGTCCAGGAATATTTTCACTCAGTTGATACAAGAAGTAATAGTGGTATGTTGCTCAAAAGGATAGCATTGGATGGAGTCTAGTGCTTTAAAGAAATGTAACGTATGTATACATTCTGGCAAGATGCCAATAACCATTTTTTATCTTCTTCTACCATGGTTTCACTTGTATATGTTATAATTTGTCACAATACTTATTTGCAGTGGCTTTATGAGCAAACCTTTAGAGGGTTTTGGCCACTGATCTTCATAACATTAAAGAGAATTTTGCATCAGTCAAAGTATAAGCCCATCAACATTTCCAAAGGATTACCAAATTTGTGCCCCTTGACATGTCACTAAACAATGATTAACTACTCTTCCCTAAAAATGTCAAATATTAGACCTGTTAGGAAGGTTCGAAAGTATATATCCCTAAGTAGGCAACCTATATGGGCATTGTTAAACAAATTGATGGGCCTTTTGAGACAACAACCAAACTTTGTTAAGATAACCTATTGGATTCTAAGCACCACTTGTCTGACACCTTAAAAATCAACTTTTGAACTAGTTGGACATGTTAGTTCAATCTGAAATGGGGAACCCATATGCTAACTAGTGAAGATGGGTAACAACTAAGGAATGTTTAAAAGGGAAGAATCTACATAGCAGTAAATCTTGAGACAAAATACAAAAATGGCCTTGAGTGGATGGAGAATAGTTCTCTATACTTGTGAGAGAAGTGACCATACTTATGCATTGTTATAATAGGACCTTTGGATAAATGACATACTTTCCAACATGGTGGGTGAAGATGATCAATGGCACTGCACCACCATTTGATGATGGTATTCCATTAACATTGAACCTATTTGACCAAATAAATTCCAATAACCCCCTAAGTAGAGGAAACACTATTTAATTCCATTGTTTATGTAATTAAGTGCAATAACATTAGATAGTTTAAGACCTGTAATTGCAGGTGTTTGAGAAATGAGAAATGCAAGTGACAATTCATGAGAACTTTTTACCCCATTTAAAAGTAGATGTGGCCTTGTAACATGTAGAAACTCAAGTCTTCTTTGGAAGTTCAACAAAGTGCTCAAATTGATCTTTATTATGAAGTCACTTTATTGAAGTCGTTATTGAACATCTTCCATTAAGTTGTTCATAAGAAGATCCTATTGGTGGGCATATCACTCCACTTTGTGACGAGCAGGGTCATGACAGAGGATGATCCAATTCACTTTGGGTTTGACACACGGGGAATCACTGAAATCTCCATTGCATGGCGAGGCAGCCTTGTCCTGTTATGGCTCAGAGTTGAGATTGGCAGTGGAAGGGTAGATATTGGCATCATGGAGATGCCTGGGCAGGATGAGCTTCACTCTCACAGATTTTTCGCCACTAAGCCTCAAGAGGGGAGGATATTGTCTGCACACGATGGGGAGTATGTCATAGTCAGAGTAGTGCAACATCAGCATGGTGGCACCACTCTGGGACTAACAGGGAACTGGGGCATCACAACTCTTCACAGCTCAATAATCTTTAGGGATGCGTTAGCTACTACAGGGGGAGATCATACAGATCTTCCATTGGGCTTTAGTGAGTCACTGATGGAGCAGGGGACTTCTGGTACTTGTACCGGGCAGGATAATGAGTGGAGTGAGGGGAGCTTCATGTTGGACAGGATGGCTTGGGGTCCTGGTATTGAAGGATTCTTTCATATCAGGACAATACAGAGGTCAGGCACGATCCAGTGGCACTTCTGGGACCCTGGCACATTTTGCAGTGACAGTAGGGAGCAACAGTTAGAGAGGATGCTTGCTCATGCATTGCTTGAGGACAAGCGATTTTTGGTGCGTTGGAGGAGCTTGCTGGATGAGGATGCTACTTGGGAGGGCGAGTGCATACTTGAGCATCCAACACTAAAGTTGCTTGGGGACAAACAACATTTGGGAGGGGAGGACTGTAATGTCCCTTCCTAAATTATTTTGGAACAGAATTAATTTCTACATCTTGGGGTCAATTTTGGAAGTGATGGGGCCCATTCGATTTTATTAGGAGGCTAGATTTAATAGAAGCTATTTCAATGTGGTTAATTTGTACGTGGGGGCCACCCACACTAGGAGAATACGCATTCTCTAGTTCGATTTGCATGGAGGGGAAATCGATGGTAAGTGAGGGACCCACGATGGAGGGAAAAGTGCTACACAAAATCTATATAAGGAAGGCAACACTCCTCGTTTCAACATCTTATCTTCTGACATATTGAACTCAACCTTAGTTGCTCGAGCTGCTTAGCCAGGTTACTGTGTTGTTTAGCACACGAGTGTCTCCGAGCGGAGATCTCAACCCTTGCTTCGGTGGACTTCGAGTGCCACTCTAGGAAGGCAATTTGTACTACCTTGGAGGAGATTTGGTGGAGTTTTACAGTCATATCATTCAGCATTTGTCTCATCTAGTTCATGTTTCTGGAGGACGCAGAAGGGGAACACACAAGTGTTGTTTGTGGATTCATCCTGGCAGCAACTGCAAGGGGAGTTTGGCCATTGAAGCTATAGTGGAGGATCAACCTTATGGGAGAGTTTTGGAGCAGGAGGTTGCTGCATTGGAGCAGTTCGATTTACAGTCACCTGGGCTTGCACAAAGAGCCATCACTGGGCTCACCTAGGAGTCAGAGGAAGGAATTATAGAGCTGGAGCTGGCTAGGAGAAGTAGGAGATCACTTGGAGGTCCATTTGAGGAGGATTGCTGGAGCTGGGAGAGCAGAGATTGACAAGATCAGTCACAACAACAAAATTCAAAATTGGAGGAGGGCCGAGCTATGAAGGGTCAATTTTTTAAGGTTGGAACCAAAGGAAACCCTTTCTGGGTTTTTCTGGGTTTTGGGCAAGGATCACAGTCCTAATTTTATAGAATTTCTTAGACAGATCTAAGGGGTCAAATAGGGGTCCCAACTCAGCCAACAACTAGAGGAGCTAAGGGGAATTTGGGCTAAAATTTCGAGGTCAACATTTGGCCAATTCCTTCGTGTGTTATTTTGGGTATGATTATGCATTCTTAGGATGTGACATATGCACAACAGTTTCAGGAAAAGGGTCCATATGAGGATTTTAAGTAACATAATGATCTAAGAAACAATGTTGGTCTATTAACACCCATGTTAGATTCATTTAAAGGATTTTGTCATCACTAATGAGAAAACCAATGTTTATCGCAGTGTCCCATGCCTAAGTTTGTCACTCTGACTCATTATAGGCTTGATTGAATCACATGTCATCAATTATGAGAACGATGGAGCCAAAGGTCTCAATAGAAATTCTCAAGGAGACGTCTACACCCCAATAAATCCTTCCTCATATGACTTTACATGCACTCGATTGGACTATGAAAAGTCTCAAGTTGTCAAAATGCATTGCCAACATGGGCAGAGTAATCTGTATGAGCAGGGTTCAAAAAAAATAATGAACTATGATGTAAACCTCGAGAAACATGGTGCAAGGGAATAGTCAATATTTTTTCTTAAAAAGGTCCCTGTTTGCCCTGAGATCCAACCAATAGAAGGATTAGAGCATAGAAAATAAGTGAGGACATGTAAGGGAAGACAATTACCGTATGTATATCTTCCTTTTGATTTTGGAAAACTACCTGTTGACCACTACCAGTCAACTACCCATAGCAGTACACCCCCTTTTCTTCGCAAAAAGGGATAGTGCCTGATCGACATGTCCGTGCCATTCGACAGTCATCGTCGACTTCATCAATCTATGTTTTAAACCCAGTCTGTATGTGTGAATTGTAAATAATATTAGCAGATATGAGTCATGTATGTAAATTGCCTAGGTGGACCTAATTTTCTAGTGATAATCTACGTTCTGGAAGGTTTTTCGTCTCACCAATCCATGATCGACAGAGTTTTCCTTCAGCCTAACCCCAAAGCCGGAATGAATTTTGTCATTAGAATCTTAGGAGAATCCTAGTGCGTTAATTTGCTAGATTATAGTTGTGTCGCAGAACTGGGTGGTTTATGAGGGTCTATGTCAAATGGGTTTTCCCCCCCTTTGGATGTAAAGTTGTAAAAGTCATGATATAAAGTGTCTTGAGGGTTAAGAAATGTTTTAATCCCCTCACAAGTCCTAAGTCCTAGGTCCTAGGTGATTTTTCCAAAAGCTAAGTTCGAGGATCCATTAAAAATTAAAAATAAAAAAATAAAAAAAATAAAAAAATAAATTTAAAAAAAATAAATAAAATAAAAGCAAAAAAACCTAAAAATAATAAAATAATAATATTCTGAGTAAATAAATGCAGAATTTCAATTTTTTTATACATTAAAAATTCGACGGATGAGATTAAGAGATATCTTGATCCTCATCAACGGTCGAGATCATTTTGACGTGGATCACTCGAACTAGCTGTTGGGAATTTTTCCTTTAAATAGGGTGTTGGGGGTCATTTGAGATCATTCGATCTGTGAGTCTTGTGCTGAAGAAGCTCTTTAGTAAAAATTTTCTGCTACTAATAGAGAAAGACTTTGGGGTTAAAATCTTGCTTGTGTTACTCTCTGGAAATGCTGTGAGCTATTTTATTTTCTGCATATTTTAATTTTTAGCCATTAGTAACAACTTATTAAAGAGTATTGTTGAGCACAGGTATCTTGTTCACTTGCTAGGGTTTGAATGGTATTAGATTTTCTGAAGTAATGGCAGGTATCTCCATTGCATTTGAGATCTAGTACTGCTTTTTCTCTCTTTATTGATGGTTGAAGTGAGCTGTGCAGTAAACCCTTATTGAAGAAAATCAGTGGGCGCTTGGGGAAGTTCTTGGCTGAACCAGCCAGCTCCCACAAGCATTCTCTTGCAGGGCCCAGCTATTTTTTGATCCTGGGTTTATTATTTGAGTTTGTTTTCGTATTTGCATGAGAGATTTCTAAAGCATTTCATAAAAAATCTGAAGTTCTAAAATATTACTGTGGATTATTGATAAACCTGGCTGTTTAAGAGTCAAAAGTTGTAAATACTGTTTAGATCATCTAGGGTTTTAATTTTGTCTTATGCACATATTATTTTTGGCGATTTTTCGTTTCGGGTTTGCAGGGTTTCTGAAGCACCGGAGGGTTTATCAACGCTGCACAGCTGCCAGGCCTGCGTTCTATTCTTTCTCTCACCTCTACGTTGCCACTGTTATTGCTCTGCGTGATTTGTCCTTCTGCGGAGCTTTCTTCACCCTCAACTCCTGTAGAAAGCATTGAGAACAAGCGTGTCTTTCCTGAAAACACCTATCCAAACTCCTGTGTGCTGCCATCTTACACCTTTGCTCCACGATTTTATTGCCTCCACACTGAAATCCTCCTCCTCCTATCCATAAAAACTCTCTCACGCTCATCTGCAGCTACCAAACCATACCTGAAAACAACAGAGTTATGCGTTTTCACTCTGAGTCACCTGCGTGAGCCCTTTTTCCTTCCACGCTGCTTGCATCAAACACCAAACTGCAGAGAGAACGTATTTTTTTGGGGGTATACACGGGCCAGACCTGTGTGCTGAGAGAAATAAGTCTTCAGGCATTTCGTCCACCATCGAAAGCACTCATCCATTGGACAACTTGCGTGCTGCATTGAAGAGCATTCCGCCATTAAGCATTGTTGGAAACTGCAAAAACACAAATCCATCCGCTGTTGATCGATCTGCAAGCATTTTGTAAGAATCTCGCCCTTTTTATTTTACACGGACCAGGGATCACGTCGGACGAGATCTGTATGGTAAGACGATTTTGTTTGCCTGCGTACTGTAATTTCCATAGGTTGAATTTTTTATTTTGGATCTAGGCTTTAGTTTTGGTTACCT
This sequence comes from Pinus tabuliformis, assembly GCA_031772625.1. Lineage (NCBI taxonomy): Eukaryota > Viridiplantae > Streptophyta > Pinopsida > Pinales > Pinaceae > Pinus > Pinus tabuliformis. The sequence continues at coordinate 1,027,109,076 of CM062817.1, forward strand.
ATGTCATCGTATTTTTTTTTATCAGGGATTTGCGTAGGTCCGGTTCCTTAGTTTTAGTTTTATAAAAAAAAAAGTCGATTTTCATTTCTTTTATTATTTCTGTTAGATTTAAAATTTTTCATGCATTAGATTAATTTTGTTTTAGTTTTAAATTTATTTTATCGTTGGATATTAGCTATTGTTTAAATATTTTTCTTCGTTTCATTTGGAGTTTTAAAAAGAAAAATAAAAATTTTAAAACTTTAAAAGATTATAAAAAGTATAAAATATAAAAATCTTGTTCTAGATTTTTAGTTAGGGTTTTAGTTTCTTTTTTTTTTTTAGGACTTTAGTTTTAGTTTAGATTTTAATTTTAAGTTATATTATTAAACTTTCAAACTTCTTTATAAAAAAAAAAGATAAAAAAAATAAAATAAAAAATTATTAAATAAAAATTTATAAAATTTATAAAACTTAAAAAAAAGCATAAAAAAATCATTTTCTTAAAGTTTAGATTTTGATTTAACATCATTTAGATTTTTTTAAAGTTTCATTTAGCTTTAAAATTTTGTTGTATCTGAAAAACATAAAAAAAAAAAAAATGGAAATATTTTACCTGATTCAGTCTTGGCTCGGGGATTTATCACGTTTTATCTTTTTTCTGCTAAGGCTAAAATTTTGATGTGAAACTAATGTTTATGCGATTTAACATGCTTGAATGATCATGAATGTCATATATGGTTAGCGTTTAAAATTTCGTGGTTTTATATCGAATTTCATCTTTCGAAGCTTTAATCGCTGGAATATCATTTAAGCATTTTCTCTCATTTGGTAAAAGTTAGTCTCTGTTCGAGCTATTTGATGATAAATGATTGCTCTGCATGGTTTACTTTTCTACAACATTTAGTAAGTAATCATTTAAACATTAACTTTATAAGGCACTGGTCTATTTATTTAATAAATCAATTTAGTGCTTGTTTCTTCGTGTCTCCCAACCCAACTGGTTTACAGTTGGTCATCCATTTCCCTACAGGGTCTACCCCCCTTAGCCGCGGGAGACAGGCTTAAACGGAGAGATCGGGGATCAGAGTGACAGCCCCTGGTCTGAGTGTTGTCGTGACAATCTGTGCGACAACATTTTTTGGCGCCATTGCCGGGGATAGAGTTTTTTTGTCCTTGGTTCTTTCATTTCGATCTTTTCCGTGTTTCACTTCTTGTTCAGGTGGCGACTCCACTTCATATATTATCTTCAAGAGTGTATACTAGAAGACATCCAAACAGTCTGTGCAATCCTACTCCTGATCCTGAAAAGGTCCTCAGGGTACGATTACACAAACTCTCTTCTCATACACTTCTTGTTAACCTTGGACAAGAAGCCCTCTCTGATATTCATTTGCTTTTTAAAAGTCAAGTTAAGCACAGCATCATGGATATGTATGCCCCTTGCAATTTTTCTAATATTCCAGGGTATCCCGATGCTCTTCCATCAGTTGGGACAGATAAATTTCCTAGCTTTCAGGGAGATAATGTTATTAGTGCAAATTCGCATCTGAGAGACTTTAGTATATGGATGGCTAAATACGCAAGGTCTCCTGGTTTCGATCATGAAGATGTTAGAATGACTCTTTTCATTTTAACCTTAAGGCGTGATGCTCATGAATGGTTTACTGAAAAGCCTCAGAATTCATTTGATTCCTTAGAATCGATCATTAATGCATTTAAAGAAAAATATGGAGATAAGAGAGAAGGAAGACACCTTGTAAATGCTATTAGCGTAATAAAAAAGAGAGAGGATGAAACCGTTGAAGAATTTAATAAGAGGTTTAATGGTATTGTTAGAGAATTACCTCAAGACTATAAACCTACAGACAAAACTCTCCAAGATTTTTACATTGATGCCTTTAGTCATGAGCCATCTTATGAATTAAGGTGTGTTAAATTTAATGATTATAGACATTGCCAAGCCTTAGCTATAGAGCTTGAAAAGGACAAGGCCGCATCTGGGAAGTCTGAGATCCCAGGTTTCGATAGGGCTACTACGAAACTAAAGGAACCTAAAGGAAAAGCAGTTCAAGAACCTGAAAGTGAGCTTGTTCTCAAATTGCTTCAAAAAATTGAAACCATGGAAATTAATCATAATAAGGAGATAACCACTTTGTAGAATAGGTTGATCCAAATGGAAAGAGCGCAAATGCAGAATTTTCAACCCCGAAATAATAATAATAGAAATAACAATTAGCAAAGGAAGGGTCAATCTAGTGAGCAGAGACCTCCTAATCCGCTAACTAATTTGGTTCATAATGCTCCTCCTTACTCTCGGGTTTGTGATGCTCTTCATGAAGAGGCCACTTGTCCCATCGTTAGAAGAATTTTAGATAATAGAATGTTTGGAACAAGTGATCAAATAAATGTAGTAGGCAACAAGTTTCCTTTGTCTATGGATGATTGGATAGAGGTCAAGGAAAAGAGTCATGATGTTATGAATCCTTCATCAGCTTTTAGTATAAGTAACCTGGAAAATGAAGATGACATTTTGGCTAGGTTATATGGTGAAAAACCCTCTCCCGAGCAAATCTTGGAAATTGCTAGAGATAAGGGTTTGACCTATCAGAGAAGGGATAAAGATCAAAGCGGGAATCAAATTCCCCCTCGAACTTTTAACCCTGGTATAAACTCTGGATTAGATGTCGATTTGGGAAGTTGGTTTAACAATGCAAAGATCTGGGTTCCTGTCTCCGAGATTGCTAAAATCCCTTCACAAAGAGACAAGTTACTAAAATCTATTCAAGGTCCTCAAGTCAATACTTCTCAACAGAAGACTCAGGAAGTTGACTATCATGATGCTCCCATATATTTGCAAAGCTTAGATGCTGATAACAAAGATCACGAACCTTTCTTTATCACCTTGTTAGTTAATGGATATAAATTGAATAATTGCATGTTGGATTCTGGTGCATCGGCTTGCGTAATGACTAAAAGGGTCATAGAACAGCTTAACTTAAGAGTTTCTAGACCCTACTATAACATATGCACCATGGATTCTAAGAAAATCGAAGTGCATGGTTTAATCAAAGATTTGCAAGTTCATCTATCAGTTTACCCAGACATGATTGTCATGGATATTGTTGTTGTGGATGTGCCTGATGCCTGGGGTATGCTGTTATCCAGAAAGTGGGCCTCTAATCTAGGAGGAAGTATTCAAATGAATTGGTCATATGCTATGATTCCTTCTCCTACGGGTGATGGTTTTGTAAGACTAAATAGAGAGCCCGAAAGAAAATTTCATGTTGAATATCCTAAGAGACCTCACAATGAGATAATCAAACAACAATCTGACATTGGGAACTATGCCATCATGTCTAATTTCATAATTCCTCCTGATGATAAGATAAAGGATCTCAAGGATAAAGTTTGGTATATGTACTTCGATGGTGCGTCATCTAGGCATGGTAAAGGTGCTGGAATAGTGCTTAAATCTCCCCTTGGTCACATTTTCAATTTTGCCTATCGATTAGAATTTGAAGCAACCAACAATGTCGCTGAATATGAGGCTATATTGTTGGGGCTTGAGTTGGCAAAGTTTTTGAAGGTTAAATTGCTTAGCATTAAGGGGGATTCTGATTTAGTTATCATGCAGCTTAAAAATAAATTCACATGCAAAAATGAAAGATTAAGGAATTATCGAAATGTTGTGTGGGATACTATGGAGCATTTTGATGCCCTTGACCTCGAAGCAATTCCAAGAGAGAAAAATAGTTTGGCAGATGAACTTGCCGTAGCTGCTACTACTTTCCAATTATCTAATGAGCTAATTAACGATAAGATCAAAATGGAAGTAATATTTAGACCATCTGTTCCTGATAACTTAGAGCATTGGTAGGTTTTCAATGATGAAAAGCAAGTCATTCGTTTTCTTAATAGTTTGGGTGAGTTTGAGGATTTTCGGATAGATTCTGAGGAGGATGGACCTTTAAATCATGAGCATATCATAAATCCTACTCCTAGGAATGTGGTTGCCTTAGAGCAACATTTTGATCGGCATGATGCCACGACGCTGAGATAAGAGAATAAGATGGACCTAGGTGAATATCTCGAGATAAACATTGGTACTTCTGAAAACCCAAAGACCATTAAAATTGGTAGAGGTACTAGTGTGGAGGAAAGAAAAAAGTTAACTAATTTACTTCGCGAATATCGAGATGTTTTAGCTTTTTCTTATGATGAATTAAAGGGCTATAGAGAAGATGTCATGGAACATACTATCCCCTTAAAGGATGAAAATGCTAAACCCTTTCGTCAGAAACTTAGGAAAATTAATCCTAAATTAGCCCCCTTGGTTCAGAAAGAGCTTGCGAAAATGCTTGCAGCAGGAATTATCGCTCAAACCAGGCATTCAACATGGTGTTCAAATCTGGTGATTGTTAGGAAAAAGAATGGTATGATAAGGCTGTGTGTCGATTTTCGAAACCTTAATCTAGCATGCAAAAAAGATAATTACCCTTTACCAAACATGGAAACTTTGTTGCAAAGAGTAACTAGTTCTGGAAGGATGTCGTTGCTAGATGTTTTTTCTGGGTACAATCAGGTATGGGTTAAGAAGGAAGATCATCATAAAACCACATTCACCACACCATGGGGTACCTTTGAATACATCAGAATGCCGTTTGGATTAACAAACGTTGGGGCTACATTCCAAAGGGATATGGATTATGCCTTCAAAGGATTAATCGGGAAATTTATTGAAATTTATCAAGATGATCTTACTGTTTTTCTAAAGATGGTATCAGTCATGTAAATCATCTTAAGCAGGTCTTTGATAGATGTAGAGAATATGGGATTTCTTTGAATCCAACTAGGTCTGTTTTTGGAGTAATGGAAGGGAAATTGCTTGGCCATATCATTTCTAAGGAAGGAATCAAGATTGATCCTGAAATAATTGAAGCAATCCAAAAGACTCCTCTCACTCATAATCTTAAATCCCTTCAATCTTTCCTTGGAAAGATAAATTTTATTATAATATTTATTCCAAATTACGCAGAAATAGCGAAGCCTATTCAAAGTCTTCTAAAGAAAGATGCAAAATTTGTTTGGCAAGAAGATAGAAAAAAGGCTCTCCAAGAAATCAAATGTGCTATTGCAAGAGCTCCTGTCTTAGTTAGTCCCGATTATTCCAAGGATTTCATGATTTTTTCTTTCGCTTCCGAAGATACCGTTGCTGGGGTCCTGCTCCAAAAGAATAAATATGGTCATGAGCAGCCTATTGCTTTCATGAGTAGAGCACTTCAAAATTCCAAATTGAAGTACAATACCATGGAAAAGCAAGCTTATGCCCTGGTCAAGTCTCTTAAGCACTTCAAAACATATGTGGGTTATTCTAAAGTCATTGCTTTCGTCCCACATTCTGTTGTTAAAGATATACTAACTCAAACCGATTGCTTAGGGACTCGTGCTAGGTGGGTTACTAAAATACAAGAATATGATTTAGAAATCAGACCCACCAAGCTGGTCAAAGGCCAAGGTTTGGCTCAAATGTTAACTGAAGGCAATGAAAAGACTCTTGGTTTGTTCTGTCTTAGCGATCTATCTTCGCCGGAATTGCAAAGATTAGCAGAGCATGAGTGGTACAAGGACATAGTTTATTACTTGATGAATCTTGCATGTCCTAACCATTTAGTTGCTCATAAGAGAAGGGCTCTTAGACTAAAAGCCACTAAGTATTGCCTTATGAAGGATGGCCTTGGATGGAGAAATCCTAAGGGCATAGTGCTTAGGTGTTTTGATGACGTTGAGTCCAAGAAATTGATCTCTGAGTTTCATTTAGGATTTTGTGGTGGTCATTATGCTGCTAGAACTACCGCCCACAAAATCCTGAGAGCTGGCTATTATTGGCCTTCAATTTTTTCTGATGTGCACAAGTTTGTTAGAACTTGTCAAGCCTGTCAACTATTCACTGGGAAACAAAAGCTTGCTACCTTGCCCCTACAACCTGTCATTGTAGAGGCACCTTTTCAACATTGGGGTCTGGACTTGATAGGGAAGTTCCATGAAAATTCTAGCAATGGCTACTCATGGATTTTGACTGCGACGGATTATTTCACTAAATGGGTTGAAGCCATTCCTGCTAAGAATGCCACTGAAAAGGTTATAACAATGTAAACTTTGAAACGGGAACTATAAACTCAAAACGAGAACTCTGGCCCAAAAACCCCAAAAAAACCACAAAAACAGTGCTCAAAACGAAAAGTGTGTATACTGGAACGATGTTTTTTTTTTTTAGGTGTCAATTTTGCGGCTGTTTTAAAAATGGCAGTGACTACGAAATTTTCTACGAAATTTTCCTACAAAATATAGCTTCAGAAAAAAAGTGTTGATACTGGAATAATGATTTTTTTTTAGGTGTCAATTTTGCGGCTGTTTTAAAAATGGCAGTGACTACGAAATTTTCTACGAAATTTTCCAGCAAAATATAGCTTCAGAACGAAAGTGTTGACACTGGAATCGACCCGCCGCCGGTCCGGTGGGGTGGGGCGGCCCGGGGGTGCCGCCGCGTGGAATTGGTAATGTGGATCGTCATTTGATGCGTGGAATTGGTAAAACCCAAGCTGCCCGTCAATGGAGAATGTCTGCGTCTTTTCACTTTGCCGAGTCTCTCTGTCGCGTACTGTCTCTCTATCCGTTGTATCGCACATACAAGCTGACGTCCACCCTCGAAACCTGTAGTCGGGGATGCGAGGGCAACCTAACGTCACCTTAAAATTTTCATCAAAACCATAATGCTAACTATATATAATTGGAGTACAGACAAAATAATAGAGCTCGACCAAATATAGATATCGTTGCTCAAACATTCACATAATAAATAACAAATTTAATATATACAATTAATTTTTCAAAAACATGCTACTTGGACCATTGCTGACCTAAGAGGCATCCTTCACAGTATCATATAATAAAATACAATATATTACAATAGTCTTTAAGAGTCCATGAAGTGTAATATGGTCTTGAAATACACTATACATGTGAGGACTTCCAACCAAAGGGCGTATGCATCACTAAAGAACTTATCCAATCCTAATATTTGTATTGTTCCAAAGCATAAGGGTTCAATGAATATGCACGGTTGTTTTTTAACTAAGCGCAATCATATCTATGAGAATCCTCCTATTTGAATTCTCTCATGCATCCCCCTAGCAACTTCCCCTGAATCCTTCTTCTTATTCCAAGAATGGAGGTGAGACACCTCTTTAGTCTTCCTAGTCAGAATTTGCCTCCAAAATTTCTTAGGAGCTAGCTTAGAGAGGTGTAAGAGATTCCCTTGTCTTTGACGAATGTATTGCCTCTTTTTCCTTTTAGTTAGAGCTTTATATATTTTTATCTTGTCCATTTTAAGAGATTCATCAACAGCGTCCTTAATTGCTCTCCTCGCACTTTTACACTCTTTGTCATACCATGGATTGGTTTTGCTATTTCTTTTATTATTTGATATAGGAAAATAATTTGCAAAATTTGATAACTAATTCTCTAAATCCCTTTCCAAGACTAACACTTGAAAAGTCAATTAGGTAACAAACATGCTATTAGATAGAACTATTTGTTTCTTTATTTCACCAAACCAAATTGAAAAAATAATTTTATAAATTAAAAATCAATAATACAATCTTAGAAGCAGTTTAAATCTATTATTATAATCATGATGTGAAATTGAATAGCTAGATTCTTAGCACATCTAATATTCTCTTTTATTCTGCTATCAATGATATCATATTTTCCAACGTTTGATACATTGTGCAAGGCCTATCTATATAAAAGGATCATGAAATACAAAAAATGGAGAACCTTTTCCCATGAGCATTTGTGTGCTCGACACAATAGTACTTGCAACAACCATGGTTTGGAATCACATTATTATAAACTATGTCTTAGATTCAAATGCATAACTTTGTGGCGAAGGAATTTTCGAGCGAATAGATGATATACATGACAATGGAAACCATGTTTGTGTAGTAAAAGTTATTCTTAATTGGTAACTAGAATATGAGAAAAACACCCATAAGATAGGTTGCCTCAAAAGCACCCATGAAAAATTACCAAAAAAACATTTTTCTGAACCAATTACCAACAAGATGATTTCGAATAAGTAAAGGGTGCACTCAGTAGCTCTATTCCTCACACATGCGATAGAGAGATATAACTTAAGGCAAAAGACTTTTGAAAAAATGGAATCAAGAGGTGTAATGGGATGACAAGCAAATGTTTGCATTTCTCTTATATATATCTATATATATAATCGAGTAGTTTCCAAGCCAACACTATGGAAATTTGTATCTAAACCAATTATTATGGGAATGCGATATCTCAATGTGTATTATCAATATCCCATACCAGAGACGCTGATCATGATAAAAAAATGCTATGGCTGCATATAGGTGTGATGCCGAATATGGTTCGAGTTTGTTGATGGGATTAAATTGGAATAAGAAGACATGTTATGGATTTGAAGTGAAATGGTAGAGACCACGACAAATAATTAAGGCATAGTAAGACGCAATTATATGGGGGTGTCATCTGAACGTAGAAAAAATCAGCGTGGAAATCATCAAAGGCATCATACACTAGGTTGAATGTTGATGTAGAACGAAAGGAAGAGACAGTGCGAACACAGGGCACTATGTCAACATTGTGTCAATGCCAAAGGTGATAAAAGGGTCAGCCATTTACACACAAAGCAATCGCACTATAAATATTTAAAAGGGCCTCTAGAATGTAGCTTTCATTAATCGTGACTATGTGACTTTTGTGAGTCTCATGCAATTCTCCACAGATTGTGACCTACTCTAGGACGTGACTCGACGACTAGCCCAGTAACTGGTAGGTGCACCGTCAGGATACCTTGAAATTTTCATGGGAATGATCTCTGTTCACGCATTTCCATCTCTGTTATAGATATTTTTGATATTGCCAATGCAGTGCCAGCACGCCAAACATTTTTATTACCGAATCAATAATGAATGTACTTTGTAAAAGAGGTGCCATCTCTTATGAGGATCATCAACGATTTAATAACCATGTTGTTCTTATATTGCATATGGCCCTAACTAAAACAATAATGACCATTCTCCGACGATTTACAAGTCATTTTCTGCAACAGACCAAGGTTAAAGTTTTAAAACATTAAAATCCAAAACATTATAATATAAAGCATCACGCCGAATCTTTAATACGGTCATGACCATAAGATATACTCGTAACACATGTCAACGTCCCATACAAAACTTGATATGATAACACAAAGTTCGGAAACAAGTTCAATTTTTCTATGTAATATATTATATCCAATATATATATATAAACCAAATTTCCTTGAGCAAAATTCATGTACTTTGAAATTTTTGAAATCCTTGCTCATTCTAAAGTTGGGTTGAACCGCGCATAAATAATCTAAATCATTGTCTACAACTCAATTATTCCGCAAAACATTTTTTTAAGGTGATTATAAGTGCTCAATTATTCCGTTTTGATGTTATTGTTTCATGGAATGGAACGTTCGAGGGAATGGCAAGTTCAGGACTAGTTAAATAATGTTAGGGTTTCACAATGTAAAGTGACGATAACATTTTAATGATTTAGTCATTTTTTAGAAATTGTGATTGTTTGTAAATAATTTATTGAGAGTTTGAGGATATAATATCAAAGCTAGTGTTTCGGGCATGCGTTTTCAAGTTAGCGATATTATCAAATATAATTTTATATTATAGATATTTTTGATCTAAAATGTTTTGCGGAATAATAAACTAGAGCTCACAAGCGTACGGGTCGATTCCGGGAATCGACCCGCCGCCGGTCGGGCGGCGCGGGGGTGGCGTTGCGGTGCCACTTTCTCTAACATAAAAAATGACCGGGGGTGGCGCTGCGGTGGCGTGGCGCTGCCACTTTCTCTAACATATCCCCCGCTCCTCATCAGTGCTCCTCTGTATTCCCCTCTCACTGTACTCCACATTCTGGCGGTCATGAATTCGGCTTCCGTCGTACCACATTGTTTTATACCTTCTCTGGTGAAGCGTGGCTCGGTGACATGCAAATAAGCCAGAGCGTAACGATTGAGGAGACGAATCAAATGGCGAGTGAGAGCCAGACAGTCGGAGTCCGTTGCCCCATTGTGGTCTATAATAGGAGACAGCCGTATGGCTGTGCGCTCCGCCCCGATCTCCTCAGCCACGGCCTCCACAATTTCGCGGGCGAAACGGCAGCGGTTCTCGATGCTTCCGCCGTATTCGTCGGTTCTGTCGTTGACGCCGTTCTTGAGGAATTGGTCGATCAGGTAACCGTGGGCTCCGTGTATTTCCACTCCATCGAACCCGGCCGATATTGCGTTTCTGGCCGCTCTACGAAACTGCTCGACTACTACAGATATTTCTGCCGTCGCGAGGGCACGAGGTTGGGAGAAACTCGCCAAGGAACCATCCGGCATCAAGATCTTCCATGGTTCTGGAATTTGCTGGTTGGTGGACGACAGTGGCGTTTCTTGGATGGGCTGATAAACTGCGTCATCAAGTAAACAAACGAGGAACTCGTTTATAACTTAATAATATACACACATTATTATTTTATAGTGGACAACAGATTCATTAGATCCCGAATCAATCATGCGTACAGACACATTAAATGCTACAGCATTGAGAGAGATATCCCAACGACAATTTGATATTTTAAATCAAAAAAACTAAAACCAGAAAATTATATTATAGATATTTTTGATCTAAAATGTTTTGCGGAATAATAAACTAGAGCTCACAAGCGTACGGGTCGATTCCCGGAATCGACCCGTACGCTTGTGAGCTCTAGTTTATTATTCCACAAAACATTTTAGATCAAAAATATCTATAATATAAAATTATATTTGATAATATCGCTAACTTGAAAACGCATGCCCGAAACACTAGCTTTGATATTACGGAGCTCCGGTATATTGCCAATGCAGTGCCAGCACGCCAAACATTTTTATTACCGAATCAATAATGAATGTACTTTGTAAAAGAGGTGCCATCTCTTATGAGGATCATCAACGATTTAATAACCATGTTGTTCTTATATTGCATATGGCCCTAACTAAAACAATAATGACCATTCTCCGACGATTTACAAGTCATTTTCTGACCTCGGTAACTCTTGCCATTCGTGAATTTGACTCTGTGATACACACAGATACCTATCTGAAGAAATAAAAAATGTCTACGGTGATTGGCAGCCATAATGCGGGCATGCCTTAATTTTCACTCATTTACTTGAACACGTTTGATTTTTCTCAAAACACATTCGGGACTGCAAGAAAAAAAAGTTCTCACACTCCCACACAATCAACTTTTCCACGCTTAGCTTCTCCTCACAATCAACGATAGTTTCTTCTAGTGTTCAATGTCACAATTACCAATTATCATATGTGTCCACACAAGTAGGTTCAAGCTCATTCAATTGCTTTCATTCTAGCCATACATCCATCCATGGCTCTACACATCATCATTTTTAGTAAGGATGCCCGTGACCTCCACTCTTGTGACCCTGGTAGGAAAAATTTGCAAGTGAGGAAAGAGCTTAACTCCTTTTCTTTAAAATTAATATGGATCTGACGAAGCGGGGAATAGATCTCTGGATGGGACTACTCATGGATAGAGCTAGAGCTTCTCTATTTCGGCAAGTTGAAGTAATCGAAATTGGTGCATCACATGTAATCATTGGTTTCTTGGATGGTGCCAAAATGGGGTCGTTTGTCTCGAAGCAATCGGTCTACCTATTAGAACTATGGAACTAAGGGGGATAATCGAGAGATACACATCCAGACCAAGAAAATCCGCTTTGATTACAATAAATCACAACCGCACTAGATGATAAGAAAGGGGTTTTATGTAATTGTTCTTATCTCGGGGTTTATAGAATGTTCTTGGAGTTATAACACACCATTGTTCACTCGTTTCACCGATAGCACAAGGAGACAAAAAGAGGAATTACCACATTACTGTTACCAATTACCACATGCAATTGTTGTGTAATGTCATATGAGTATCGCGCTGTATCAAAAGAATGGGAAAAGAAAATGAAATTAAGGCATGCCCGCATTATGGCTGCCAATCACCGTAGACATTTTTTATTTCTTCAGATAGGTATCTGTGTGTATCACAGAGTCAAATTCACGAATGGCAAGAGTTACCAGCCAGCAGAAAGAACAGATCGGAGATGTAGATCGTTGATCCTAGTTCCATCATCAACTTTTACATAGTGTCGTTGTTCGTTGTTCTTTCTGAGTTGTAGTTGTGCATAGCATCCTTAACATATTGTACATAGCGCCATTAACATATGGGGTTTAATGGTAAGCTTCGTTGGTTTATAACGTAAGTTTACAGTGACAGTCAATTAAATTTGATATGGACCTGTTGAGATTAAAAAAAAACATAGTGTCAGGATTATTAATTTTCATGTACAACCAATAATATGACTCCAAGGTGCCTTTTGATTAGATAATTGGATACCAATTTCAATTTCATCATTATTTCCCTCTAGTTTGACAGTACCGTGATGCAATGACAACTGCCTTCTGTCGAAAATGTCCTCCAGATGTCGGCAGCCAAGGGAAAAGCTTCCATAACCATGAATCGTAAAAGGGAACACTGAATAGAACCATTATGAGTTACATAATCAGGGAATTTCAGCAATGGGGTTGGAGTTTCACAATATAGCATTAATTTTAGTTGGAAAAGTGGTATCCAACTATTTGTTTTCACTAGTGTATGACACTAATTTAAACATGTTTTAAACAAGTTTTTCCTTTTTATTGTATTTTTAAAATTATAGGGTTATTGTTATAAATACAAATTATATTGTTATTACTCTATATGATATGTATATTGGTAAAATTTAAAGGAAGGATAATAGTTTTTCTCCAAATTACTCCTTTTATATATATATATATATATATATATATATATATATATATATATATATATATATATATCTTAACTTTAAAGATATCATGAAATGAGAGGGATACAGTTCCTCAATTAAACACTTTTTTAAATTTGAAAGTATTTGCTCTCTAAGAAATTTGGTTTCTCTCAGCATATATTAAGCTTGAAATTAAAATGAATCTTTAATTACATTTATAATAAAATATATCTTTTAGAAAATAAAAAATCTAAGTCTTATGCCAAAAAAATTATTAGAATGAATCCCAACTAATGCCATATTAACACTATAAATCAAAATCTTTTCTTTTACTTCAAAACATATAACATTTTCCACAAAAATAACCATTAAAATATACATCAACCAAAAAAATATTTATATAAAAAATAAATACATACCAATTTAAAAAAATTTACACTATCTCATTATTACTCTGCAAACAAATTATAATATCACAACAAATTTACACTATCTCATTATTACTATGTAAACAAATTATAATATCACAACCACCCAAAGTAGTAATTTCTAACCCTCTCCTTGTATATGTTAAAAGGATATAAATAGAAGCCTCTTACGGAAACGTACCACTATTTTATATTCATTTCTTAAATCAATTTTTTATCTTTAGTAAGGTCAGTTTTAAGTATGGATTCATTTAAACTTTTGATTTACGAAAACGGATGAATCAAATTTATTGAATGGAAATATATCAATTCTATGGTTAGAATGAAAAAAATATGCATGTTGGAAAAATTATTTTTAGGATTGTAATCTTCCATTATATTCCACAATTTTTACTTGCTCATATAATTTACTACCATAGAAATAAAAAATAAAAATAAATTCTCCTTCCAGTATAAGGTAGAGTCAAGCTCACATGCTAAAATGTATAAACTTGTAGGCACAAAATAATCAATTCCCTAAGAATAAATGTCCTTGCACATATATTTTGGGTTAATTCCCCATAATCAATCCCCCCTTTAGAAATATTGGTGTCCATAAACTAATGGTATTTGCCAAAACCATTCAAGAAAAGAAACAGTTTTTACAAAGTTCGTAATTGTTTCTTGACATCAACCAATTGGGAGCACATCTTTATAAAAACAAAGTCTTTACAAAAACTTATTGTTACATGCCAACACTCTTGGAAATCATGGTCATTTCATACAATATTTTAGTTACATGTGGTTTATTAGTCGTGGAAAGCACTCTAATAGTGGTTTATCAGCCCAACAAACCTTGATAATTTATCATCCCCCAGCTGATACACGGTGATGTATTGACCAAGGAATCCAGTTAGTAGCTCATGAAAAAATTTGATTTTAATTGTACGAGCAAGTAGATCATCTGATAAGCCAGGGAAGGCTCGTTAGGATTGAGTGACATCATAATCGTGGGGTACAAAACTTTGTGCTAAATAGCCACAACAATATATGTGCAGTCACACGATGCGAATTCATTAGATAAATTATTTTTTATGGTTAGTTTTGGCAAAACAATAATGTTGGTCTTACACATGGTTGATGAATATTAAAGTTTTGTGTATCACATTGTTTAGGTTACTAAATGAGGTTAGATTCAAGTTAATCATTAATTTTTGAAAAAAAAAAGTAGTTATTATTATCTTTTTGACATGAAATTCATAAAAAAAACTATTATTTGACCATTTTTAGTTAATATTTTTGTATAAAAATTGTAATTTTGACATGTTAATTCTAGCAAAAAATTATCAAAACGTTTAGTTTTTTGCTTATATTTATGTTAAAAATGGTTATTTTTTATGTCCATTGTTAAAAAATGTTGTTTTTTAGAAACAATTATTTCATGTGGATTGAAAAATTAATTAAGGATGTCTAAATATGTAGATTATCTAAAATTCAAACTATCGACTTTCTAATTTAAAAATGCAAAACAATAAAAACCCCACTAAAAAAAAAAAAAATTAAGATAGAGAACAAGAAAATATGAATACAATGACAACTTCAAAAACTATCAAATTTAGAAAATAATTTTTTACATTTCACACACTAGAAAATTTAAAGTCAAAAAATAGGTCTTTTAAAAAAAGGGTGTGATGCAGAATACACACTTTTTAAAATCAGGATGAAAATCACTACCATTCACCGAGCCTCACCCACTTAATGCACATGAAAAAAATTAAAGTTCCAAAAAGCATGTTCTTAAAAAAACATGTGTATTCTGCATCAACACTTTTGAAAATCGGGTCATTTTTTTGCCACCTCTACAAAACGGGTAACAGTATCAGTTCCCGTTTCAAAGTTTACATTGTTTTATCATGGATTTCATTGAAAATGACATCATTACTAGATTTGGTGTCCCCGCTAAGATCACTACTGACAATGCCAAAGCTTTTAGTTCCTTAGAGTTTTCATATTTTTGTTTCAAGTATGGCATTGTCTTATCTCATTCGTGAAATTACTATCCTTAGGGTAATGGTCTGGCTGAATCAAGTAACAAGAATCTCATAACCATTATCAAGAAGATAGTAGGAGATAATAAGAGATCATGGGACAACAAAATCAAGTATGCTTTATGGGCAGATAGAATCACTAAGAAGAAAGCTACTGGTAAATCCCCCTTTGAATTAGTTTATGGCTTGGATGTAACTTTACCTGTGCACCTCAAATTGCCAGCTTATCAACTCCTCCAAAATTTTTCTACTAATAAAGATGTTGTTCAGAATAGAATAGATCAGATTGTGGAGTTAGATGAAACTCGTAGGACAACTTTTGATGCTATATGTAAAAATCAATCTAACATTAAGAAAAGCTTTGATAAATTCTCTCGATCTAGATCTTTGCAGGTGGGAGATATGGTATTGCTTTGGGACCGAAAGAATGAGAAACCAGGAAAACTTAAGAAGTTTGACAGTTTGTGGCTAAGACCTTACATCGTTCGAGATATAGCTGGACCAAACTCATTGCACTTGAGCAGATTGGATGGCGAACCACTTGATCTGCCAGCGAATGGCCAAATGCTCAAGTTGTTCTTCAAAGATGATATCTGATGCCATAGGGCATCCTTCGTATTTTATTTCTATCCCTACTCCTTGTCATGTCAGCATTTCATTTCTGTTTTAGGATTAGATTTACTTTTCATGTTACTAGATAGTTAAAGAGCTTCTATCTTTTATGTGCTTGAATGTTATATGATGATTTTTGAATGGACGCTACTTATTTCTGCTGTGTGTTGCGTGGATGCAGATTCTGGATTCTCACATTCCTACAGTGCAGCAACGTGTCCCCAAGTAGAGCCAGATGTTGACCACTACCGGTCAACTACCCATAGCAGTACACCCGCTTCTCTTCGCAAAAAGGGATAGCGCTTGATCGACATGTCCGTGCCATTCGACAGTGATCGTCGACTTCATCAATCTATGTTGTAAACCCAGTCTGCATGTGTGAATTGTAAATAACCTTAGTAGATATGAGTCATGTATGTAAATTGCCTAGGTGGACCTAATTTTCTAGTGATAATCGATTCTATGTTCCGGAAGGTTTTTCGTCTCACCGATCCATGATCGGCAGAGTTTTCCTTCAGCCTAACCCCAAAGCTGGAATGAATTTTGTCATTAGAATCTTAGGAGAATCATAGTGTGTTAATCTGCTAGATTCTAGTTGTGTCGCAGAACTGGGTGGTTTATGAGGGTCTATGTCAAATGGGTTTTCCCCTCTTTGGATGTAAAGTTGTAAAAGTCATGATGTAAAGTGTCTTGAGGGTTAAGAAATGTTTTAATCCCCTCATAAGTCCTAAGTCCTAGGTCCTAGGTGATTTTTCCAAAAGCTAAGTTCGAGGATCCATTAAAAATTAAAAAAAAAAAAAAAAAAAAAAAAAAAAAAAAAAAAAAAATAAATAGATAATAAATAAAAAACAAATAAATAAAAAATTATAAAATAAAATAAAATAAAATAAAAGTAAAAAAACCTAAAAATAATAAAATAATAATATTTTGAGTAAATAAATGCAGAATTTCAATTTTTTAATACATTAAAAATTCGACAGATGAGATTAAGAGATATCTTGATCCTCATCGACGGTCGAGATCATTTTGACGTGGATCACTCGAACTAGATGTTGGGAATTTTTCCTTTAAATAGGGTGCTAGGGGTCATTTGAGATCATTCGATCTGTGAGTCTTGTGCTGAAGAAGCTCTCTTGTAAACTTTTTCTGGTGCTAATAGAGAAAGACTTTGGGGTTAAAATCTTGCTGGTGTTACTCTTTGGAAGTGTTGTGAGCTATTTTATTTTCTGCATATTTTAGTTTTTAGCCATTAGTAACAGCTTATTGAAGAGTATTGTTGAGCACAGGTATCTTGTTCACTTGCTAGGGTTTGAATGGTTATAGATTTTCTGAAGTAATGGCAGGTATCTCCATTGCATTTGAGATCTAGTACTGCTTTTTCTCTCTTCATTGATGGTTGAAGTGAGCTGTGCAGGAAACCCTTATTGAAGAAAGTCAGTGGGCGTTTGGGGAAGTTCTCGGCTGAACCAACCAGCTCCCACAAGCATTCTCTTGCAGGGCCCAGCTAGTTTTTGATCCTGGGTTTATTATTTGAGTCTGTTTTCTGATTTGCATGAGAGATTTCTAAAGCATTTCATAAAAAAATCTGAAGTTCTAAAAATATTACTGTGGATTATTGATAAACCTGGCTGTTTAAGAGTCAAAAGTTGTAAATACTGTTTAGATCATCTAGGGTTTTAATTTTGTCTTATGCACATATTATTTTTGGTGATTTTTCGTTTCGGGTTTGCAGGGTTTCTGAAGCACCCGAGGGTTTATCAACGCTGCACAGCTATCGGGCCTGCGTTCTATGCTTTCCCTCACCTCTACGTTGCCACTGTTATTGCTCTGCGTGATTTGTCCTTCTGCGGAGCTTTCTTCACCCTCAACGCCTGCAGACAACATTGAGAACAAGCGTGTCTTTCCTAAAAACGCCTATCCAAACTCCTGCGTGCTGCCATCTTACACCTCTGCTCCACGATTTTATTGCCTCCATGCTGAAAACCTCCTCCTCCTATCCATCAAAACTCTCTCACGCTCATCTGCAGCTACCAAACCATACCTGCAAACAACAGACTTATGCGTTTTCACTCTGAGTCACCTGCGTGAGCCCTTTTTCCTTCCACGCTGCTTGCATCAGACACCAAACTGCAGAGAGAACGTATTTTTTTGGGGTTATACACGGGCCAGACCTGCGTGCTGAGAGAAATAAGTCTTCAGGCGTTCCGTCCACCATCGAAAGCACTCATCCGTTAGACAACCTGTGTGTTGCGTTGAAGAGCATTCCGCCATTAAGCATTGCTGGAAACTGAAAAAACACAAATCCATCCGCCGTCGATTGATCTGCAAGCATTTTGTAAGGATCTCACCCTTTTTTATTTTACACGGACCAGGGATCACGTCGGACGAGATCTGTATGGTAAGACAAGTTTGTTTGCCTATGTACTTTAATTTCCTTAGGTTAAATTTTTTATTTTGGATGTAGGTTTTAGTTTTGGTTGCCTATGTCATCGTATTTTTTTTATCAGGGATTTGCGTAGGTCCGATTCCTTAGTTTTAGTTTTATAAAAAAGAAAAATTTCGATTTTCATTTCTTTTTATTATTTGTGTTAGATTTAAAAATTTTCATGCATTAGATTAATTTTGTTTTAGTTTTAAATTTATTTTATCGTTAGATATTAGCTATTGTTTAAATAGTTTCTTCATTTCATTTGGAGTTTTAAAAAAAGAAAAATAAAAATTTTAAAACTTTAAAAGATTATAAAAAGTATAAAATATAAAAATCTTGTTCTAGATTTTTAGTTAGGGTTTTAGTTTCTTTTCTTGTTTTTAAGACTTTAGTTTTAGTTTAGATTTTAATTTTAAGCTATATTATAAAACTTTCAAACTTCTTTAAAAAATATATATATATTATTAAATTTTTTTTTATAAAAATTATTAAACTTAAAAAAAAAAAGCATAAAAAAATCATTTTCTTAAAGTTTAGATTTTGATTTAACATCATTTAGATTTTTTAAAAGTTTCATTTAGCTTTAAAATTTTGCTGTATCTGAAAAACATAAAAAAAAATTGGAAATATTTTACCTGATTCAGTCTTGGCTCGGGGATTTATCACATTTTATCTTTTTTCTGCTAAGGCTAAAATTTTGATGTGAAACTAATGTTTATGCGATTTAACATGCTTGAATGGTCATGAATGTCATATATGGTTAGCGTTTAAAATTTCGTGGTTTTATATCGAATTTCATCTTTCGAAGCTTTAATCGCTGGAATATCATTTAAGCATTTTCTCTCATTTGGTAAAAGTTAGTCTCTGTTCGAGCTATTTGATGATAAATGATTGCTCTGCATGGTTTACTTTTCTACAGCATTTAGTAAGTAATCATTTAAACATTAACTTTATAAGGCACTGGTCTATTTATTTAATAAATCAATTTAGTGCTTGTTTCTTCGTGTCTCCCAACCCAACTGGTTTACAGTTGGTCATCCATTTCCCTATAGGGTCTACCCCCCTTAGCCGCGGGAGACATGCTTAAACGGAGAGATCGGGGATCAGAGTGACAGCCCCTGGTCTGAGTGTTGTCATGACAATCTGTGCGACAACACTACCCTGATACATTAATTGTTGTTTAAGGGAAATCCAAGTACTTTGTTCATGGTACCATGCATCATTTGACTAAGTAGGGAATTGCCTAGCCACTAGAAGATAATGTGTCATCACAGGTTCAAGGATGTTAAGATTAAGTATGTTCTATGCTAGAGCAATTTATTTAAATTTTCATAGTTAGCAATCACATCAGTATTACAATAAACTGCAGATAGAACATAAATATAAAACGTAGAAGACAAGCCAAGATAAGAGGACACAGGATGTGGCGCAAGCCAGGGACAAACCCCACAATGTGTGGGGAAACCCTTTGATCAAATCTTCTTTTATCTTCAAAGTTTAGCAGAGAAGGAGAGAGAGAGAGAGTACATTTACAACAGAAGTCAATACTTTGACTTATCTAGATCTAGCATAGATCATTTCGTATCATGATAAGATCAGTTGAAGACATTCTGCTTCAACTGATTCTCAAGGTGACTCCTTCACCTATCATCGTGCTGCATCTCATCCATTTGCTACACCTTACTGTGTAGCACCATCATGCTGCCCATGATCATCATGCTGCTCTCATACATCATTGTGCTGCCCATGATCTTCATCATGCTGCCCATGATTACTTCGCCCACAGTTTTGCATTTTTGACCTTGTTATGAATGTAATTATGACCAGACTTCCAGCGCTGAGAGTGAGGTTGTCCTCATTGTTGCACCATTATTACATCATCATTGAGACCCTCACTGTTTCTTCCTTATCATATCCATGAAGTCTACCGGAAGGTTAGATCTCCATGTGTGTCTAAACTTTGATTGCAGCCGTGGAACTTTATTTCGAATACCCATCAAGAGATATAAAATTACAGTTCACACTAAGGTATGAAAGTTAATATAAATTGTATGCTGAGATCCTTGATCATAGGACAGATCCTTTAGCTTCATCTGTTTGATGAAAAGACTTGTAGGTTGACGAGATGTTGTTCATATATATTCCTAGATTTATACATCCGCAGATATTTCCTTTAATCACAGGTATACTAAGTATCACATATATTCGTTGTGATATGTCTAGACAGATCTGAATATAGAGCTGAGATGTAACCCTTGTTCTTTCTGCAATATATATACACAGTCTTCTTTGTCCATCCGGGATACTGCGTTTCAGGTATGCCGAGATTGTAATTGCTTCAGTGATGACGGAGATCACCGAGACTGGGAGAAGATTGAAACTGAGTCTTCATGACTGTGTACATGTCTTGACTACGGTTCCACATACCTGGACTGCGGCTCTTCTATCCTTGTGGATATATCTTGGCTCTCTGCGGCTAGGTGTCTGCGGCTAGAGCATCACTGCGACTGCAGCTTCGTTACCTTTTACAGCGTATAGAGAGCTGTGCGTATACAGTGTCCATTACCAACGTATTAGGGCTAAGGTCTTCTATTAACAACGAGCAATATATATATATATATTCAATGAACAACGTATATGTATTTACTGTGGCTAGAAATGAAGATATATACAACGAGCAGTGCACATGTATTTACTGTGGCAAGCAATGCATATATATACAACGAGTAGTGTCTATGTATTTACTGCAGCTAGGTCTTCCAATGAGCAGCGTATATATATTTCATTTCAGCGTGCATCTCAACATATGGTTGCGTGGATAAGGTCACCATTACAGCGTGGATGGCTTTCATTATAGCGTATGGACTGCTGCTCTTTCTACTGCAGCTAGGGCATCCAACGTATTCTCTTTTGTGTCTTCTCCTTCTCCAAAAACCCAAGACGTGGAGAGGAGGAGTTCACATGGAGAATGTGTTGTGCTAATGACTCCAAATCCTCATCTATTTATACCACAACAAGGATGATGAATAGACACGTCGGTTGGGCTTCTAGAGCCTACATAAGAGCTGGTCGGTTTGATAATACTTACATAAACAAAATAAATTCATATCTCCATAAATACTTATCGGAATCGGATGATCTTTGGATCAATCCTACACCTCTCGACGAGAGGGATCCAATAAAAATATCAGCTGCCATAAATAAGCTGACCCATATGGAGTTTGGCCCTAGTTGCCAATTTAACACTCCCTCTCAACTAGGGAGAACTCCATCCATTGATCCATAAGTCTGACTGTACTATCTCTGCCATCAGTGCCCTGCATTGTTCTGCCCAACTCTGCTCAGCTCTGCTCAGCTCTACTGGCTCTGCTCTACTCTGCTCAGCTCTGCTCGCTCTGCTAGCTCTGCTCTGCTAGCTCTGCTCTACTCAACTCTGCTCAGCGCTGCTGGCTCTGCTAGTGTTGTTGGGAAAAGTATCCAATACGGAATGACCCTATCCCACTCTAAGGGTGATAGTACCTCAGCAACAATCAAAGCAAAGCTATTCAAGATTACTTCTTTATGAGATGTAAGAAAGAGGAGGAAGAGATCCACTAACCGTTATCTTCCGCTAATGATTGATCCAATCTTCCCTCTTTGCTGCTTGCTCCCACCTCCTTGCTCTTTCACTGGCCCAGCTACACAAAGATCCTGCAAAAGCACAAGAAAGGGAAACTACAAGAAGCATACATCCATAACTGATTATTAGAATAAATCAAATATACAAGTATCAATACGCCACAAAGACACATGCATATAGAAGAACCTCAAATGCTTTATTAATGGAAGAAGTAAAGTTCTGAGAGTGTTACAACCATAAGAGGCCCAATCCAGCAACACCTCCCAGCAGAAATAAATCTCCTCTTCACCTCCTTCAAAGCAATCACCCAATAGTTCTATGCACAAACCAACAGCACTTCCTTACATTCACAAGATTCCAGCCTCCTTAGACCTCCTGAGAGAGCTCTATATATAGGAGTTTTGGAGAAAGGATGAGTCAGCTTGAGGCTGGCATGAAGTTGACTAGTTTCCTCTCCCACTTCAGTTATACTTCAGTTCTTGAGTCCACTTGGAGTTTCTTACTTCCACTTGGAGATTCAGATCCTCTTACTCATCACAAGGCGAATTCCCTGATCCAAGTGTCATTTTGGAAGCTTCCTGGGCATTTGACACCTTGCAGAATGACTGTGCCACTTGGCCAATCTCGCCCAGTGCAGGTAGCCTTCATTAGATTTGACATTCAGCGCAGGTACAGAGTGGAGCAGTTGACATTCAGCGCAGCTGCTCAGTGGAGCAGTTGACATGATCCAGAATTAGCTTGTTTTTGAGTGTTTTCAGGTGGAGAACTGATCTTTAGTGCTGTGGTTTGCTGACCTTGTTCCTCTAGGGGTAGGAACAACATGTTTAGGGACTTTGGATCCCTCAGATTATTGACATTTCATGCTTCATGCTGTAAGGCACAAAAATGTCTATAACAGTTGCCCCCTAAAGTATGAGGTCGTTTATCGGGTGAAATGCTTTATCAGGAGGATCCGAAGTTCATTCAATTGCTGAGAGGTGACCTGTAATAAATACAAGCTTTCATGATCTAGCTGAGGTAGGCATTCCCATGCTCAGCTTTATAAATTCATTTTGGTACATAGAACAGACGATCGTCTGATGGTAGACTGATAATTCTCTGCTGAAATTATCATCCTTTGAGTAGGATGATCATCTGCTGCAATGATGTACATATCAAATGTCTTTATATTTCCTGAATATATATCGCAACCCGGATGGATGAAACTAGATCCGGGGTCTTCAAACTCGTTCGATCTTCACTCTAAGTACAAGTCGATCCATGTGAGAATTGCGCTGAAGTCGAACATGGAAAGACATCGCTTGATTACTGGTCAATAATGTAAACCATTAACAAGCGCGAGAGGAATCACCAATAATGACAATGACCCTCAAGGTACTGCAGTACAATTCACGTGGTGTGAATAAAGGACTTGGCGTCGAACACCACGCAAAATCTTCTGGTCGAAGGTCATTGATGTATACCTGTCGCCGGAAGTGAGAAACTTGCCATTGAGGCATGCAAGCTTCAAAGTACTGGGGGGGTTGTTCCTAGATCAACTTCTTGGATAATGAGTTGAAGTCGACAAGAAGCGATCCGTCAAAGGAGGGCCTTAATGAATCCCACATCAATGACACGGAACGGAGCTAATGATTTTAGTGGAGGTGAAAACAATCTGTGAGATATGATTCAGGGTGGCGATCATGGGTGGATGAAGGATAATGTATGGCAGTGGATGGGACACGGTTGACTCTTTCTGAACAATATCTCTTGAACATATAACGACATTGATGTGATGGATCGGTAGCATTACCCCAAATGTGGATGGTTTGGCGAGGACCATGGTGATGAGACCGGTGAATGAAACAACCCAACCCAATGTGATACGGAGGACAAAGTGTCATGTTCAAGAGCGACTTGCTACCATTAAAGCTTTGAGGTTCTCCCAATTTTTCCCCAGTCATTTCTGACTAGTACCTCTTTATTTTTGTCAAGCTTGAGGAGGATAACATATGCTTGTTCTATAACTTGCCCTTCAGGAAAGCCTATCGCTATGTTTTAACGAGCTTAGCGATAGGGAAACTCGTTCTCGTCTAAAGACAAGTTTGTCGCTATTTAATCATTTTAACGAGTCTAACGACAAGGAAAACTCAGTCCTTTTCATTTTTAGAGAGTCTGAAAAGGTACAGAAAGTTAACTCCAAAATTCCTTTTTCGTCATCTAATCCCTTAAGTCCGAAAAAGTATAAAACAATACAGAAGGGATGTTTTTGATTACTTTAACGAACCGAATAAAACAAGCTCTCGACCTTTTTGTGCAATAATCCCTCAGGTCCAAAAAGATTAAAATCTAGAGGAGGGATAGCTCTTCCGGTCAGTTTAACGAGCTGGAAGGCCAAAACCCGGCAAACTTTTCTATTTTACGAGTAAGGAGAAAAGAGCTCAAAGAAGACTCGTCTTTTGAGGAACGAGTGATAAACAGGGATAGCAGCAGATTCCAGGTACAGGTTGGAATTTTCCAATCACGGCAGTGTCACAAGGATGGCTAGTGTTGTGGGGAAAAGTATCCGACTCGGATGACCCTATCCCTACTCTAAGGGTGACAGTCCTTAGCAACAACTGAAAGTAAAGCTTTGATTATTTTCCTTTATGAAAGTACAGAGAAGGAGGAAAAGATTAACCAACTGGTGTCTTTCGCTTTTGTCGATCCTGTCCTCTCTCTTTGTCTCTTGTTCCCAGCTCCTTGCTCCCTTTGCCGGCCCAGCTACACACAGATCCTGCACAAACAAGAGAGGGAAACTACAAGAAACATGTACTCATAACTGATGCATGGATTAGAGTGAATCAGATATACAAGTAAATACAATACATCAATGCAATACAAGTATATAGGAGAACATTCAAAGCTTTATTGATAGAAGTAAAAGGGTTCTGAGAAGGTTACAACCATCAATGGCTCCAATCCAGCAGCACCTCCCCAGCAGCAAGAAATCTCCTCTTCTCCTCTATAAAGCAATCACCCAATAGCTCTAACTGTAAACCAACAGCACTTCCTTGCTTTGCACAAAATTCCAGCCTCCTTAGACCTCATAGAAGAGCTCTATATATAGGAGAGAAGAAGAGAGGATGAGTCAGCTTGAGGCTGGCATGAAGCTGACTAGTGTCCTCTCCCTCTTCAGTTAAACTTCAGTTCTTGAGTCCACTTGGAGATCCTTGCTTACACATGGAGATCAAGTACCTCTTACTCATCATAGGGCGAATCCCATGAACCAAGTGTCAGTTTGGAAGGTTCCTGGGCAATTGACACCTTGCAGAATGACTGTGCCACTTGGCCAATCTCGCCCAGCGCAGGTAGCCTTCATTAGATTTGACTTACAGCGCAGGTACAAGGAGGAGCAGTTGCATTCCAGCGCAGATGCTCAGTGGAGCAGCTGACATGATCCAAAAATAGCCTGTTTCTGAGTGTTTTCAGGTGGAGAACTGATGGGAAGTGCTGTGGTTTGCTGACCTTGTTCTTCTAGGGGTAAGAACAACATGTTTAGGGACTGAGGATCCCTGTAATTATTGACATTTCATGCTCCATGCTGCGAGGCACAAAAATGTCTATAACAGTTGCCCCCTAAAGTATGAGGCCGTTTATCGGGTGAAATGCTTTATCTAGAGGGTCCGAAGTTCATTCCAGTGCTGAGGAGGCGCCCTGTAATACAGTACAATACAATACATTATTTTTCATTCTGTTTTCATGATCTAGCTGAGGCGGGCATTCCCATGCTCAGCTTTATAAATACATTTTGGTACATATAACAGACGATCGTTTGATGGTAGACTGATAATTTTCTGCTGAAATTATCATCCTTTGAATAGGATGATCATCTGCTGCAATGATGTACATGACAAATGCTTTTATATTTCCTGAATATATATTGCAGCCCGGATGGATGAAACTAGATCCGGGGTCTTCAAACTCGTTCGATCTTCACTCTAAGTACAAGTCGATCCATGTGAGAATTGCGCTGAAGTCGAACATGGAAAGACATCACTTGATTACCGGCCAATAATGAAAACCGTTAACAAGCACGAGAGGAATCACCGATAATGATAATTACCCTCAAGGCACTGCAATACAATTCACGTGGCGTGAATAAAGGACTTGGCGTCGAACGCCACGCAAAATCTTCTGGTCGAAGGTCATTGATGTATACCTGTCGCCGGAAGTGAGAAACTTGCCATTGAGGCATGCAAGCTTCAAAGTACTGATGGGGTTGTTCCTAGATCAACTTCTTGGCTAATGAGCTGAAGTCGACAAGAAGCGATCCGTCAAAGGAGGGCCTTAATGAATCCCACATCAATGACACGGAACGGAGCTAATGATTTTAGTGGAGGTGAAAACAAACTGTGACATATGATTCAGGCTGGCGACCATGAATGGATGAAGGATAATGTATGGCAGTGGATGGGACACGGTTGACACTTTCAGAATGACCTCTCTTGAACATATAACGACACTGATGCGATAGATCGGTAGCATTACCCCAAATATGGATGGTTTGGCGAGGACCATGGTGATGAGACCGGTGAATGAAACAACCCAACCCGATGTGGTACGGAGAAAAAGTGTCATGTTCAAGAGCGACTTGCTACCATTAAACTTTGATGTTCTCCCAATTTTTCCCCAGTCATTTCTGACCAGTACCTCTTTATTTTTGTCAAGCTTGAGGAGGATAACATATGCTTGTTCTATAACCTGCCCTTCGGGCAAGCCCATCGCTATGATTTAACGAGCTTAGTGATAGGGAAACTCGTTCTCGTCTAAAGACAAGTTTGTCGCTATTTAATGAATTTAACGAGTCTAACGACAAGGATAACTCGGTCCTTTTCATTTTTAGAGAGTCTGAAAAGGTACAGAAAGTTAACTCCATGATTCCTTTTTCGTCATCTAATCCCTTTAGTCCGAAAAAGTATAAAACAATACAAAAGGGATGGGTGTTCGGTATTTTTAACGAGCTAAACAAGACAAGCGCTCGATCTTTTTGTGCAATAATCCCTCAGGTCCAAAAAGATTAAAATCTAGAGGAGGGATAGCGTTCCGGTTGTTTAACGAGCTGGAAGGCCAAAACTCGGCAAACTTTTCATATTTTACGAGTCAGTGAAAAGAGCTCAAAGAAGACTCGTCTTTTGAGGAACGAGTGATAAACAGGGATAGCAGCAGATTCCAGGTACAGGTTGGAATTTTCCAATCACGGTAGTGTCACAAGGATGGCTAGGTGAAATCACTCTTCGCAGCTGTTCCTCAAAATGGGTAAACACACATATGGGGGTGAACGACCGGCCAAATGAAATGGAGGTGATGGATGAAAACACGACCAAGGATTTTAAGGCTGATAAATTTACGATCGCAATGGTTATTTACCGAGATAGGTTCATTTTTAATGAGCTTGAACTCTGGTGGAAACTTTTGCTCACGCTTTTCTATTTTTTAATGAGCATAAATTATTGCAGTAAAACTGCTCGATTCATGGTCAAATTTGATTTTTTACTTTTACTAGCTTTTCTCTTTTCAAATGTAGTACTTCACATTCAATTGCTGCAACAAACTTTGTTAGAAATGGACAATATTTGCATGAAAAGGAGATTATAACCCTAATATTTAACTTTAAACTGTGTAAAAAGTCATAAAAAGGTGTTTTTACCTCTCATTTACCATTTCATTTGCATTTTGCTTGTTGGAGCTCTGGAGGTGCCTCTTCTTCCTTGATTTTCACCAGCTGATTCCGGGAGATTCTGTGGATGATTTTTCGGCGTCGTTTGGACCAGGTAGGAGCTAAACCTTAGCCCTTCACTTTCATGGTTTCCTTTTTCAGTTTCATGCACATTTTTCAGGGTTTCTGGGCCCCAGGGGTTTCATCAGGGCGCCCTGGCATCAGCGCAGGTTTCCCTTTCGAAACTTGCGCTGTATTTCAGGTGGTCTTAAGGCAGACTGCCTCTCAGTGCAAGGGGGAGACTCTCTGCCTGCGCTGGGCCTAGAAAAACTGATCTTGCATGTGTTTTTTGATGATTTTTCGCCAGTTTTTCATCAAAATTAGGAACTTACTCCTTCTCTTGTTTGCTTGTAGGGAACTTTGAACAAAATGTCCCTTACATGGCGAGAACGAGAACATGAAGCAGAGGACATGGTTGCACTCCATGACCCGGTCACGGTGAACGCGCTTCGGAATTGTGGCCTACTGAAGTTCTTCCGTATCTCTAGCATGAGAGCACAGATTTCTTTACTGCAGTATATGCTTGATGCTTGGGATCCTGTTAACCAAGTATTCCAGATTAGGGGGAAAACCATCCCCTTGACCATAGAGGACATGTACTTCTTGACTGGGTTGTCAAGGCGGGGTGCCCCCATTTCTTTGTCAGGTACGGCTCGAGGGACTACTTCCACCAGAGACTATATCCGTCAGTATTGCCGGGAAGGTTCACAGCCGAGCAAAGACGGCAAGATCAATATCCGTGACATCACTGACAGGTCTCTTAGGTCCATTCTGTTTACTATTGGTAGGATGGCTGGTAGCGCAGCTTTACATGTTGCCAACAGATCTTATATGCAACACGCCTTGGAGTGTCTCCAACCGAAAGTGTTTAACTGGTGTGATGCGGTACTTGTTCAGATGAAAAGTCAATTGACCAAGGTAAAGGATGGGAGGCTGAAGAACTTTGGATTTGGTTCTATTCTAACTGCCTTTGCCTTGGAGAAAATCCCATTGATGCAGCCTCAGTATATTATACTTGACTTGCCTTCTCCGACCGAGCCACGCATGCAGAGGTGGGTTGACCACATGTCCCGACATGCTGGTCAACCTCAGATTACTTTCACTGAGGCCTTCTTTAGGTGGTTCGAGCGTCAGGAGATAGCGTTTTCTGAGTATCCATATGTGGGTATGGACTACCGAGGTGATCCGGACTTGGTGCTACCGGATGGCGAGCAATGGGGCGCTATTGGTAAAATCTCTGACCATGTTACTGTTTATTGTTTTTACTCGTGATGTTACTGTGCAAAACTGATCAAACTCTTGGGTGCATGCAGATGTTGGTCCTGTTCGTCCAGCAGCTCGTCCACGATCGCCAGTTGTTGCCCCAGCAGCAGAGCCTGCTAGGCGAGTTGTTATTCGCGACCTTGGTGATACTGAGATACTTGCAGCTGTGCAGGAGCAGGTCGAGAGCCTTACTCGTGGTCTTCCGGATGTACAGGTTGACGAGTTACCTTTACAGTTGCAGCGGCACACTATTGGCGTGCCTAGACGATGGACTCGTCTCTTGCGCATGATTGCACAGACCGTGACGTACTTTCATGAGCACCACTAGGCTAGGGTGCCCCCTAGCATCTTTTTGAGTTCTAGGTCATATGACCAATTTTGTTTTGATTACAGCACATTATGTACAAACTATAAACAACTTTATATATTTTGATTTTCGGGGTTTATTCTGGTTTATTTGCGATCCACTTGCATAGCACCGATGCATCTCTTTTTATATATGTTGCAAATGTCTATCTAATACATAGTTTGCTAATGAATCTGTTAATGTGTTCAAGTTTCTGGAAATATGCTGGTATTGAATTGAATCAAACTCTCTTTCCAAAATCTTAACTCTTAGAAACATTTGATAAATAGCTGGATTGCGGACTGAATATATACCAGTGAGTTGTAGTATCACAAGTTGTGAGTCTAGCCTAACAATTAGTCGGCGTATACCATGAGCGATGGTATCAGAGAGGAGTTCAATCAACGCGCTATACTCAGCGATGTTGTTCGTTGACTGCCCAATACACTCACCTCTGAAACTCACTAACTCGCCGCTTGGATCAAAAATGGCCCAGGCTGCGGAGGAAAAATTCCGCGTACTACGACTCGCTCCGTCGGCATATCCCACATATGTCTCAGAATAATTCGACATCTGCAACAAATGAGAAGGGTGGATTACTAAACCGAAACAAACACTTTAGTGAAAACAAAATACAACAAAAGCACTCAGGTTACTATTCAGGCATAGTAACGCTTGAGGTACAACCCGTTGCGGGGTTGCGCCAGTGGTATCCCGTCATAATCTCGTAGGCTCCTTTTGCTAACACCCTTTTAACAATATAGGGACCCATCCATAAGGACTTGAATTTTCCTGCTCCTAATTTGTCGGATTCTTGGTCGTAAAGCAAAACCAAGTCACCCTCAGAGAAGATACGAGGTTTGACATTCTTGTTGAACTATGCTTTGACTCATTTCTTATGGGCTTCGTTCGCCAAAGCGGCGTCACGACGGTTTTCATCCAACTAAGAAACGAGCTTCTTCTTCTGAGGTTCCGGGGAGGAGGTCAATTGCGAGTTTAAGAGACGAAATTTCGCACTGGATCGGTAAGACTGCCTCCAGGCCATACACCAATTGGAATGGTGTGAACCCAGTGGCGTTCTTTACCGAGGTTCGGTAAGCCTACAATGCTGAGTACAGGAGTAGGTGCCATCTTCTTTTGTGAACCCCGATCATCCTTTGCAACATACGCTTCAGGACCTTGTTGATTGCCTTAACTTGTCCGTTGGCTTGTGGATAATATGGGGTAGAGCTGTCGTGCGATAGCCCTAGTTTGGCAGCTAACTCAACCATCATGTGATTGCGAAAATGTGATCCATGATCTGTCACTATAGCCTGCGGAACGCCGAACCTGGCGACTACATGAAAAAAAAGAAAAGGGCAGCTGTTTCACCAGTGTTATCCAATGTAGGCATCGCCTCGGCCCATTTGGTAAAATAGTCAACAACGACTATAATATACCCATGCCCCCCGGTCGAGGTGGGGTTACATTGTATGAAATCGATGCCCCACTTGACAAAAGGCCCAACAGCAACTATAGGCTGCAAGGGTGCGGGTGGTCTCCTGGTTTTGCTATCAAAGATCTGACATGCATGGCAACTTCTGATAGCTATTATGCAATCTTTAAACATAGTTGGCCAGAAATATCCTGCTCGTAAGATTCTTTGTGCTGTTGCATATCCAGATTGATGCCCCCCACACGCGCCTGAATGACAATCATTCAGGGCTTTCTCGGCCTCCTCATGGGTAAGGCACCTCCTCAGAACCGTATCGACGCCACGACGGTAAAGTGTATCACCGACGATCATGTAGTCTTTAGATTGGTATCATATACGCTTCCGTTCCGAGTGTGAGGTATTAGGCCTAAATTTTTGGGTTTGGAGATAAACAATGATGTCTCCATACCACTCATCGCTTACTGATATCAGAAACAAATTTTCATCCACGATTGACTCTTCTGATGTTTCATCGTTGGACGACGATGGGAGATCGCATAATAATTCCGCGAAAACTAGAGCTTTCTTCGATTTGGATTTTACAAAATCCAAATCAAACTCTTGAAGGATGGCTATCCATTTTGAATATTTGCCCCCAAGCAACTGTCGCGACAGTATATACGTCATGGGGTTGCAATCTGACAGAATGGTAGTTTTCCTAAAGAGGACATAATGTCGAAACCTTTGAATCGCTTGAACAGCAGCAAGCGCTAGTTTTTCAACATAGGAATATTTACTTTCTGTGTCATTTAAGTTTTTACTTAAATAATAAATAGGATGTTCAATTCCATCGACTTCTTGCACTAAGACCATCGCAATGGTCGTATCTGCTGCAGCTAGATACAGGTTAAAATCTCTTTGATAGTCCGGGGCGTACATTAATGATGCTCTTACTAGAGAATCTTTCAGAGCGTCAAAGGAAGCTTGCGCAACCTGGTCCCAGACAAAAGGCACATCCTTTTTCAAAAGACGAGTATAACCTTTGGCAAGTTCTGCATAATTTGGAATGAACCTCCTCAGAAAGTTTGCTTTCCCTTGGAGTTTCTGAATCTGAAGCAAATTTGAAGGTGGAGGCAAATTAATGATTGCCTGAACCTTACAGGGGTCGAGACGAATCCCATCCTTAGAGACTACAAAGCCAAGTAAACGACCAGAACCGACGCAAAACACACACTTGTGCGGATTGAGTCTTATCTTGTAGTGTCGGCAACGTAGAAATATTGCTCTCAAATGCCGCGGATGATCAGTCCGCTTCCGCGAATGAGCTGAAAGATCGTCGAGGTAAGGTTGAACGATGTTCTTGATGTCATGGAAGGCATAATTCATTGCCCTCTGAAACGTCGCCCCTGCATTCTTTAAACCAAAGGGTAATTTTCGATAAGCGAATGTGCCCCACGGACAAATAAAAGCAGTCTTAGACTGGTCCTGTGGGCGGATATTTATTTGATTATACCCGGAAAATCCATCCATAAAGGAAAAGATTTCACATCCGGCGCATTCATCAATTATCTGGTCGATGAAGGGTGTAGGGTAGTTGTCTTTTGGACAAGCTTGGTTTACATCCCTATAGTCGACGCACACTCTTATCGTCCCTTGTTTTTTCATAACAGGGACAATATTTGATACCCAATCGGTTAGAGGAACCGGGTAGATGAATCCAGCATGGAGAAGTTTTTCAACTTCTGTCTTAATGGCAGCGGCTTTCTTGGGGTGTACCTGTCGAAGCCGTTGTCTTACTGGTTTGACATCAGGATACATTTTAATCTCATGTTCAACTATGCTCGAGTCAATGCCTGGCATTTCATCATATGACCATGCAAAGACATCTCTAAATTCGCGAAAGAGAGCACCATATATTTCGATTTTTGAAGGGGAACAACTTTTGCCGACATGAATATTCTCTACAACATCAGATTTTGTCGAGATGTTTACGGCTATGGTCTCTTCAATATTGGATAGGTTTCGCTCTGAATCCACCGTATTTACAGTATTTGTTAGGAATTCAAATACTGAAGGGTGATATAGGTCGTGTTGAGTTTCTTCTTCACACTCTGGAAGAAGGGAACGATGGTGGTGATCATTCCATGGTGCCCCCTCAATCATCATTGATTGTAAGATTCCTTCGTCAGTCCCATGAACTTTTGACCATGGATCTAATGGGGTACCATATTCTCCAGACCTATCTACCCAAACGCTTGACGAGCGTTGATTTGGGCTCGCCTCCCATGCCTGAAATATTGATTGCTACAATATTTCTATAGGGTTAGGTGGCAAAACCACTTGATAATCCATGACGACTTTGTCTTCTGCGACCTTCGAAGAAGATACCATGTTGCATGTTGCTACAAACGGGATATTCCCTACATGGAAAGGAGGTGGCAACGCGAAAGTTCCCATCATTGTGGGATCTTTTAGCAAACCTACTCCGATATCTTGCACTGAATGGTCGCTCCCATGGATCAGGGGAATGCTTCCAGTAACTTGTGAACCATTAGGGAGGAAATTCTGCTGGTCGACGACCGTAATCCCTCCTTCAAATGGGAATGTGATCTTCCTAAAATATGTCGACACTACAGCTGCCATGGCATATATCCATGGTCTTCCCAGTAGGATGTTATAGTCAAGATTGCCATCAATGACTTCAACATCAATTTCCACTGTTTTTCCTCCTAGTTCAACCTTAAAGTTATTTAGGATTCCGTACGGAGTGTACGTCCTACCGTCAAATTCTTTCAATGTCATCGAAGATCGCGACAAGGTTGGAGATCCAAGAGTTTTCCAGCAACTCATCGACATGATACATGTCGATGCCCCCTCATCAATAATCGTTCTATGAATAGTTTTGTTGAGTGCTTTCACTTGAATAAGGAAAGCTAATTGCGCTGGTAACTGAGGATCATATCCCTTGTGATCAAAGATACAAGATTGGAATCTTTAGGATCCACTCCACCAATTGCTGATAACAATGCCTGCCTTTGGGATGGACAATTTTGCAGTACCTCAAGAGTCGACATAGCAGATGGCGATTGGGCCAAATCTTCTACTATGTTATAATGTTGCGCCGCTCTGGCACGAGGATTAAATGTCGACTTGTGTACTACTCTCTTAGGTGGCTTTATTGTTAGTTCATGCGTGAGGGGGGGTACAACTTCTGCCGAAGTTGTTGTCGAACTATTGGGTTGATCTTTCCCTTTGTCGTTCGACACCGGCGGATTCCCATAATCTTTATTCCTGGTCGAGATCAAAGCATCATTTTGCTTAGAAACCGACAACATAAGCACTTGGGACGGGGAAGCATTTCCACTATCAACCATATTTTGACCTGGGGTGGGAAATGGATCAGTCAACACAGCTGAAGTTTGGGAACTTTTAAAGAACCTCTTTAACTCAGCTTTGAACGGACAGTTCTTTGTCGAATGATTTTCATCACATACTTGACATGGATAAAATTGTTTCCTTTGCCCAGGAGGGTTTGAAGAAGTTTTTTGAGGGGATGACTCACCCTGTTTCTTCTTCTTCCCTTTGTTTTGTTTCTTCTTGCTTCCTGGTTGATTGGAGTTTTTGCCTTTATCCGTAGATACAACATTTACCTCCGAAGCAAGAATCTCTTGATTTGCTTTTTGATTCGAAGTCTTACGGGCTTTCTTATTTGAATCCCTTGTCGACTTAGCGTTTGCAGTTCCAATCACGCCATCACCGGCATGAGAGTCACTATTTGATCCGGGAGGAGGAGGGATTGAAAATTCCGGTCTGGGGGCGTCAGGTATCTTATCATAGAGCGTGCCCGACTGAGTATATACTAAGTCCAAATATTGAGCACGAGCAATAACCTGCTCCTCTGTTACGACGCCTCCCTTGGCCACATCTTCTGTTATAGCAGGAAGAAGCGACTTAATAAACCACTCAGCCAATAGCTGATCTGGAACATAGGTCTTTACCATTCTGCGACGACGACGCCACTCATGTATATGATCTGATATATGTGTGGTCGTTGTCTTCTTGAAATTGGTCAAGATCTCTGTTCCAGTTTCGTACCTTATAGGTAACTGAAAGTGTGTTAAGAAAGTCGTGGCTAGGGAACTAAAATTGTCGAAAGAGGCTCTAGGTAATTCAATATACCATTTAGCTGCCGGACCAGTCAATGTCCTCTGGAAAAGGCGAAGCCTTATCGAATCATCATTCAAGGTATTCGACGAACACCACAGATGGAATGTCATCACATGATTCGACGGGTCTTCGCCAGGATTTCCATTGAATTTAGGAATGTCCGAAGGAAGTTTGTGAGGAATCGCTGGCCACCAATGGGCATAGGCGATTGGATCGTTCGTCAATCGATGTAAATCTGGTAATTCTAGGGTCGCCACCAATGGCAACTGCTGATTCAGGTTTGGCGAGGCGTACCCAGGATACGATGGAATCGCCTGAGCAGTAGGCCTTTGCATACCAGCATAATGCAATTGATGTTGATATGACTGATATGGCTGGTGGGCTTGGCCACTGTAAAGTGGTTGATTTAACCCGTTCTGAATATAGGGTTGCCCACTATTCGCAAAGATATGTTGCTCAGATCCTTGGTACACCTGTTGAAACTGAGGTTGTTGGTATCGCACCATCCATGGTTGTGAAGCCATGTTTTGCTGTGCGACACTAACCGACGGACCAAGATGCGGGGTTATGGTTCCCGTTTGTATCTGTGTCGTCCCGGCAGTTGGCGATTGTGGTTGTGTTGCAGGGTCAATAGGCTGTTGCATTACAACTTGGGGTTGACATACAACAGGCATCGATTGAACTTGCGACACGGTTACAATTGTTGGCATCGTCGGGATATTAGACATAGGTACACACTGTTGCATGGAATATACAACTCTTGGTTGTTGGGGTAACATAGGTACCCAACCACTCGTCGTTACTTCAGTCAAACCTGAATGTTGTTGAAAACTGCCGTATGGGTATCCCCCCGGAAGGGGAAGTGAAAGGGCATATTGCCCCCCATACGGTAACAATCCGGAGCTCAAGGGTATAGATTGCCTTTGAGGACTGGATGGCCCAAACTGATTTCCAAAGGGATCAATTTGTCTAGTTTCAACATAAGAATTACCAGGTATTATACCGGAAGAACAAACTGGAACAGACCAAGTTGTCATAATAGTCCCTGGGTGGACTCCTTCTAGCTGATGAGAGCTAGTCGGGACAGCTGGTATGCCGGCAAACATCGTTGGATTGGCAGCAGGAGCTTCTGCTGTCGCTGTTTCGTTTGGCACAGTCCTAGATGTTGATGGTTGTTCAGACATTTTAAGTCTATCCAATAAACTGCCTAACGATTCTACAGGAACTTCCTGTGGCGATGGACAAACTTCTGATGCAGAAGGAAAAAGAGTGGTGCCTACTCCAAAATGAGTTGGAGTATTTGCTTGCTTGTCCTCTACAATTTCCTCTATTGCGATCAGACCAGGAGGAAGAGGAAGACCGTCAGGTCCGTAAAAGATTTCTGGTGCCGAAGAAGGGGTTGCTTCGACAGCGACAGTTGTTTGAACAACAAGACTCTGTGGACCGGTTTCAGATGGAACTGGTTCAGTTATGCAAGTACTTGTCTTCAGACTAGGATCAGTACAACTGTCCCTCTGTTGCTGTTGAACTTCTTCAATAGAGGCAGGGATTCCAGAAATATTAGGAGTGACCAGAATCTCAGATGTTGTTGGAACTGTTGTTCTAACTTCAATGGGAGATTTTGACCCGGTCAAGCGAGTTCGCTTTGTCCGTACTACACTCGATTCCGGAGACAAAGATGGTTGACTCGCGAGTCTCCTCGAACGACGGAGTTTTAATTGACTTTCCTCCACGGTTGCGGATTACTTGATCAACTAAAATACAAAAAGGGAATTATGTTTCCGTATTGAATGAATTTTATTAGACGCTTTTAGACACAACTTTGCTTTTTCATGTTTTAAGAGTCGAGAAAAAGCTAAAGATGACTCTAGTTGCCTTCGATGTATTAACGAGCCCGAAGTGACAAATGCTCGGTTGGACTTTTTCAGTTATAGAGTTTGAAAAAGGCCAAAAGAAACTGCTCTGGAGATCTAGGCAGAGGGTGTGCCAAACCTTTCCCGAAACCACAGAATACGTTTTACGGTACGGGTGGTCGATCTTTGTGAATGCTGTGTTCACTGCATCGCGATCAGTAGGGCGGCCGACACGGCTTCTTAAGGATAAAGGATAAATGCCTATAGGGGTCTCCCAATATACGCGACGGTACGCGGGAGCACAAGTCCGTATTAGTGCTATCGTCCCTCAGGAGGAATCACCCACCTTCGTAGAGATCGACAGTCACTACGTTTAACGACGCCGGAACACGTCTCTACCTATACCTCTATTGTGAGCGTTATGTTACAATGCGTTTTTAGATTCATTCAATATATTTTAAGTTGATCTTGTTTAGCAGTTTGTCTTTCAGGATCACCACGAGATGTATTGGTACAAATTCCTAAATGCAGCTAAAATGATAAGCAAGCTTTACAATCTTTTTAGCTTTGAAAATCCTAACTACTGAGGGGAGAGAAAAAACACTATCTTTCCACACAGAGCACAAAGCACAAACTAATGCACTTTCTCCTAGATCAATCACGCAAACTTATCAAAATGCAAATGCAAGATGCATGTATTTCTTTTCTTTTCCCTTAATGTTGATGTAGACAAAAGGAAACTGTTGTATAATTTTCGAATTCAATTTGAAGCGTAAACAAACAAGTTTTGTCTAAAATGAAAAGACACCTCACACGTACTTGTTTCAACACTAAAAATGTATGAATTCAAACCATAAAATGAAAAAAAAACAAACTCAAACAGCCATGAACAGTAATCAAACTAGCTCTTAAGATCACAAAGACACTTTTACAGTTTAGGATCTAAGAGGCCACAGCTATACTGGTTCGCTTTTCACAATGGGAAACTGTAACTGAAGCAAGAAATACTGAAAGAACACTCACAGTTTCATCACACAACTGAGGCGGAATAATGTCAAGGAAAGTTGGTTTACAGCAAGTACAATGACAAGCAATCAGCAGCAAAAATCAGTGAAAACAGGGCTAGGACACAGTGGAAACCTTAGGAAGACATAGCCTAACTGGATCAGCGCAGGCTCTGGTCTGTCAAGTTGACTCTCAGCGCAGTTCCCGAAGGGAGTACCTGCGCTGGAATGCAGACTGCTTGTGGATAGCCTGCACTGAGACACGAGAGTTGCGTTTACAAGGATTTCCGGGTCATAAAAAGCTCAAAAATGCACTGTTTTTGCTGAAATAAAAAGCTATAGGTCAAGTACAGGCTAAGGGATGATCAAGAGGATGAAAAACTATCACAAAGAGTACAAGAGTCTTTTGTAGATCAGCTCTTCAAATCATGATTCTGCTTAGTAAATGAGCAAGAGTAGCAGGCCCTCTACTTCGCTTTTGATATAGTCAAAAGCTTTTCGATTTGGTACTCTTTGGTTCAGGAAATGAATAGCAAAGATACTACAAATACCAATATGATACTAGGCTCCCCAGTGGAGTCGCCAGTTTGTTGTGGGGAAAAGTATCCGACTCGGATGACCCTATCCCTACTCTAAGGGTGACAGTCCTTAGCAACAACTGAAAGTAAAGCTTTGATTATTTTCCTTTATGAAAGTACAGAGAAGGAGGAAAAGATTAACCAACTGGTGTCTTTCGCTTTTGTCGATCCTGTCCTCTCTCTTTGTCTCTTGTTCCCAGCTCCTTGCTCCCTTTGCCGGCCCAGCTACACACAGATCCTGCACAAACAAGAGAGGGAAACTACAAGAAACATGTACTCATAACTGATGCATGGATTAGAGTGAATCAGATATACAAGTAAATACAATACATCAATGCAATACAAGTATATAGGAGAACATTCAAAGCTTTATTGATAGAAGTAAAAGGGTTCTGAGAAGGTTACAACCATCAATGGCTCCAATCCAGCAGCACCTCCCCAGTAGCAAGAAATCTCCTCTTCTCCTCTATAAAGCAATCACCCAATAGCTCTAACTGTAAACCAACAGCACTTCCTTGCTTTGCACAAAATTCCAGCCTCCTTAGACCTCATAGAAGAGCTCTATATATAGGAGAGAAGAAGAGAGGATGAGTCAGCTTGAGGCTGGCATGAAGCTGACTAGTGTCCTCTCCCTCTTCAGTTAAACTTCAGTTCTTGAGTCCACTTGGAGATCCTTGCTTACACATGGAGATCAAGTACCCCTTACTCATCACAGGGCGAATCCCATGAACCAAGTGTCAGTTTGGAAGCTTCCTGGGCAATTGACACCTTGCAGAATGACTGTGCCACTTGGCCAATCTCGCCCAGCGCAGGTAGCCTTCATTAGATTTGACTTGCAGCGCAGGTACAAGGAGGAGCAGTTGCATTCCAGCGCAGATGCTCAGTGGAGCAGCTGACATGATCCAAAAATAGCCTGTTTCTGAGTGTTTTCAGGTGGAGAACTGATGGGAAGTGCTGTGGTTTGCTGACCTTGTTCTTCTAGGGGTAAGAACAACATGTTTAGGGACTGAGGATCCCTGTAATTATTGACATTTCATGCTCCATGCTGCGAGGCACAAAAATGTCTATAACAGCTAGGTGAAATCACTCTTCACAGCTGTTCCTGAAAATAGGTAAACAATCATATGGAGGTGAACGATTGGCCAAATGGAATGGAGGTGGCGAGTGCAAACACGACCAAGGCTTTTTATGGCTAATAAAATTACGATCACAATGGTTATTTACCGGAATAGGTTCATTTTTTAATGAGCTTAAACTCTGGTGGAAACTCATGCTCACGCTTTTCTATTTTTTTTAACGAGCATAAATTCCACGGTAAAACTGCTCGATCTTATGTTTATTTTTTAACGAGCATGAACTATGTACTAAAACTGCTCGGATCTCGCTTTTCTATTTTTTAATGAGCATAAATTCCGCGGTAAAACTGCTCGATTATATGGTCAAATTTTGATTTTTTACCATTACTAGCTTTTCTCTTTTCAAATATAGTACTGTTTTTTCAATTTCTGCAACAAACTTTGTTAGAAATGAATAATATTTGCATGAAAATGAGATTATAACCCTAATATTTCACTTTAAACTGTGTAAAAAGCCATTAAAAGGTGTTTTTACCTCTCATTTACCATTTCATTTGCATTTGGTTTGTTGGAGCTCTGGAGGTGCCTCTTCCCCCTTGATTTTCACCAGCTGATTCCGGGAGATTCTGCGGACGATTTTCAGCGCCGTCTGGACCAGGTAGGAGCTAAACCCTAGCTCTTTCTTTTCATGGTTTCCTTTTCCTGTTTCATGCCTGTTTTTCAGTATTTCTGAGCCCCTGGGGTTTTTCCAGGGCGCCCTAGGATCAGCGCAGGTTCCCCTTTCGAAACCTGCGCTGAAGGTCAAGCTGCCTTAAGGCAGCCTGACCCTCAGCGCAAGTGGGAGACTCTCTGCCTGCGCTGGGCTCAAAAACTGAGTTTTTAAGGTCATTTTTTGATGATTTTTTCGCCAGTTTTTCATCAAAATCAGGAACTTACTCCTTCTCTTGTTTGCTTTGCAGGGAACTCTGAACAAAATGTCCCTTACATGGCGAGAACGAGAACATGAAGAGGAGGACATGATTGCCCTCCATGACCCTGTCACGGTGAACGCGTTGCGGAACTGTGGCCTGCTGAAGTTCTTCCGTATCTCTAGTATGAGAGCACAGATTTCTTTGCTGCAGTACATGCTTGATGCTTGGGATCCTGTTAACCAAGTGTTCCATATTAGGGGAAAGGCCATCCCCTTGACCATAGAGGACATGTACTTCTTGACTGGATTGTCAAGGCGAGGTGCCCCCATTTCCTTGTCAGGTACGGCCCGGGGGACTAATTCCACCAGAGATTATGTCCGCCAGTATTGCAGGGAAGGTTCTCAGCCGAGCAGAGATGGCAAGATTGTTATCCATGAGATTACTGATCAGGCTCTCAGGTCCATTCTGTTCACTATTGGTAGGATGGCCGGCAGTGCAGCTCTACATGTTGCCAACAGGTCTTATATGCAGCACGCCTTCGAGTGTCTCCAACCGAAAGTATTCAACTGGTGTGATGCAGTACTTGTTCAGATGAAAAGTCAATTGACCAAGGTAAAGGACGGGAAGCTGAATAACTTTGGATTTGGTTCTATTCTGACTGCCTTTGCCTTGGAGAACATTCCACTGATGCAGCCTCAGTACATCATACTCGACTTGCCTTCTCCGACCGAGCCACGCATGCAGAGGTGGGTCGACCACATGTCTAGGCATGCTGTTCAACCTCAGATTACTTTTACCAAGGCCTTCTTTAGGTGGTTCGAGCACCAGGAGATGGCGTTTTCCAAGTATCCATATGTGGGTATGGATTTCCGAGGTGATCCGGATTTGGTGCTACTGGATGGCGAACAGTGGGGCGCCATTGGTAAACTCCTTGACCATATTACTATTTACTGTTCTTATTCATAATGTTGTTGTGCTTTATTCTATCAAGACTTTTAATTGTACTCTTGGGTGCAGGCAGATATTGGTCCTGTTCGTCCTGCAGTTCGTCCGAGATCGCCAGTTGCTGTCCCGGCAGCGGAGCCTGCTAGGAGAGTTGTTATTCGCGATCTTGACAACATTGAGACCCGTACAGCTGTGCAGGAGCAGGTTGAGAGCCTTACTCGCGGTCTTCCGGATGTACAGATTGATGAGTTACCTTTACAGCTGCAGCGGCATACTATTGGTGTGCCTAGACGATGGACTCGTCTCTTGCGCATGATTGCACAGGCCGTGACGTACTATCATGAGCACCACTAGGCTAGGGTGCCCCCTATCATCTTTTTGAGTTTTTAGGTCATATGACCAATTTTGTCTTGGTTACAGAACATTATGTATGAACTTATATAAACAGCTTATATATTTTGATTTTCGGGTTCTATTCTGTTTGAGTTATATGATCCATATGTACAATCATCAATGATGTGTCCTTTTTATAAATTTTTGCAAATGTCTATCTAACACATAGTTTTCTAATGAGTCAGTTAATGTGTTTAAGTTTCTTGAAATGTGTTGATATTGAATTAAATCAAATCGTCTTTCCAAGATCTTAACCCTTAGGAACATGCGATAAATAGCTGGATTGCGAACAGAATATATACCATTGAGTTGCAGTATTACGAGCTGTGAGTCTAGCCTGACAATTAGTCGGCGTATGCCACGTGTGATGGCATCAGAGAGTAGTTCTATCAATGTGCTATACTCAGCGATGTTATTCGTTGATTGCCCAATACATACACCTCTGAAACTTACTAACTCGCCACTTGGATAAAAAATGGCCCAGGCTGCAGAGGACAGGTTCCGCGAACTACGACTCGCTCCGTCGGCATATCCAACACATGTCTCCAGAAGGTTCGACATCTGCAACGGAAAAAGGTGGATCACTCGACCAGAACAAACACTTTGGCGAAAACAAAATACAACAAAAGCATGCAGGTTACTATTTAAGCATAGTAACGCTTGAGGTACAACCCGTTGCGGGGCTGCGCCAGTGGAATTCCATCATAATCCATTAACTCGTAGGCTCCTTTTGCTAACACCCTTTTAACAATATAGGGGCCCATCCATAAGGACTTGAATTTACCTGCTCCCAATTTATCGGATTCTTGGTCATAAAGCAAGACCAAATCACCTTCTGAGAAGACACGGGGTTTGACATTTTTGTCGAACTGAGCCTTGACTCATTTCTTATTGGCCTCGTTAGCCAAAGCGGCGTCACGACGGGTTTCATCCAACTAGATTAATTCCAAGAAACGAGCCTCTTCTTCTGAAGTTTTGGGGAGAAGATCGATTGCGAGTTTAAGCGATGAAATTTCGCACTAGATTGGTAAGACTACTTCCAGGCCATACACCAGTTGAAAAGGTGTGAACCCGGTTGCGTTCTTTACCGAGGTCCGGTAAGCCCACAAAGCTGAGTACAGGATTAGGTGCCATCTTCTTTTATGAACCCTGATCATCCTTTGCAACATACGCTTCAGGACCTTGTTGATTGCCTCAACTTGTCTGTTGGCTTGCGGATAATATGGGGTAGAGCTGTCGTGAGATAGCCCTAGCTTGGCAGCTAATTCGACCATCATGTGATTGTGAAAATGCGATCCATGATCTGTAACTATAGCCTGTGGTATGCCGAACCTGGCGACTACATGATTGAAAAAGAAAAGGGCAGCTGTTTCATCAGTGTTATCCAATGTAGGCATCGCCTCGGCCCATTTGGTAAAATAGTCAACAGCGACTATAATATACCCATGCCCCCCGTTCGAGGTGGGGTTACATTGCATGAAATCGGTGCCCCACTTGGCGAAGGGCCCAACAACAACTATCAGATGTAAAGGTGCGGGTGGTCGTCTGGTTTTGCTATCAAAGATTTGACAAGCATGGCAACTTCTGACTACGGTTATGCAATCTTTGAACATGGTTGGCCAGAAGTATCCTGCTCGTAAGTTTATTTGTGTTGTTGCATATCCAGACTGATGCCCCCCACACGCGCCTGAATGAAAATCATTCAGGGATTTTTCGGCCTCCTCATGGGTAAGGCACCTCCTCAGAACTGTATCGACACCACGACGGTAAAGTGTATCACCGACGATCATGTAGTCTTTTGCTTGGTATCGTATATGTTTTTGTTCAGAGCAAGAGGCGTTAGGCCTGAACTTTTGGGTTTGGAGATAAAATATGATATCTCCATACCACTCATCGCTTACAGATATCAGAAACAAAATTTCGTCCACGATTGACTCTTCCGATGTTTCATCGTTGGACGATGATGGGAGATCGCACAATAATTCTGCGAAAACTAGAGCTTTCTTTGATTTGGATTTCACAAATTCCAGATCAAAATCTTGAAGGATCACTATCGATTTTGAATATTTGCCCCCAGCAACTGTCGCGACAGTATATAAGTCATGGGGTTTCAATCCGACAAGATGGTAGTTTTCCAAAAGAGGACATAATAACGAAACCTTTGAATCGCTTGAACAGCTGCAAGCGCTAGTTTTTCAACATAAGAATATTTACTTTCTGTATCGTTTAAGTTTTTACTTAAATAATAGATAGGATGTTCAATTCCATCGACTTCTTGAACTAAAACCATCGCAATGGTCGTATCCGCTGCAGCCAGATACAGGTTAAAATCTCTTTGATAGTCCGGGGCGTACATTAATGATGCTTTTACTAGACAATCTTTCAGAGCATTAAAGGAAGCTTGCGCCACCTGGTCCCAGACAAAAGGTACATCCTTTTTCAAAAGACGAGTATAACCCTTAGCAAGTTCTACGTAATTTGGAATGAACCTCCTCAGAAAGTTTTCTT
Source organism: Pinus tabuliformis (assembly GCA_031772625.1). Lineage (NCBI taxonomy): Eukaryota > Viridiplantae > Streptophyta > Pinopsida > Pinales > Pinaceae > Pinus > Pinus tabuliformis. Next base: position 1,027,153,300 of record CM062817.1, read on the forward strand.
TCCCTTGGAGTTTCTGAATCTGAAGAAAATTTGAAGGTGGAGGCAAATTAATGATTGCCTGAACCTTGCAGGGGTCGAGATGAATCCCATCCTTAGAGACTACAAAGCCAAGTAAGCGACCAGAACCGGCGCAAAAAACACATTTGTGTGGATTGAGTCTTATCTTGTAGTGTCGGCAACGTAGAAATATCGCTCCTAAATGCTGCGGATGATCAGTCCGCTTTCGCGAATGATCCGGAAGATCGTCGAGATAAGGTTGAACAATGTTCTTGATGTCATGGAAGGCATAATTCATCGCCCTCTGAAACGTCACCCCTGCGTTCTTTAAACCAAAGGGTAATTTTCGATAAGCGAATGTTCCCCACGAACAAATAAATGCAGTCTTTGACTGGTCCTGTGGGCGGATATTTATTTGATTATACCCGGAAAATCCATCCATAAATGAAAACATTTCACATCCGGCGCATTCGTCAATTATCTGGTCGATGAAGGGTGTAGGGTAGTTGTCCTTCGGACAAGCTTGGTTTACATCCCTATAATCGACACACACTCTAATCGTCCCTTGTTTTTTCATAACAGGGAAAATATTCGATACCCAATCGGTTAGAGGAACTGGGTAGATGAATCCAGCATGGAGGAGTTTTTCAACTTCCGCCTTAATGGCAGCGGCTTTCTTCGGGTGCACCTGCCGAAGCTGTTGTCTTACTGGTTTTACATCAAGATACATTTTAATTTCATGTTCAACGATACTCGAGTCAATGCCTGGCATTTCCTCATCTGACCAAGCAAAGACATCTCTAAATTCGCTAAAAAGAGCGTTATATATTTCCAGTTCTGAAGGGGAACAACCTTTGCCGACATAAATATTTTCTACAACATCTGTTTTAGTCGAGATATTTATGGCTATAGTCTCTTCAATATTGGATAGGTTTCACTCGGAATCCACCGTGTTTACAGTATTTGTTAGGAATTCAAAAACTGAAGGGTGATAAAGGTCACTTTGAGTATCTTCTTCGTACTCCGGAAGAAGGGAACGATGGTGGTGATCATTCCATGGTGCCCCCTCAATCATCATTGATTGTAAGATTCCTTCGTCAGTCCCATGTACTTTCGACCAAGGATCTAATGGGGTTCCATAATCTCTAGACCTATCTACCCAAACGCTGGACGAGCGTTGATTTGGGTTCGCCTCCCATGCTTGAAACATTGATTGCAACAATATTTCTAAAGGGCTTGGGGGCAAAACCATTGAACAATCCATGTCGACCTTCGTGGAAGATATCATGTTGCAGGTTGCTACAAATGGTACATTTCCTATGTAAATAGGAGGTGGTAGCACGAAAGTTCCCATCAATGTGGGGTCTTTCAATAATCCTACTCCAATATCTTGAATTGAATGGTTGCTCTCATGGATCATGGGAATGCTTCCTGTAACTTGTGAACCATTAGGGAGGAAATTCTGTTGGTCGACGATCGTAATCCCTCCTTCAAACGGGAATGCGATCTTCCTAAAATAAGTCGACACGACAGCTTCCATGGCATAAATCCATGGTCTACCCAGTAGGATGTTATAGTCAAGATTTCCATCAATGACTTCTACATCAATTTCTACTGTTTTTCCTCCTAGTTCAACTTTCAAGTTATTACGGATACCATAAGGGGTATAAGTCCTTCCGTCGAAAGCTTTTAGTGTCGTCGAAGATCGTGACAAGGTTGGAGATCCTAAAGTTTTCCAGCAACTCATCGACATAATACATGTCGAGGCTCCCTCATCAATTATTGTTCTGTGAACAGTTTTGTTGAGTGCTTTCACTTGAATAAGGAAAGCTAGCTGAGCTGGTAACTGAGGATCATATCCCTTGTGATCAAAGGATACAAGATTGGAATCCTTAGGATCAACCCCACCAATTGTCGATAACAACGCCTGCCTTTGGGTTGGACAATTTTGCAGCACTTCAAGAGTCGACATAGCGGATGGCGATTGGGCCAAATCTTCCACTATGTTATAATGTTGCGCCACTCTGGCACGAGGATTAAATGTCGACTTGTGTACTACACCCTTTGGCGGTTTTATTGTTAATTTAGGGATGGTGGGCGTTACAACTTCTGTCGAAGTTGTTGTCGAACTACTTGGTTGATCTTTACCCTTTTCATTCGACAGCTGAGGATTCCCATAATCTTTGTTCCTTGTCGAAATCAAAGCATCATTTTGCTGTTTTGAAACCGACAACATAAGGACTTGCGACGGGGAAGCATTTCCACTATCAACCAGATTTTGACCTGGGTTGGGAAATGGATCAGTTAACACAGCTGATGTTTGGGAACTTTTAAAGAACCTCTTTAACTCAGCTTTGAATGGGTAATTCTTTGTGCCATGATCCTTATCATCACATATTAGACATGGATAATTTTGTTTCCCTTTGCCAGGAGGGTTTGAAGAATTCTTTCCAGGGGATGACTCACCTTGTTTCTTCTTCTTCCCTTTGTTTTGTTTCTTCTTGCTTCCTAGTTGATTGGTTTCTTTGCCTTTATCTTCTGATACGGCATTTACTTCCGAAGCAAGAATTTCTTCTTTTGCATTTTGATCCGAATTCTTACGGACTTTCTTTGACGAAGCCTTTATCGATTTTGCGTTTGCTGTGCCAATCACGCCATCACCGGCATGAGAGTCACTATTTGATTTAGGAGGGGGAGGAATTGAAAATTCCGGTCTAGGGGCGTCGGGTATTTTGTCATAGAGTGTGCCGGACTGAGTATAAACTAAGTCCAAATATTGTGCACGAGCAATCACTTGCTCCTCCGTTACGACTCCCCCCTTGGCCACATCTTCCGTAATAGCCGGAAGTAACGACTTTATAAACCATTCAGCTAATAGCTGATCGGGAACATATGTTTTCACCATCCTACGACGACGATGCCACTCATGTATATGATCAGATATATGGGTAGCAGTTGTCTGTTTGAAGTTGGTTAATATTTCTGTTCCTGTTTCATACCTTATCGGTAATTGAAAGTGGGTTAAGAAAGTCGTGGCTAGGGAACTAAAGTTGTCGAAAGAGGCTCTTGGCAATTCAATATACCATTTAGCCGCTGGACCTGTCAATGTCCTCTGAAAAAGGCGAAGTCTTATCGAATCGTCGTTAAGGGTGTTCGACGAACACCACAGATGAAAAGTCATCACGTGATTCGATGGGTCTTCACCTGGATTTCCATTGAATTTAGGAATGTCAGATGGAAGTTTATGAGGAATCACTGGCCACCAAGGGGCATAAGCAATCGGATCGTTCGTTAACCGGTGTAAATCAGGTAACTCTAAAGTTGAGACGAATGGTAACTGTTGATTCAGGTTAGGCGAAGCGTAACCAGGGTACGATGGAATCGCTTGAGCAGTGGGTCTTTGCATACCAGCATAATGTAATTGATGTTGGTATGACTGATACGGTTGGTGGACTTGACCACTGTAAAGTGGTTGGTTTTGACCGTTTTGGATATATGGTTGTCCACTGTTCGCAAAGATCTGCTGCTCAGAACCTTGGTACAGTTGCTGGAATTGCGGTTGTTGGTATTGTACAAGCCATGGTTGTGACGCCATGTTCTGTTGTGCCATGCTAACCATTGGACCAAGGTGTGGGGTAATTGTACCCGTTTGTACTTGTGTCGTCCCACCAGTTGGCGATTGCGGTTGTGACCCATGGTCAAGCGACTGTTGCATTACAACCTGAGAAATTTGAGGTTTACATGTAACAGGTATCGCTTGAACTTGTGACATGGTTACAATAGCCGGTGTGGTTGGGATGTTCATCACAGGTACACACTGTTGCATAGAATATACAATCCTTGGTTGTTGAGGTAGCATAGGTACCCAACTACTTGATGTAATTCCAGTATAACCTGAATACTGTTGAGAACTGCCATATGGATATCCTCCCGGAGGAGGTAATGAAAGGGCATACTGCCCCCCATATGGTAGCAATCCGGAACTCAGAGGGATTGTTAGTCCTTGAGGAGTAGATGGCCCAAATCGACCTCCATGAGGATCAATCTGTTGAGTTTCAACATAAGAATTACCGGGTATTACTCCGGATGAACAAACTGGAACAGACCATACTGTCGAAATAGTCCCTTGTTGGACTCCTTCTAACTGTTGAGAGCTAGTTGGGACAGCTGGTGTGCCGGCAAACATCGTCGGAGTGACGGCAGGGGCTTCTGCTGTCGCTGTGTCATTTGACACAGTCTTAGACGATGACGGTTGTTCAGACATTTTAAGTCTATCCAATAGATTGCCTAGCGATTCTAGAGGGACTTCCACTTGTGGTGGATTAACCTCTGATGAAGGAAATAGAGTGACCCCGACTCCAAAATGAGTTGGAGTACTTGCTTGCGGATCCTCTGCAATTTCCTCTATTGCAATCAAACCTGGTGGAAGAGGAAGACTATCAGGTCCGTAAAATATTTCTGGTGCCGAAGAAGTGGTTGCTTCGAAAATGACAGTTGTTTGAGGAACAAAACTCTCTGGACCGGTTACAGATGGAACTGGTTCAGTTACACAAGTATTTGCCCCCAGACTAGGATCAGTATTACTGTCCTTCTGTGGCTGTTGAACTTCTTCTATAGAGGCAGGGTTTCCATAAATGTTTGGAGTAACCGGAACCTTAGATGTAGTTGGAACACTTGTTCTAACTTTCAAAGGAGATTTTGAACCGGTTAAACGAGTTTGCTTTGCTCGTACTGTTTTAGATTCTGGAGACAAAGACGGTTGACTCGTAAGCCTTCGCGAACGACGGGGTTTCAATTGACTTTCTTCCATGATTGCGGATTACTTGATCAACTAAAATATTAAAAGGGGAAATTTGTGTTTCCGAATTGAATGAATTTTATTAGACGCTTTTAGACACAACTTTCTTTTTCACTTTTTAAGAGTCGAGAAAAAGCTGAAGATGACTCTAGTGTCCTTCGATGTATTAACGAGCCCGAAGTGACAAATGCTTAGTTGGACTTTTTCAGTTATAGAGTTTTAAAAAGGCCAAAATAAACTGCTCTGGAGATCTAGGCAGAGGGTGTGCCAAACCTTTCGCAAAACCACAGAATACGTTTTACGGTACGAGTGGTCGATCTTCGTGAATGTTGTGTTCACTACATTGCGATCAGTAGGGCGGCCAACACGGCTTCCTATGGATAAAGGCTTTGTTCCTATAGGGGTCTCCCAATATATACGCGACGGTATGTGGGAGCACAAGTCCGTATTAGTGCCACCGACTCTCAGGAGGAATCACCCACCTTCGTCGAGATCGACAGTCACTACGTTTAACGACGCCGGAACACGTCTCTAGCTTAGACCTCTAGATGTTTGCATTATGTTTCAAAGCGTTTTTAGGTTCATTCAATATATTTTAAGTTGATCTTTTTAAAGTTTTCCTTTCAAGGTTCACCACGAGATGTATTGATACAAATTCCTAAATGCAGTCTAAGATGAGAAGCAAGCTTTTTCCAATCTTTTCGACTTATGAAAATCTTAACTACTGAGGGAAAAGAGAGACAAAATCTTTTCACACAGATCAAAGAGCACTCACTAATGCACTTTTTCCCTAAATCAACATACAAACTTACATGCCAAATGCAAAAATGCAGGTATTTCTTTTCTCTTTCTTAATGTTTGTGCGACACAAAAAGAAAGCTGTTGTATAATTTCGAATTCAATTTCAAGCGAAAGCAAACAAGCTTGTCCAAAATCAAAAGACACCTTAAGATTTACTTGTTTCCACACTAGAAATATATAAACTCAAACCATATGACGAAAGCAAAATCTCAATCAGCTATGAACAACAAACAAACTAACTCTTAAGATCAAAACGACACTTAATCACAGGTCCAGATCTAAGAGGCCACAGCAAGACTAGTTCATTTTCGTTATGGGAAACTATAAATGATACAAGAAATACACAAAGAACAAACACAGTTTCTTTATACAACCGAGGTGGAATAGTGGTAAGGAAAGTTGGTTTCAGATAGGCACATTGACTGGTAACAGGCAGCAAAAACAAGAGTGAAAACAGGGCAAGAAACAACAGGAAACCCCAGTAGCACAAGGCAATACTGGTCCAGCGCAGGTGGGACACTATCTGTTTGACCTTCAGCGCAGGTAGCCCCTTCGGGAACTGCGCTGAAATGCAGACAGCCTTCACAACAGCTGCACTGAAGAACAAAACTTTCGTTTCTCTTGGTTTCCGGGTCACAGATTGCTAAAAAATTCATAGTTTTTGGCCAAATCAGAAGCTATTAGTCAAGGACACACTAAGAGATCACAAGGAGGATGAAAAACTATCACTAAGAGCTTATTAGGGTCCTTGTGGATCAGCTCTTCAAATCATAAACTTGCCCAGAAACTGAGCTAGAGTAGCTGCCCTCTACTTTGCATTTGAAAGATCCAATTGCAGTTCGATTCGGTACTCCTTTTGTTTATGAAATGAATAGCAAAACACAAACAACCAACAAGATACGATCCCCAGCGGAGTCGCCAATTTGTTGTTGGGAAAAGTATCCAATACGGAATGACCCTATCCCACTCTAAGGGTGATAGTACCTCAGCAACAATCAAAGCAAAGCTATTCAAGATTACTTCTTTATGAGATGTAAGAAAGAGGAGGAAGAGATCCACTAACCGTTATCTTCTGCTAATGATTGATCCAATCTTCCCTCTTTGCTGCTTGCTCCCAGCTCCTTGCTCTTTCACTGGCCCAGCTACACAAAGATCCTGCAAAAGCACAAGAAAGGGAAACTACAAGAAGCATACATCCATAACTGATTCAAGGATTATAATAAATCAAATATACAAGTATCAATACGCCACAAAGACACATGCATATAGAAGAACCTCAAATGCTTTATTAATGGAAGAAGTAAAGTTCTGAGAGTGTTACAACCATAAGAGGCCCAATCCAGCAACACCTCCCAGCAGAAAGAAATCTCCTCTTCACCTCCTTCAAAGCAATCACCCAATAGTTCTATGCACAAACCAACAGCACTTCCTTACATTCACAAGATTCCAGCCTCCTTAGACCTCCTGAGAGAGCTCTATATATAGGAGTTTTGGAGAAAGGATGAGTCAGCTTGAGGCTGGCATGAAGCTGACTAGTGTCCTCTCCCACTTCAGTTATACTTCAGTTCTTGAGTCCACTTGGAGTTTCTTGCTTCCACTTGGAGATTCAGATCCTCTTACTCATCACAAGGCGAATTCCCTGATCCAAGTGTCATTTTGGAAGCTTCCTGGGCATTTGACACCTTGCAGAATGAATGTGCCACTTGGCCAATCTCGCCCAGTGCAGGTAGCCTTCATTAGATTTGAAATTCAGCGCAGGTACAGAGTGGAGCAGTTGACATTCAGCGCAGATGCTCAGTGGAGCAGTTGACATTCAGCGCAGATGCTCAGTGGAGCAGTTGACATGATCCAGAATTAGCTTGTTTTTGAGTGTTTTCAGGTGGAGAACTGATCTTTAGTGTTGTGGTTTGCTGACCTTGTTCCTCTAGGGGTAGGAACAACATGTTTAGGGACTTTGGATCCCTCATATTATTGACATTTCATGCTTCATGCTGTAAGGCACAAAAATGTCTATAACAGCTAGCTCTGCTCTGCTCAGCTCTGCTGAACTATGAAGAAGAAGAATTGATCGAGAATGTCTCATACCATTCTCCACTGACCCAAGGTTAGACTCAGAGTGTGTACCACTGGTCCCAGACCAGTCTCAACCGACCCAAAGTCAGCGTCATAGTAGGTACCACTACTACTACTAGTCCCAGACCAGTATCGCAGTCTCAGAGAGTGTACCACTGGTCCCAGACCAGTCTCAGCGGACTTGAAGTCAACGTCATAGAATGTACCACTCTCACTGGTCCTAGACCAGTACTGCACTGACACGAAGTCAGTCTCGGAGTATGTACCACTGGTCCCAGACTAGTCTCAGCCGACCCGAAGTCAGCGTCATAGTATGTACAACTCCTACCACCGGTCCCAGACTAGTATTGCAGGCTCAAAGAGTGTACTACTGGTCCCAGACCAGTCTCAACCGACTCGAAGTCAGCGTCATAGTATGTACGACTCTCACTGGTCCCAGACCAGTGCTGCACTGACACGAAGTCAGTCTCGGAGTATGTACCACTAGTCCCAGACCAGTCTTAGCCAACCCAAAGTCAGCGTCATAGTATGTACAACTCCTACCACCGGTCCCAGACCAGTATCGCAGGCTCAGAGAGTGTACTACTGGTCCCAGACCAGTCTCAACCGACCCGAAGTCAGCGTCATAGTATGTACGACTCTCACTGGTCGCAGACCAGTCCTGCACTGACACGAAGTCAGTCTCGGAGTATGTACCACTGGTCCCAGACCAGTCTCAGCCGACCCGAAGTCAGCGTCATAGTATGTACAACTCCTACCACTAGTCCCAGACCAATATCATTGATCCCAGATCAATGGAGGACATCCTAGCGTAGGGAGTACGGTAGATACAACGATGCGTCCATCGGTACTACTATGGTCCCTAACTTCATTTCCCTGCTCATTGATCAGATGAGAGGTACTTCCCATGAGTCCCAGACTGCATGGGTAGGATTCCTTGACAGGAGAACTTAATCAATCCTGTCCTCACAGGATAACACATCAATCCTGCTACAATCGCCATGGAGAACACATCAATCCAGGCTGCCATGGAGAACACATCAATCCAGGCCTCACAGGAGAACACATCAATCCTGCTACAATTTCCATGGAGAACACATCAATCCAAGCCTCACAGGAGAACTAATCATCCTGCTACACAAGAGAGTGAATCATCTTGTCCCACAAGAGAGTGAATCATCGTGTTCCAATGCGCACCACCAGGGGAGGGTGAGTCACCCTGTGGTCGTATGTTGCTCCAATAGAACTGCAAGCCCCCCAAAGCTCCCAGAGCTCAATCTATGCAACATGCAGGACCCTTTTACAAAGGTCTCTCGACGACTCCAAGTCATTCGGGAAAATCACAAATTTGATCTTTCCTCAGGGCTCTGTCCTGTACATCATCTCAGTGCGATGGAGCCTCCTTAGTCATCAACTTACCATATCCCAAATAAGGCAGTATTTGATGTCTATCTGCTGGAGAAATTGTCAAATACGGGATTCCTCAATAATCGAATCCCATCTCTGGTTGTCACAGAGAATCACAGTGGTATTCATCATATGTACAAACAGCTCACTGAAGAGCTTCAGCAACCAGACTGCCTCACAGAAGGCCATACTATCAGCAATGTATTCTGCCTTGGTGGTGCTCAAAGTCACCGACTTCTGCTTCCTGCTCATCCAGGATATCGAGGCAGATTTCAAAGAGAAACAGTACTGAGAAGTGCTCTAGTGATCCTCCATACTGCCTGCCCACTCATCATTCGAATAATCATGTGGTTTCATATTTCCGGCAGTGTATCTCAATTCATGAGAGATTGTGCCCTGAAGATATCTTAGAAGATTCTTGGCACCAATCTAGTGAGGCTCAACCAAATATGAGCTCACCATGCTAACTGCAACACAAATGTCCGGACGGAGGTTCTCCAAGAACATCAACGCGAATGAGTTTATGAAACTCAGAGGCATTTCCCAAATCTGGTTCGACATCATTACCATATAACTTCTGAAAGTTAAGATCCTTGAGGCAGTCACAAGCTTGCAACTTATCTTCCCACATTCAGAATCCAACTCCCTCTGTCTCCTATAAATGAGAGGGTCTGCACCTGTCAGACATAGGTGTCGGTACGAGAGGTTTATCATCCACAACCTTCGAGTAATGGTTTGGATCGGTTTCACTCCTAGTGAATCTCAGCTGTATTAGACAACTATCAATCCTCTCATACTATGCCCGAGGTGTTTTTCTTCAAGCCATAGAGGGATTTCTTCCACCTGTATACATGAGATTCCTTGATCATGATTCTCAAACTCCTCAGGTTGTTCCAAACCTGTGAACCTGCTGCATGAGGGGAATAGTTCCCTTATAATATTTTCCTTCGGTACATTTCAGACATGTACCTTCATGCTTCTTTTTGAATTCAGGCATCCTAGTCACCATATGACTCACAGACCTCCGGTGCTAAGTCAATGGACATGGTCCCCTGTGGACTTCCTGCAACTTGATACAATCCTGAACTCAAAAACATCTTTGAAAGATCTATTTTCAAACACGTACCTTTCCATTGATAAGTGCCATCCTCTAACCTTTGACTTCCATTTCTGATATGGACATCAGGTTCTTCTTGCGATTAGGTACATAAAAGAGATTTTGGGGTTCCTTGCTTTCGTGGAAGAGTCGACCATTTCCTTGATGACCTGCATTACCAGTCATTCTTTTGATCATACAAGATGTCCCAGGAATGATTGTTATCTTCATCAAGAGATGTGTCTCTGCCATTCGGACACTCCGCATAACGGCCAAACTTATTTCAACAAGGCATCTGCCTTTCCTTCCACCCTTAGATCCGAACTTCCTAATGAAGTGATCTTAAGATGGACCATCAGAATCTTCCGCTGTGCCATTCTGATAACATTCTCTGCTTTGACTTCACCCTAGGTGAATTATGAGGAACCCATTGATCCTTCTGTCTTTTCCCAACTGTCTTCGGTGATTGCTCTTTTAGTCTTGCTTGGGCATTGTCTTCACCTCAACTACGATACCATGTTAAGATTAAGTATGTTCTATGCTAGAGCAATTTATTTAAATTTTCATAGTTAGCAATCACATCAGTATTACGATAAACTGCAGATAGAACATAAATATAAAACGTAGAAGACAAGCCAAGATAAGAGGACACAGGATGTGGCACAAGCCAGGGACAAAACCCACAATGTGTGGGGAAACCCTTTGATTAAATCTTCTTTTATCTTCAAAGTTCAACAGAGAAGGAGAGAGAGAGAGAGTACATTTACAACAGAAGTCAATACTTTGACTTATCTAGATCTAGCATAGATCATTTCGTATCATGATAAGATCAGTTGAAGACATTCTGCTTCAACTGATTCTCAAGGTGACTCCTTCACCTATCATCGTGCTGCTTCTCATCCATTTGCTACACCTTACTGTGTAGCACCATCATGCTGCTCTCATACATCACTGTGCTTCCCATGATCTTCATCATGTTGCCCATGATTACTTCGCCCACAGTGTCGCATTTTTGACGTTGCTATGAATGTAATTATGCCCAGAATTCCAGCGCTGAGACTGAGGTTGTCCTCATTGTTGCACCATTATTACATCATCATTGAGACCCTCACTGTTGCTTCCTTATCATATCCATGAAGTCTACCGGAAGGTTAGATCTCCATGTGTGTCTAAACTGTGATTGCAGCCGTGGAACTTTATTTCGAATACCCATCGAGAGATATCAAATTACAGTTCACACTGAGGTATGCAAGTTAATATAAATTGTATGCTGAGATCCTTGATCATAGGACAGATCCTTCAGCTTCATCTGTTTGATGAAAACACTTGCAGGTTGACGAGATGTTGTTCATATATATTCCTAGATTTATACATCCACAGATATTTCCTTTAATCACAGGTATACTAAGTATCACATATATTCATTGTGATATGTCTAGACAGATCTGAATATAGAGCCGAGATGTAACCCTTGTTCTTTCTGCAATATATAGACACAGTCTTCTTTGTCCATCCGAGATACTGCATTTCAGGTATGTTGAGATTGTAATTGCTTCAGTGATGACGGAGATCACCAAGACTGGGAGAAGATTGAAACTGAGTCTTCATGACTGCGTACATGTCTTGACTGCGGTTCCACATACCTGGATTGCGGCTCTACTATCCTTGTGGATATATCTTGGCTCTCTGCGGCTAGGTGTCTGCAGCTATTGCAGCTAGAGCATCACTGCGACTACAGCTTCATTACCTTTTACAGCGTATAGAGAGCTGTGCATATATAGTGTCCATTACCAACGGATTAGGGCTAAGGTCTTCTATTAAGAATGAACAATATATATATATTCAATGAACAGCGTATATGTATCTACTGTGGCTAGCAATGCAGATATATAAAACGAGCAGCGTACATGTATTTACTGTGGCAAGCAACGCATATATATACAATGAGCAGCGTATATGTATTTACTGCAGCTAGGTCTTCCAACGAGCAGCGTATATATATTTCATTTCGGCGTGCATCTCAACATATGGTTGCATGGATAAGGTCACCATTACAGCGTGGATGGCTTTCATTATAGCGTATGGACTGCTGCTCTTTCTACTGCAGCTAGGGAATCCAACGTATTCTCTTTTGTGTCTTCTCCTTCTCCAAAAACCCAAGACGTGGAGAGGAGGAGTTCGCATGGAGAATGTGTTGTGCTAATGACTCCAAATCCTCATCTATTTATACCACAACAAGGATTATGAATAGACATGTCGGTTGGGCTTCTAGAGCCTACATAAGAGCTGGTCGGTTTGATAATAATTATATAAACAAAATAAATGCATATCTCCATAAATACTTATCGGAATTGGATGATCTTTGGATCAATCCTACACCTCTCGACAAGAGGTATCCAATAAAAATATCAGCTGCCATAAATAAGCCGACCCACATGGAGTTTGGCCCTAGTTGCCAATTTAACAAAGGACTATAGGACTCTAATGGAGAATTTATCGGCATTGATTAGAGTAAATAGTTAGTTCATGCTTGGAAGTATCAACTACTGACATACATGATTTTTCTTATACCAGACTTCTAAACAAACCTATGTGACAATGTTCTAGAAATGCATGGCAATGATGATATTGTTCAATAAAATATTAATGATTGGAATGCTAGACATGATCCTTCATTGACGTCAAGATCAAACCAATTTTAATGCACACAATTAGTACAACCAAATGACAAAATCATTGTATGGAATGTAGGTTATACATCATCAACAATGCCGCTAGGATGGGGTGACGATTGTAACATGAATGAATGTGTTATCATGATGAATAAAACCATTTATTCCAAGTTTTCATTGAATCCTACACAAAAAGTTATTAGATTTTCATATTTAAAGTCGTAGAAAAAGATTGGTTTTTTGTCCCACTAAAAATTATACCTATAATCAGGCTCTTGTTGTTCTTACCCAACACCTTGATCTTGTTCTCGAGGAGTTTTTTTCATACTTAGAAATATTTCAGATGGAATGTCAATAGCTTAGGAAAATAAGGTTCATATAAAGGTTATAAGGGTTATAACTCATAACATATGGATATCTATATCGTAGGTTAATATGAAAAAGGGTTACCATAATTAAGGATACTGTTATTTTTCTTCTTTTCGTATGTACCCCCAAATGTTTTCTCTCAAGTTTAACCATCACCTATGAGTAGTTCAGAAGCATATATTATAGAAAAGGGATTTCCCTTCAAATGCAATGCATACACTAATAATTTATAAGAAGAAGGAAAGCACACAACAATGAAAACAAAATGGTGTTGGCCAAAATCTTTATTGAGACAAATTACCCAAAATGCTTCATAGAGAGGGAAACTTCTCTATTACTTACTTTCTACTAAGAAGAGTATATGTACCTATCCATGCTTGATATATTTGTACCTTTCAATGAAGTATACCTAGTAGAAACAAGCATGTCATCACAACTCAATATTAGAGTATTTGTAAAAGCATAATTCATGATATAATAAGATACATTATAGACATATGTTGCTATGACTTCCATGTTGAGTTTTCTAAGTCTATCCATTAGAAAATTAATCTGTATTATGTTGGTTTATTTCTTCTACTTGTCTAAATTCGAACACGTTATTTAATACATTTAAATACCGAAATAAACACAATAAAGTCACAACATCTATAGATACAGTTCAAGCTTATCCAAATAGTAGAAATGAAGAAGGGGAAAAATCTAAATGAGCAAACCTAAATCAGAGGTCTTAAATGCTTCTCTGAAGGAACAACCTCTTCTGCTCTCAATAATTCAGGATTCCTCTTCCGCCCCAAAAATAAATAAGTGCCTATGCATAGTACTCTTTCAAAAAAAATACAAAGGCGAAAGAAGAGAAAGGCTTCTTGCACAGAGAGGTGAAGCAGACAATTCCATCGGGGTACTGACCAGGCTCACTAGCAGAGGAGCAATGCTTGTGTTCCTGTGTGACTCCGTTGGGGTACTGTAGCTGCTAGAATGACACTGCCTAGGGATAGATTTACTGTTGAAATTTTGTATAAGCCATCTATCCCTGACAACATCACTAATTTGCATGTTTTTTCTGATGATGAACAGATATTGAATTTCATGGCCAACGCTGATGTCTTCAAGGATACAGCGATAGATGAAGACGTGCACGAGCAGTCTCTGCAAGACACAGTTGATGACAGTAAAGGCAACCTCATCCCCAAGGGTGTGGTTTCACTTGAGAAACTATATGACTTGCAGAACCACTTAAAAGGGCCCAGGAACACTAAAACCCACAGTTCCACACTGATGCACGAACGGATTAACTTAGGAACAGCCGGAGATGCGAAGTTTGTGAATCTCGAGACTCAATACCTATTGCACATCAGAAAAGCGACAAGCCTTTGTTTGCCTATTTAGACAGTACCGTGATGTATTCGTGTGGACATATGATGACTTGAAAACATACGACACGCAAATAATCCAACGCATCATTCTGACCAAAGAGGGGGTCAAGCCATTTCAGCAAAATCTCAGAAAAGTTCATCCATCACTTGAACCCCTCATACAAAAAGAATTGATTAAGTTGTTGGATGCTTGGATCATTTATAAGGTTCGTCATTCTACTTGGGTTTCGAACTTAGTTCCCGTTAGGAAGAAGTCCGAGGAGATCCGCCTGTGTGTAGATTTCTGAAATCTGAATTAGGCCTCGAACAAAGACAACTACCCTATGCTATCTATGGAGCACATCTTGCAGACAGTATCTGGAGCATAAATGTTTTCTCTCTTTGACGGTTTTTCCGAATATAACAAGGTTCTGGTAGCAGAATTTGATAGACTTAAAACTACGTTCCGTACCAAGTGTGGTACGTTCGCTTACATAAGAATGCCATTTGGGCTGGTAAATGCAGGTGCAACCTTTCACTGCGTTATGGACATCACCTTCCCTGGGCTCATCGAACAGAGCATGGTGTTTTACCTTGATGATGGACCAGTGTTTTCAAGAAAATAGTCAGACCACCTACGCCATCTTAAGAAGATCTTTGAGCGAAGTAGAAAGTACAGGATATCCTTGAATCCCAAGAAGAGCGTATTCACAGTGTCTGAGGGGAACCTCCTTGGGCACACCATCACCAAGAGTGGGACCAAGGTTGATTCAAACCGAGTTCGGACTATCACGCAGATTCCTCACCCAATCAACAAGAAATCTATGCAGTCCTTCTTGGGGAAGATTAACTTCCTCCGCAAGTTAATCTCAGATTATGTGCAGATTGTTAAACCTATTCAAGGCATCATCAAGAAGGACACAGTCTACAATTGTGGGAAGAATGAAAAGGATGTGTTTGCCTGTATCAAGAAGGTTATAGCAGATGCACCTACGTTGTACAGCCCAGATTTCAATAAAGATATCTTGCTTTATACTTTTGCTTCCGACAATTCACTCGTTGCAGTGCTCACACAGAAGGATGAGCTAAACAATGAACGTCCCATCTCCTTCATGAGCGTGAGCATGCAGGGACCCAAGCTCAACTATCCCATCATGGATAAATAAGCATATGTTGTATACAAGGTGGTGAAACAATTCAGACCCTACCTACTAAAAACTCATTGCATAGTCTTTGTGCCACACCCAACAGTCAGATCACTACTTGTTCAACAAGAGTTGGGTGAAATACATGTGAATTGGATGACAGGACTACAAGAGTATTATCTTGATATCAAGCCAGTTCACACTATCAAGGGTCATGGTCTCTGCAAACTTGCAGCAGAAGCGGTACATGCACAAGAGGAAGAAGAGCTCGCCGATTGGGAGCAATAAATTGACATGTATAATGTGGAGTGAGCACCACCCACTTCGCACGAAAACTCTTGGTACGAAGAAGTGCACCAGTACCTTGAGAACGACACCATGCCCTCTCACTTTTCCATGCGGTAGAAGAGGGCACTTCGACTCAAAGCCTTACCTTACTAGTTGCTGCACGGAATGCTTTACAAAAAGCACAACGACGGAATTTTGGTCAGGTGCATGGAGGCACAATATTCAGAGAGAGTATTACACGATCAATTGATGGACCAGTCGGGGGTCACTTCGTGGATAACACAACTGCGCATAGAGTCATGAGAGACAGTTTCTGTTGGCCCACATTGTTCAAGGATGCACACGCTTATGCCCGCAAGTGCCCGGTCTGTCAGTGATGCGCCACCAGGAATCGAAGGTCAGCAACCCTATTGCAGTGGACAAACCATTCCAACAGTGGGGCTTAGACATCATTGGGGAAATCTTCCCACATTCATCAAAGCAGCACCGGTACATCCCTACTAGTATAGCTCCCCCAACAGCTCCCCAGTTCTGACCAACATCTCCCCCTCAGCCCGATCCAACCCTGCCCTCAAAAGCTGCGCATAAATATTTGCCATTGCCTCCTGCTGCCCACTCTGTCTTCCTCGGAGAAACTACACAGATTCCTAGCTCGACCCAGAATGTGTCAAGGCGATGGTGTCATTTGAGCAAGAACTTGAAGATGTTTCTAAAGAAATGGAGGTATATAGGATAGGGGGTTGCACATTTGGTTTTACCGTGGCTATTAAGAATAAAACGACCAAAACACGAGGTAAGCATTAGTTTGTTTCAAACTTTCAAGTTTAGAATTTCAATGTTTTTCTTTATGTTTATAATTTTTATTTTAACTTGTAGATGCTTGGTGGACAACCTATGGTGGCAGAGTACCCCATCTCCAAAAGCTTGTCGTTCGAGTGCTCAACCAAACATGCAGTTCCTCTGGGTGTGAGCACAACTGGAATGTATTTGACAAAATACACAACAAAAAGCGCAACAGGTAAAAAAATTTCAAATTAAATTTTTTGAATTCATTTGATTATTTTTAATATTTAAATTTTCTAAGTACTAATTTACAATCTATGACCCTAATACAGATTGGAGTCCCAACGCCTCAATGACATGGTCTACATCTACTACAATCTTCGATTGTGGGTGAGACAACTTCAGACACCTCCTGATGTGGAAGCCATCTCATTGGACAATATTGATACCACCGCTGCATGGAGGGTTGAGACTAAGAGGCTGACCATGGACTCGATCCCGAATTGGTTAGGTGTGGATCTAGAGGAGGTAGCAGTTGTAGGGGAGGGACAGCCAAAGGTAGAGGAGGAGGAGCAACATCAAGGTCAGGAGGAAGAGCTAGATGAGGATGATGAGGAGGAGGTGACACCATCTAGGATGGGCAGCAGCAGCATAGGACAGAGGCCACCTCTTCATCGGCTTCTAGAGGATGGTTGTCTCCATTTGTATTTCCAGGGGCTGGGCCTTCTTCCTCTAGAGGAAAAGGCAAAGCCATTCTCTATTCCTTTAAAATGGGAAGAGCATCTCAGTGACTGATTACTTTATGGCTTTTAGATGACTTATGATATACATTTATTATATTTTTTGTTGATATTTTGACTCTTGAGAGTTGAGACTCAGACAAGACTCAAGATTCAAGAGTTGATTCACTATTTTGATATGTGATGTAGCACTAGACTTCATATACATATTATATATTATCTTTCTTTACATGTTTATGTGAAAATGCATTTATTTGATGTTGTGGATACTCTAGATGTTAAAAATAAATAAAAAATAAATGAATATTTTTGTTTTTTTTTTAATTTTTCCGACTTTTTCAAAAAAATCCCGACTTTAATGAGTTTTTCAGCTTTTGGACCCTTGCCGATTTAATCCCGACTTCGACTTTTTCCACATTGTCGGGGAGATCCCTTGAATGTTGGTGGGTCCAACATCGTCAATAGGAGGCTATAGGGAAATTTCTTTAAAGATGACCTGTGAATGCCCTCATGAGATCAAGAAAGGCATACAAACCCCTTTACTTATCTCCACCAGGAGATTGTGAGGCTTCAAGTCCTTGCACACCCAAATAAATGGATGATAATATCTGATAGGAAATGAACAACGAATCCAAATACTAGTACCCTAATGCTCAAAAAGTTGAAATGCCAAAATTCCAATTTCTTAGTGCGAGCTGCTCAAGACCCTGTTTTTATAAATCAATCAAAATAATCATTTAGCCCACCCTATCGAAATATTTTTATCATGGGGTCACTCACATTGACAATGATAGAGATAGAAATTTTGCAAGAAGCTGACCCATGCATGCCAACTGGTACACTTATCACTCCGAAAATCATTTGCAATGATGTTACTAGAATAAGTACATATATTAAACTAGTAGATCAAGCCTCAGAAAACATGGGATAACCTAACAATTTGCATAAGTGAAGAACAAGCAACATTTTCCCATATCAAAATATAACCTACATTTTTTCTTAGTAACCACTCACTCTATCTAGCTAAGAATTAAGAGCAGAGCTTTCAACCCAACTTCAATGTAGCAAGGTAAGAAGCTTCATTTACTTGAAATGAATCGTGCAAATGAAAAGCACTTACATTCATTACTGTGATGAAAGGTATCACCCTATCTAGAAGGTTTGGTCCTTAAACTAGCTTCATTAGAATGACATTTTCCCAGATCAAAGTATAATGTACATTTTCTCTCAATAATCACTCACTCTATCTAGCTACGAATTAAGAGCATAGATTTCAACCCAACTTCAATCTGGCAGGGTAAGAAGCTTCATTTACCTGAAATGAATCATGCAAACGAAAATCACTTGCATTCATTACTGTGATGAAAGGTCTCACTCTACTAGAAGGGTTGTTCCTTCACCTAGCTTCATTAGAATGACCAATCCTTATTTTAGGTTACCTAACTCCAAAACATGAACTAGATCTATTTATTTAATATTGAAAATTACTATTTTTGATATTTCAGGGAAATAGCTTAACTACAGGAGCTAGATCAGGAAAAAATTTAAGATGAGTATTTTCTTCTTACTTAGAGAACATTCTTGAAAGTTGCAATCAACAAACGAGAAATGTACTCAAGAAGTAAAAAGGACCAATTGAAAAAGATGCTCCAACCATTGAGGAATATTAGGTGGTTAGGTATAATCCTATCCAATATATTAATTTTTTTTTTAAATGTTTTTATGGAAAAATGCTCCATTTTCTTCCACATGTTACTTTTCTCATAAATACACTTATACAAGTGACTAGAAATTGGAGAAACCGTGAATTTACCTCAATATGAGAGAAGCCATCATTCTCAAAGATGATAACACTTCCACACATGTTATAATCAAGAAAATCCGGCTTTCCATATTTTCATTGCATTGCACCAAGCTGAAATGTCTCTTGCATTGTTGATTTTAATTTGAAGAAGTCTTGACCACTCTTGAAAGCCTTAACATTTCTCTCTTCTTTTCCCTTTTCAAATTTAACCGAATTCTTCTTCTGTCAGATCTTCCTTTAAATATTACCCATTTCATGGTTGTGATTTATTATCTCATTTAGGCTTTCACATATGTTATTTTCCAATTCTTCTACATATCTAGCCATGAAGGGTTTATCATCTTCCAGGTTATCATAACACGCTTTCGTTTGCAGTGGTCTTCATATCACATGTAATAGGTGATTCATGTACCCTAAATCTTCCCAATACATCAATCACAACGTAGAAAACAACACCCAACATTTTTTAAAGTCCCTAGTTTTATTTTTTCAAGCCTTTGGTAGCCTAGGCTTGTTATGGCTCTTGGATGCCTTTCATTAGACTCCCTACGTCAAGCTTAGCCAACCCCTCTCCAAAAGGTAATAAGGTGGCAACAATTAGCATATCTCCATTAGGATCATATGTTAGGCTAAGCCAACAACTCAATAACATCCACCTTACGATTTCCTTGGAAACAAAAATAAAAAATCGCCACCAATACATCAACAACATTCCCCTTGAAGATTTACTTCAGAAACCAAATAAGGAATTTTGGCATAAATAATATTTCACCAAGTACTATATCTGATTGGAGCATATACGTTGACTAACAACATTGATGCACTATAAGTTCATCCCTATCAATGTGGACTGTCTAAGATTTCAAGCCCATGAATGTAGAGCGCATCACTAGAGAATTTATCTCTTGACATGTGTACAACTTGGAAAATGAGTGCTTAAATTGGATACCTTATCTTGCAAACTAGGTGGATGACTCAAGAAATTAAAGAATATTGGAAAAAATTGGGAGACATTTCGATTTAATCCTCTACACCAATAAAATTGTAATATTCCTAATGGAAGATTTGCAGTGATAGAAAAGGTAAATAATAAAATTCACAATAAAATTTTATTCAGTAATGAACACAAGAACAAATATTTTTCATCAAACACCCAACTGGCTTATTTTTTCATTAAACAAATATGTTGTAGTACAATAGAAGTCGGATGAGGTGCACCTGGGCTTGCACATGGAAAGCTACAAGCCTCAAGTGATCAATACAAACATACCCAGTTGCTGTGAATTCGTTGCTCCCGAGAGAACTACGTTGTCCCCTCAAATCTGTATTGTTGGATGACTTCAAGATTTGATTTACCCCCTCAAAACAACCCAGAAATTTATACAGTTTTGGGGATGTACTCCTCTCCAAAATCCCAGAAAAACCCAAAAAGGGTTTTCCGTGGTGTTGACCTGCCAATTTTGACCCCTTAGACATTGGGCCTCCTCCAATACTAGAAATCAATGCCTGTAACTAGAACTGTTGTAACTAGTTGCCACAATGTCAAAAAAACCTCCCCAAATCGGCCTCCCAATAATTTCCCCACAACCCATCTCCCCAATCCTCCGGTTAAGCTTCCTTCCAAGTTACCCCCACTAGTGACTGCGCAGTCCTAGGTGAGGATGGCGTAGTCCCTTTGACCAGTAGCTCGACCTGAGTATCTTCCTTGCCTTCCTGTTGTAGTTTCTCCTTTAAGAAGTGGAAGCTCGATGAGAATACCTCCAATGACCTTCACATCTGAATTCCCTGGCTCTACTACTCCATCCAACACGCAGTCTCTCCCACTACGTCCCTACTGCTCCCAAACCGCTTCCTTGTTGGCCAAGGCAGCATACTCCTCTGCTGGGTGATTTTTTCTCTGTCTCCAATGGCAAAGAAAACTCTACCAGGGTGGCACTTGAAGTCTGTTGAAGAGAGGGATGAACTTCACTCCTTGGGAAGCTCTTGTGCTGAACAACACTTGTAGCTTAGCTATATAGCCAAAGCAATAATGAATTCTCAAGTCATGAAAAGGTCCCAAATGCTACTGACTTCCTTCTATTTATTCTTGCTCCCTTGGGCCGCACGTGGGTCCCATCAAATATTATGATCCCCAATTAGGAAAATCTACCTGCCTCCAAGGGGTGCGTATTTTGGGTGGGTGAGTGGCCCCCACAATCCACTAAAAATCACATCGACCCCCTTTCTCCTAAGTTCTTCCGTAAAAAATGCATTAAGCCAAAAAGAACAAAATTGCCAAAAATGGTTTCTCCTCACCTTGGGAAAATAATTAGGAAGGGACATTACACAAATCCACGTGTAAGGATGCTTTGTAACTGTCTTCAGTCATACGGGCCTCCCCTATGCACCTCTACTTCATTAAAAGTTAACTTCTTTTACTAATTTTATTTTCTTAGCTCACATTGGAGATGAACTGGTGTGCATTACTTCCCCTAAACACTTTGCATGACATGGCATGTAGTCTTCTTTAAGATACAATAGAACTTATCTATTAAGCTTCCAACTGGCTACAGAACTTCGATGTTCCTCCCAACAATAGACCACATTGTTCATTTACTATCAATAGTGGATCAATCCCAAGCTGTGATTTTGCCTCCATCGGGTAACAACTCCACCAAATATGGGTATGCATGCGGTATCATCAACCGACAAAAGTACCAAACCCTAGAAAGCTCCAACATATAGTCTCACGCCCCCAATCAAACTGCACCCAAGTAGTGCATGCCCTTCTCTACACTTGCAAACCCTCAAGCTATGCCACCACCTCTAGGGCGTCTTACTCGGCCGAACATATAATTTCTCAGAGTCCTATGACTTCAAGAATTCTAGCTAATTTCTGAGCTCTACAAGTATTATCCAAGCCCTAATATCAAACCCTAGAAACCTCCAACTTCCAGTTTCACATCCCCTATCAGCCTACACCCAAGCAGTGCACACCTTTCTCTACATCCACTGACCAGTCACGCAAGTATGTTGCAAGTCAGTTTTCAAGTTCATTTTGGTTTTCGACTAACAAATTGCTTGCCATGAGTGTTGCCATGTCTCCAAGTATCGCAGGTGTCCATCTTCCTCTCAGAAGTACATGTACATTGGTTTCCAAGAGAGCAGAGTCAAATACATAGTTCAGAGCACACTTGGGGATACAGCCGATCAAGTGTCTATGGACTTGCCTACCCACGAAGACATCAAGTTGTTCGTAGACAAGGACATCAAGATATGACGGCAACAACATCACAATGAGCAGCATCATGAACAACAGTTGAAGGCAGCATACCAGATGCAACGAATGCAAGAGGAAGGTTGTTGACAACATAGAGGTGGAACAAAGTTGCAAGCTCAAGCAGATCCACTGATGATGAAAGCAACTTTGGAGACTCAGGCTATGAGGTGACAGCGCAACATGAAGATCGCGAGAAGACAGAGAATGGAACAAAGGTGTTGCATGTGCTGAAGTAGCAACTCAAGGAAGAACATGAGCTACACAGACAAGCGAATGAGTTGCAGCAGGAACAGGAACAACAGGGGGCGCAACATGCACTCGCGAATGAAAATGTGCTCGTACAAGTTATAGATCCATCCCAGCAACTGGCACGAAGAAGACAAGGTGAGTAGTGTTGTTGATCACATGCAAGGGAATGCAAAAACATGCATGTCATTGTGCGACACATGCGATCCCACCCATTCAGCACACTCACCAAAGGTGAAGACAAGAAGCAAGTCCGACTAGAGTTGAACATGTAGTTGACAATTAATGTGCATGACCACCAGCACACACTGGAAGATCAGCGCGGACACTATGCATTAGTGTGTTGTCAGTTTGTCCGCACCCAAAAATACCATGCGCATGTTAGCAGACGAGTCGGATGGAGGATCCATACCAATGCACCCGAATGCAACAAAAGCAAGAGTTCGCTTCAACAAGATGTCACCATGGAGTGCATGCACACCATCACAGACGACCAAGCTTGGCATCAGCTCACCACCTTCACCATCACAAGCATGTTAAAGAGTTGGTCTCTCCACAATGGACCAGGTGTCAGTGATGTCTTGCATGGCTTTCTCAAGCCATTTTGTCTCACATGGGTACATGTGCATTGTAATGTAATGTCTTGTCAAGCGTCAGTCAAGTGTCGATAGTTGGATGTAACAATCATAAAGTAGATGAAGAGTCATGAGGGTAGATGAACTGTCACAAAGGGGAATGTCAAGGGTCACCCCACCCTTTGTTATAAATAGAACCTCATAACTCATTGTAAAGGATTTGGTCAGGCAAGCTTCCGATAAGACTATCTTAGAGAGAGCTTGGACAGTATTGTAACGAGCCTTGGCTTCTCCACTACACAGAGCTAGTACATCTCTTTGGAGGAGCAGGTGGTTGTGGTTGTAACGTTCCACTATTGGAACTAGTGGTTGGACATGGATGTATTGTATGATTGGAACTTACACTTTTTAATATAACAGAGCCAACACGTTTCATGCATATGTTGTATTGTATTCTATGCTATCTGGTTTACTCTAATGATATATGTATTGTTTGCTTACGCATGCATGCATGGACTATTTTGTATAAGTATGTATGAATCTTTCTGAAATGTGTTGTTGGTTTAATCATCACTTTGGATTGCTCGCTAGCTTGCTTTCCATCTTATGATGCATCTTCGCTCGTGTGTTCCCTTCCAAGTCGAGCACTATTACAGGTTTCCAAGGGGCGCACTCACCTCACCCTCAGTGTGTTAGAAGTTAGAACCTCTCATGCACTTTCCTTGACTCACTGCAGCTGTCACACCCTTGCTACTAACAGAGTTATCTTACTCTCCTCTGTGTGAAATTGCGGTCAAGACATTACCATACGACCCACTGCTGGGACTCTTACACCAAACGGTCTGAGGTCTAATTGGGACTTCTTACCGGGGAGATCCCTTGACATGTTGGCAGGTCCAACACCGTCAACATTTCTGGTGCTAGGAGGGCCAGATGACAAGTTGTGTCCTCTCATCCTGTTTTGAACCTTTGCATATCTTTCATGGATTTTTGCACTCTTCTCCCTCTGCGATGTTTTTCAAACCACAAAGATGTCACCATACGAGGGAGTTTTTTGATCACTTGTCCACTTACACGTATGATGGTGAAGGGGAAGTGGCCTGGGTTGAGTACTTACGTGACTTTCTTTCCATGCTTCATGAGGAAGATGGGTGTTCTGACGAACAGGCCAGCTTGTTGCTTGCATACACACTTCGCGAATCTCCACTTCGATGGTTGTGCAGCCTACTAGCTGACAGCATGCACTCGCTTGAGCACTTCTATGATCTCATTGAAGACACTTTCTATCATTTTGATCCATACCATCTTGACCAAAAACTGTTACAACAACGGAAGGCTCCGCATGAATCGACTATGGATTTTTGGCAACGCTTGCGTGACTTGCAGTTTCAATCTTCGAGGAGCCAGATGAAATTTCTCTATCTTTGGGACCGATTCCAGTATTGTGTTAAGAAATTTGCTCATTCCAAGAAGAAGTTTGAAATCAAGCCTCGCTCAAACTTCTTCAGTGATGGAGCTGCGCAATCTCATGTGGATGCGGTCACTGTCACAAGTGACTGTATGCCATCCCCTCATCAAACAGCTCCACCACTGCACAGTGATGTTAAGGATCATGCTCACACACTTTTTCAGCTATCACATCCTCCCAACATCACTTCGCTTAATTTTCGCGCAGATTTGGTTGAGTCCATCGAGTTGTCATATGAATCTTTTTCCACAACTTTCGTCTTCGAACTCGGTTGTTCCTCCAGATGATACAGAATTGTGTTCTTCCATTCCGGACTCTACACTTGTTGTGAACTAGGAACAAGCCACTGATGGAGTTGGTGTTGCACAACCAACATGCGTTGTCATTCATGAAGAGTATGAGTGGGAGCTTGAGCATCAACACTTGGCGAAGGATGACTCCCTTCCCTCTGAGCCTCCTTTGTTCTTCCATGACATCTTTGGTGAACTTGCCATCCATGATTTCGCATGTGTATCTTCATCCACGGATGCACCCATTGTTGATCACTCCCAGGACACACCGAATGTTGGTCCATCATTCGACAATGGAGAGGATACGTTATTCATTGAAGATCCACTTGATCTTTCATCTTCCTTTTCTGGAAACGTAGAGGATGAATTTGTTCATTTTTCATCTACTTGTTGGAATTTCTAAGTCTGACAAGTTAGAAACCCTTCATTGACTTTACTGATTTATTCCTACCCGCTTTCTGTTAATTAATAAGTTATTTACCATGTAAATACTGGAAATAAATACAAATGCATGCTCAAAACATTACAGATCATCAACTGAAGGAAATAGAAACAATCACACAAGTGACACCATTGTTTTTGGACTAATGTCCCTGGAAAAACCCAATGCGGGAAAATCGGTGCAACTATCTGAGGGTTTGATTTATTAAGCAATTTCATAATACAATATGGGTGCCAAATCTGGCTCGCCCAACAGAGAAAAATCTCGGCAGTAGTACCTGTTGACCACTATCAGTCAACTGCCCATAGCAGTACACCCCCTTTTCTTCGCAAAAAGGGGTAGTGCTTGATCGACATGTCCGTTCCATTCTGCAGTCATCGACAGCTTGAACAATTTATGTTGTAAACCCAATCTGCATGTATAAATTGTAAATAATCTTAGCAGATATGAGTCATGTATGTAAATTGCCTAGGTGGACCTAATTTTCTAAGTGATAATCTACGTCCCGGAAGGTTTTTCGTCTCATCGATCCATGATCGGCAGAGTTTTCCTTCAGCCTAACCCCAAAGCCAGGATGGATTTTGTCACTAGAATCTTAGGAGAATCCTAGTGTGTTAATCTGCTAGATTATAGTTGTGTCGCAGAACTGGGTGGTTTATGAGGGTCTATGTCAAATGGGTTTTCCCTCTTAAGATGTAAAGTTGTAAAAGTCTTGATGTAAAGTGTCTTGAGGGTTAGAAAATGTTTTAATCCCCTCATAAGTCCTAAGTCCTAGGTCCTAGGTGATTTTTCCAAAGGCTAAGTTCGAGGATCCATTTAAAAATAAATTTAAAATTTAAAAAATTAAGAAAATAAATAAAAATAAATAAATAAATAACTGAAAATTTAAACAAATAATAAAATAATAAAATAAATAAAAAATAAAAAAGAAAATAAAAATAATAATAATAAATTATAAAATAAAGCAAAAACCCTAAAAATAATAAAATAATAATATTTTGAGTAAATAAATGCAGAATTTCATTTTTTAATGAATTAACGAATTCGACGGATGAGATTAAGAGATGTCTTGATTCTCATCGACGGTCGAGATCATTTCGACATGGATCACTCGAACTAGCCGTTGGGATTTTTTCCTTTAAATAGGGTCTTAGGGGGTCATTTGAAGATTAGATCTGTGAGTCTTGTGCTGAAGAAGCTCTCTTGTAGTTCATTTTTTTTGTGCAATAAAGAAGACTTTGGGGTTAAAAATCTTGCTGGTGTTACTCTTCGGAAAATGCTGTAAGATTGTTCTATTTGTTC
Organism: Pinus tabuliformis; assembly: GCA_031772625.1. Taxonomy (NCBI): domain Eukaryota; kingdom Viridiplantae; phylum Streptophyta; class Pinopsida; order Pinales; family Pinaceae; genus Pinus; species Pinus tabuliformis. The sequence goes on from CM062817.1 coordinate 1,027,180,210, forward strand.
TGCATGATTTTATTTTCAACCATTAATGATAGCTTAATGAAGATTGATTTAGGCACATGTATCTTGTCTGATCTTTGAGGTTTGAATGATAGTTCAGACTCTGAAATATAATGGCAGGTATCTCCATTTGATCGGGGTTTCACTATTGTTTTCTCCTTCTATGTTGATGGTTGATTTTAAGCTGTGCAGGAAAGCCTTTTTTTTCAGATTATCGGGCGTTAGGGGAAGTTCTCGGCTGAACCAGCCAACTCCCAGGTTGTGTTTTCTGAAAGAGCCTAGCCAGTTCTTGATCCCGGGCTTATCATTCGAAATATTTTTTATGAATGCATGCAGGGTTTTCTAAAGCATTTTACATTTAAATTAAATTCTGATAATATTACTGTGATTATTGATAAACCTGGCTTCTTAAGGGCTTTAAGTTTGTAAATATTGTAAATTTTTGCTGGGTTTAGGGTTTTTAGTTTTTGTTTTATGCACATATCATTTTTGGGTGATTTTACATTTGCAGGTTGCAGATCTGAGATAAATTCTTGTGGAAAATTAGTTATTCTTGTGGCAGGCTCTCTATTCTGGTTGTTCAAGGGTTCTAAATACTGTTGCCTTCAGATCTGTAATTCATGTGCGAGGGTTTGATCTGCAATAAATTGAAGATATAAGCTCAGGTTTCCCCATCTGCTCTTCAGTTGATTCATGTGTTTCTCACTTGCTGTTTTCGACGGCTCTTCTCCACACTAAACCGGGAGACCCCTGCATCTTACATTGCCAAAAACTTAGCAACCATCCATTCGATTTTCTTTTTGCCCATGTTTTCTCCCCAACCTGCATCCTCACGCGGCCTTTTCTCTTGAACCCGCATGTTAACCTGCAAACGTTAAACCAAAATCGATTTGTATATATCGTGGGTATTTTCTCTTGTCGTTGTGCTGCCTCTATCTGCCGTCCGAGCCAGGTATTGTTTCAAGTGTTTAGCATTACAAGCATTTGGTTGCAAGTTGTGCCCACGCACCTACAGAAACAATCGGTCAGAGAAAACATTTAAGATTTTTTCTGCCTCGCTACCGCCGTCAAACTCCGTGGGTTGGCATCTGAGGAACGCAGAAGTCGCTGAAGCTTTACGTGGATGCTAGTAACTGCAAACTTGTAAATGATTTCCATTTGCCTTCAAGGGAACCTGCAAACAAAAAAAAACGCATTCCACTTCTCGGATCAGCTAGCTGTTGCGCGTGAGTTCCTGACATTTGAAGATCTTGTTTCGGGCCAGGTATGCGGAAGTCATTTTTGTTGCTTGCGTGGTAAGAAAGTCATTTTTTTTTTTTTTGAAGTGTATGGTAAATTTCCTTTGGTTCTACGGCCTCATCTGAAAATTTTAGGTTTCAAAATCACGCAAACAATAGATTCGTTTCATGCTCACGTTTGTTTATTTCTCATTAGCGTAAAAGTTTTAGCATATAGTTTTAGATACGTTGCGTAGGTTAATTTTAGATTTAGGTTTTTGTTAAGTTATGATTAGATTTTAATTATTTCAAAGTTTCATTTTAGTTTAGATTTTAAAATTTTATTTTTTGATTGAAAATCATAAAATATTTATTTTTGGGAAATATTTTGCTAGATGAAGTCTTAGCTTGGGAACTCATCGTGTTCTGTCTTGCCTGCTGAGGCTAATATTTTGGCGTGGGAGTTAATTTTTATTGTGTTTAAATGTTCATTTAAAGATTGACTGCATATATGTGATCTCTGGTGGTTGTTTAAAGCATTTATTCTTTTAAGTTGCTGAGCTATTGAGCCTTTATGGTTATCTTGTATCTGGCAAAAGTTAAGCTTTTCATGATAAATGATTGCTCTTCATGGTTTATATTTCTGCAGCATCTGATAATTAATCGTTTAAACATTAACTCCACAAGGCACTGGTCCGCTAAATTCATAAAATCATTTTAGTGCTTCGTGTCTCCCAAACCAACTGGTCAACAGTTGGTCTCCATCATTTCATAGGGTCTACCCCCCTTAGCCGCAGGAGACAGGCTTAAACAGAGAGATCGGGGATCAGGGTGACAGCCCCCGGTCTGAGCGTTGTCGTGTCAATCTGTGCGACAACATTTTTTTTGGCGCCGTTGCCGGGGACAAAGTTTTTCTGTCCCTCGCGTTTCAACGACATTCATATTCTCATTTCTCATCATTCTTTCTCATCTCGGGTTTGAGCTGGTAGATTCAACATTTTTTGGCATCATTTGGATCTTTTTCATCACCTTATCTTTCGTCATATCAGTAACTTCTCTTCAATTTGTTTCTTGTTTGGGTGGCGACTCCATTTCTTTTCATTTCCTAGACAAGAAGCCTCTCTCATATCTACTTGTTGGTTGTTTTTTGGATCTTAGAATTAGATTCATTGTTCAAGTGGTGAATCCACTTCTTTCATCTCTTGATTTTCTTGAGCAGAAATCTCTTTCTATCATCCATTTGATCCCTTATTATTCATCATGGATTATTCATTTAAACCATGTCACTTTACTGATAATCTCCATGATTTTCCGAAAGAGGCCATTTCTAAATTATTTAAGTTCTCAGGTGGTGATTCGGTCGTTGTTAGACAACATTTAAACCGGTTTACTTGTGTAATGATCATATATAGTAGACTTCCTCAATATAATCATGAAGATTTCAAGATGTGTCTATTTGTCCATTCTTTAAAGGGTGATGCTTTGAACTGGTTTAATAGTTTTCCTAAAGATTCCTTCATTTCTTTGCAAGACATTGTCAATGCTTTTAAAGATAGATATGGTGATCCAGATAGCTCGCCTTGTGCCCCTAAAATTGTGCAACAAAATGAAAGTAATCTTGTAAAAGGTCCAGCTGTCCAAGACAATTCTTCATATCGGAATGTGCCATCCACTTGTACCATTGCAGATCATAGTAGTGTTGACAATGAAAAGGAAGATCATAAGCAAATTATACAAGATCTATTGCCATTGGTAAGAAATATGGAGATAAATCAAACTAATTACGCCAATGATGTGAGAACTTTATGCATTCACTTGGAAAAGCGTAATAGGGAGATGGAGATCATGAAAAATCAACATAGTAAGGAAATTGAAGCCATGAAGATTAATCATGACACAGAAATTAGATTCATGCAAAGCAAAATGTCAGGCTTAGAGGAAAATATGATGACCATGAAAGTTGATCATGATAGGGAAATTAATTCTATGCAAAACAAGTTATTAACTATGGATGAAGAAATGACTATCATGACGTTCGATCATAATAATCAGTTGGCTACCATGCAAGCAAATCATAAAGAAGAAATAAACTCCATGCAATATTGCTTGATGAACATAAAGGAAAAGAACGATAAAGTAATAAAAGATATGGAAGAAGACCATGCCAGGAAAATCAATGCTATAAAGGTTGAACACTCTAGTCAGATGGATGCCATTCAAATACAGGTTCAAAAGTTTCAACAATGGTCAAAGGATGAGAGAAACCAGGGGACATCAACAGATTAGGGGCCTTCTCATTTGTTGCAACAAGTTCCATCTTATTATGAGGAGGTCATTGGTTCGATTGAAAAGTGGTTAATTGAAGGTGATCCAGATAGAATTAAAAATGATAAAGATTAGATGCAGGATAAAGAAAGACATGTCACGCATATCTTACATACTTCATCTGATAGCTTTGAAATAGAAAGTTCCACGTCATCAGTAATACAGCCTGCCATAAAGAAAAAGCGCAAGAGAAAGAGAATGAGAAGAAGATTTGATGCATCAGACGGCCGCGAGCAGCTTGATTTTTGGATATCAAAAAGTCCTACCATATGCAGAATTGGACATGGCACATCTGACAAGCAGCCGACAGATTTGCCTGAAAGCAGGCAAATTCTCAGTATACACTATATTGAACACATCTGATGCCAGGGGCATCTGCTGTATTTCTAACCCTACTCGTTTTTTTTTCAGCATTTTCATTTCTTTTTTAGGATTAGATTTACTTTTCATGTTACTAGATAGTTAATAAATGAAGAGCTTTTATCTTTCCTATGCTTAATGTATATGATGATTTTTTGGATGGATGCTACTTATATTTTGTTGTGTGTTGCATGGGTGCAGATTCTGGATTCTCACATTCCTACAGTGCAGCAACGTGTCCCCAAGTAGAGCCAGATGTTGACCACTACCGATCAACTGCCCATAGCAGTACACCCCCTTTTCTTCGCAAAAAGGGGTAGTGCTTGATCGACATGTCCGTGCCATTCTGCAGTCATCGACAACTTGATCAATTTATGTTGTAAACCCAATCTGCATGTATAAATTGTAAATAATCTTAGCAGATATGAGTCATGTATGTAAATTGCCTAGGTGGACCTAATTTTCTAAGCGATAATCTACCTCCCGGAAGGTTTTTCGTCTCACCGATCCATGATCGGTAGAGTTTTCCTTCAGCCTAACCCCAAAGCCGGGATGGATTTTGTCACTAGAATCTTAGGAGAATCCTAGTGTGTTAATCTGCTAGATTATAGTTGTGTCGCAGAACTGGGTGGTTTATGAGGGTCTATGTCAAATGGGTTTTCCCTCTTAAGATGTAAAGTTGTAAAAGTCTTGATGTAAAGTGTCTTGAGGGTTAGAAAATGTTTTAATCCCCTCATTAGTCCTAAGTCCTAGGTCCTAGGTGATTTTTCCAAAGGCTAAGTTCGAGGATCCATTTAAAAAAAATTAAAAATTAAAAAAATTAAAAAAATAAATAAATAAATAACTGAAAAATTTAAAACAAATAATAAAATAATAAAATAAATAAAAAATAAAAAGAATATAAAAATTATAATAAAAAATTATAAAATAAAGCAAAAACCCTACAAATAATAAAATAATAATATTTTGAGTAAATAAATGCAGAATTTCATTTTTTAATGAATTAACAAATTCGACGGATGAGATTAAGAGATGTCTTGATTCTCATCGACGGTCGAGATCATTTCGACATGGATCACTCGAACTAGTCGTTGGGATTTTTTCCTTTAAATAGGGTCTTAGGGGGTCATTTGAAGATTAGATCTGTGAGTCTTGTGCTGAAGAATCTCTCTTGTAGTTCATTTTTTTTGTGCAATAAAGAAGACTTTGGGGTTAAAAATCTTGATGATGTTACTCTTCGGAAAATGCTGTAAAATTGTTCTATTTCTTTTGCATGATTTTATTTTCAACCATTAATGATAGTTTAATGAAGATTGATTTAGGCACAGGTATCTTGTCTGATCTTTGAGGTTTGAATGATAGTTCAGACTCTGAAATATAATGGCAGGTATCTCCATTTGATCGAGGTTTCACTATTGTTTTCTCCTTCTATGTTGATGGTTGATTTTAAGCTGCGCAGGAAAGCCTTTTTTTCAGATTACCGGGCATTAGGGGAAGTTCTCGGCTGAACCAGCCAACTCCCGGGTTGTGTTTTCTGAAAGAGCCTAACCAGTTCTTGATCCCGAGCTTATCATTCGAAATATTTTTTATGAATGCATGCAGGGTTTTCTGAAGCATTTTACATTTAAATTAAATTATGATAATATTACTGTGATTATTGATAAATCTGGCTTCTTAAGGGCTTTCAGTTTGTAAATATTGTAAATTTTTGCTGGGTTTAGGGTTTTCAGTTTTTGTTTTATGCACATATCATTTTTGGGTGACTTTACATTTGCAGGTTGCAAATCTGAGATAAATTCTTGTGGAAAATTAGTTCTTCTTGTTGCAGGCTCTCTATTCTGGTTGTTCAAGGGTTCTAAATATTGTTGCCTTCAGATCTGTAATTCATGTGCGAGGGTTTGATCTACAATAAATTGAAGATATAAGCTCAGGTTTCCCCATCTGCTCTTCAGTTGATTCATGCATTTCTAACTTGCTGTTTTCGACAGCTCTTCTCCACACTAAACCGGGAGACCCCTACGTCTTACATTTCCAAAAACTTAGCAACCATCCATTCGATTTTATTTTTGCCCACGTTTTCTCCCCAACCTGCATCCTCACGTGTCCTTTTCTCTTGAACCCGCATGTTAACCTGCAAACGTTAAACCAAAATCGATTTGTATATATCGTGGGTATTTTCTCATGCCGCTGTGCTGCCTCTATCTGCCGTCCGAGCCAGGTATTGTTTCAAGTGTTTAGCATTACAAGCGTTGGGTTGCAAGTTGCGCCCACGCACCTACAGAAACAATCGGTCAGAGAAAACATTTAAGATTTTTTCTGCCTCGCTACCGCCGTCAAACTCCGTGGGTTGGCATCTGAGGAATGCAGAAGTCGCTGAAGCTTTACGTGGATGCTGGTAACTGCAAACTTGTAAATGATTTCCATTTGCCTTCAAGGGAACCTACAAACAAACAAAAAACGCATTCCACTTCTCGGATCAGCTAGCTGTTGCACGTGAGTTCCTAACATTTGAAGATCTTGTTTCGGGCCAGGGATGCGGAAATCATTTTTGTTGCTTGCGTGGTAAGAAAGTCATTTTTTTTTCTTTTTGAAGCGTATGGTAAATTTGCTTTGGTTCTATTGCTTCATCTGAAAATTTCAGGTTTCAAAATCACGCAAACAATAGATTCATTTCATGCTCACGTTTGTTTATTTCTCATTAGCGTAAAAGTTTTAGCATATAGTTTTAGATACGTTGCGTAGGTTAATTTTAGATTTAGGTTTTTGTTAAGTTATAATTAGATTTTAATTATTTCAAAGTTTCGTTTTAGTTTAGATTTCAAAATTTTATTTTTTGATTGAAAAGCATAAAATATTTATTTTTGGGAAATATTTTGCTAGATGAAGTCTTAGCTCGGGAACTCATCGTGTTCTATCTTGCTTGCTGAGGCTAATATTTTGGCGTGGGAGTTAATTTTTATCGTGTTTAAATAGTCATTTAAATATTGACTGCATATATGTGATCTCTGGTGGTTGTTTAAAGCATTTACTCTTTTAAGTTGCTGAGCTATTGAGCCTTTATGGTTATCTTGTATTTGGCAAAAGTTAAGCTTTTCATGATAAATGATTGCTCTTCATGGTTTATATTTCTGCAGCATCTGATAATTAATCGTTTAAACATTAACTCCACAAGGCACTGGTCCACTAAATTCATAAAATCATTTTAGTGCTTTGTGTCTCCCAAACCAACTGGTCGACAGTTGGTCTCCATCATTTCATAGGGTCTACCCCCCTTAGCCGCGGGAGACAGGCTTAAATGGAGAGATCGGGGATCAAGGTGACAACCCCCGGTCTGAGCGTTGTCGTGTCAATCTGTGCGACAACATTTTTTTATTATAAGAGCATTGTGGTTTTACAGGATATCTTGCATTGTTCGATTTATTTGATGATAAATGATTGTTGTTCATGGTTTATATTTCTACAACATATAGCAAGTAATCATTTAAACATCAATCCCACAAGGCACTGGTCTTTTAACTTAACAAAATCAATTTAGTGTTTGTTTCTTCGTGTCTCCCAACCCAACTAGTCGACAATGGGTCTTCATCACCTCATAGGGTCTACCCCCCTTAGCCGCGGGAGACAGGCTTAAACGGAGAGATCGGGGATCAGAGTGACAGCCCCCGGTCTGAGCGTTGTCGTGTCAATCTGTGCGACAACAGTACCTCTCTACTCAGAAGCAGATATTCTGGCTAAAACCCTAGATAAACACTCCAGCAGCTCCACAGCTCCAATCTGCCCCACGAAACCCCAGCGTCAGCCTCTCTCTAGCCTAACGTTAGGCCAGTGTCACTCTGGCTTGGCCTAGGTCAGCCTCTAGAGGCAGTGTGTCAGTCCTCTGGCGCTCTAAGGCACTGCGCAACTCCTGGAGGGCTCTGCGTGAGCCCTAGATGGCCCTGTGTGAACCCTTGGCTTCTTCTGTGTCCCTCTCTCCGAATACTGTGCTGATCCTGTTGTTGGTATCTCTGCCTCTCTTATTCTGTATTTACTGCCCCTCAGCTGTAACTCTAGTCAACGACTAAGATTAGATCTGGCTTGATCCATGACTTTTGGACCATTCTAACACAGTTTTATATTAATTCACATTAATATTTTAATTTCACTGCTCCTTTACTTCCCTCCTAGAAGTTCTTGGTATGACTCCTCTGAGCCTCGATTTCCCTCCTAGAAACCCTTCTGCCAATGTCGAGATGCCCCTCTCCAATTTTCTGTGCAACTGCAACGTTGATCTGAATTCCTTGGCTAGAAATCCACCTCGGTAGCAACTCCCTCTACCTTGGTCTTGCCCTGTTAGATATTGTTCTGACTGCAGTACCCCACCAGCTCCACTTTGCAACTTACCCATAGCCTCCTAAACCCCAACAAACTAAAGGTTAGATCTCCTAAGCTCTACACAATCCCGGAACCGGCAAATTAGCCTCCTCATCCAACTGCGTCAGCCCTCCTGGCCTCTGCGTGAGCTTGCCTTTGCCTCCCTCAGCCTCTGTGATGCCTCTTCCTGGCTCAATTTTGATGGCGCAGGCACTCTGTCACCCCTTCCTTGCTGCTACTCTACTAGGAACAACTCCTGTCACTTAGGACATCGGTTTTCTGTTGCTGCTTCTCTGTTCGGCTGATGTCCTTAGTTCTCCTGTGATCTGCAACCATTCTCTGATACCATGATGGAATTTCTAAATCTGATACGTTAGAAACACTTCAAGTACTTTACTGATTTATTCCCACCTACTTGTTATGTTAATTAACAAGTTATTTACCATGTAAACACTGGAAATAAATACAAATGCATGCTCAACACATTACAGATCATCAACGAAAGAAAATAGAAACAAGCACACAAGTGACACCATTGTTTTTGGATTAATGTCCCCGGAAAAACCTAATGCGGGAAAACCAGCTTACCCAACAGAGAAAAATATCGGCAGTAGTATCTCTCAACTCGGAAGAAGATATTCCGGCTAAAACCCCGGATAAACACTCCAGCGGCTCCACAGCTCCAATCTACACCATGAAACCCTAGCATCATCCTCTCTCTGGCCCAGCGTTAGCCCAACGTCACTATGGCTTGGCCTGCGTCAGTGCTCTGGCCCTCTGCATCACCCACGCTGGCCCTCTGAGGCACTGCACAACTCCTGGTTGCCTCTACGTGAACCCTCGCTGGCTCTGCGTGAACCCTTGGCTGCTTCTGCGCCACTCTCTCCGGCTACTGCGTTGATCCTGTCGGTGCTATCTCTGCCTCTCTGCTTCTATATTAATTTCCCCTCAGCTGTAACTCTGGTCACTCTCTCAACTTTCTCAGCAAACCTAGCTCCAGAAAGTTGAAATCTTGATCTCTTGGTGTGTTCTCCAAGTGACCCTCAAGCTTCCTCTTATACTTTTCTCGTTGACAAATCAACGACTAAGGTTAAGTCCCTAATCAACGGCTAAGATTAGATTTGACTTGATCCATGACTTTTGGACCATTCTAACACAGTTTTATATTAATTCACATTAATATTTTAATTTCCCTAAGTTTAGACTTAGGGACTCCATTAAAAATATTAAGTATTTTAATATCTCCCAAATTGTTTAGAATCTGCCCAAACCCTTTTTGGGTATTGGAGATCTCATGTGCCTTAGCCTCTCCACCAATTTTCTTGGCTAGAGAACATCCGATGCTACCCCAAATGCCTTTGATTTTTTGTTTGTTTGTTTGCCTTTTCGTTCATAGGATTAGTTTCGCATGAAACCATGTATGACTCTTGAAACAAGCTGGGTAAAGTACAAGAGGGCCTCTACAGCTATCACTACTTGGTTATCTATAATCTTTCCTTTGTATGAAGAACTTGTTACTTTTAGTCCATGATACGTCGAAGAAAAATACGTATTGTTCAAAGTGAACCTTGGTGAAAACACAACGCTTGCACGCTAACTAGTGTCACCTACTCTAGTCGGTTGTTTTTGGGTTAACCCTTGTCAGCTTAGTCAAGTAGAGTAAGGTGAGGGGGAAAACCTTAATAGGCACGTCAGAGGTATAATAAACTACTTTTTTGCTGGAACAACCTCTTCTACTCTCAATAATTTGGGATCCCTCTTCCGCCTCTGAAATGAATAAGTGCTATGCACAGTTATGAAAAAATGAAAATGAAAAAAAATGAAAAAGTAAAAAAAAAAAATGAAAATGAATAAGGCGAAAGAAGAGAAAGGCTTCCTGTGCAAAGAGGTGATGCAAGTAACTCTGTTGGGGTACTGACCAGTCTCGCTGGCAGTGAAGCCATGCTTCTACATCAATATACCCCTTGACCCCAATCGAAACAACTGTGTTGACTTGGCTTGGAATGTGTGTCAATTGACCAAGAGCTCGGCGGATGCTACATCTTGCAATCAATCTAGTGTGAAACCAAGACAAGCTGAGAACTGAACAATACTTATGGAGGTGTTAAACTTTCTTTTCACAAACAAGGTCGATTCAGAGAGTTGGAGTTCTACCAGTGTGTCGCCAAGAGTTGTAGAGGCTACAGCCACCCTCCAAAATTTTTCCTTAGCTTCGTTTTGGAGCCTCCCTACCAACCTTCACAGCAGCATGTCTTGCTTCGTCAAGTACACAAGCTCCAGTGATTTTCTTGCAGAAAGACAGCATGTCAATCAAACCTTGATGCATTCCCTCACATGCTTTTCATCCAGACTTGCTTTAGCAGCAGGCTAAGCAGCTCCTTCAAGAATTTGCGCAAATGAACAACAGGGGGCACAAGATGCACTCACGAATGAAACTGTGCCCGTACAAGTTATAGACCCATCCCAGCAGCTGAAACAAATCAGACAAGGTGAGCAATGTTGTTGATTGCATGCAAGGGAATGCAACAACATGCATGTCATTGTGCACACACATGCGATCCCACCCATTCAGCACACTCGCCAAGGCGAAGACAAGAAGCAAGTCTGACTGGAGCTGAACATGTACTTGACAGTTGATGTGCATGACCACCAGCACACACTGGAAGATCAACACGGACGCCATGCATCAGTGTGTTGCCGGTTCGTCTGCACCCAAAAATACCATGCGCATGCTACGAGAGGAGTCAGATGGAGGAGCCATACCAATGCACCCGGATGCAACGGAAACAAGAGTACGCTTCAGCAAGATTTCACTATGGAGTGCATGCACACCATCATGGACGACCAAGCTTGGCATCAACTCACCACCTTCACCATCACAAGCATGTCAAAGAGTTGGTCTCACCACAATGAACTGAGTGTCATTGATGTCTTGCATGGCTTGCTCAAGCCATTTTGTCTCACATGGGTACATGTGCATTGTAATGTAACGTCTTGTCAAGTGTAAGTCAAGTGTCAATAGTTGGATGTAACAATGATAGAGTATATGAAGAGTCATGAGGGTAGATGAACTGTCACAAAGGGGAATGTCAAGGGTCACTCCACCCTTTGCTATAGATAGAACCTCATAACTCATTGTAAAGGCTTTTGGTCAGCCAAGATTTCGATAAGACTATCTTAGAGAGAGCTTGGATAGTATTGTAATGAGCATTGGCTTCTCCACTGCGCAGAGCTTGTACATCTCTTTGGAGGAGCAAGCGGTTGTGGCTGTAACATTCCACTATTGGAACTAGTGGTTGGACATGGATGTATTGTATGATTGGAACTTACACTTTTTAATATAATAGAGCCAACACGTTTCATGCATATGTTGTATTGTATTCTATGCTATCTGGTTTACTCTAAATGATATATGTATTTTTTTCTTACGCATGCATGTATGGACTATTCTGTATAAGTATGTATGAATCTTTCTGAAATGTGTTGTTGGTTTAACCATCACTTTGGATTGCTCGCTAACTTGCTTTCCAGCTTGTGATGCATCTTCGCTCGTTTGTTCCCTTCCAAGCCGAGTACTATTATAGGTTTCCAAGGGGCGCACTCACCTCACTCTCAGTGTGTTAGAACCTATCATGCACCTTCCTTGACTCACTGCAGCTGTCACACCCTTGCTACCAACATAGTTATCTTACTTGCCTTTGTGCGAAAAAATTGGCAAACATTTTGAATTACTCCTCTACTCTAATTAAAAGTTAACTAGCTTGCATGACTTCCCTAAACACCTTGCATGGCATGGCATGTAGTCTTCTTTAAGATATAGTAGAAATTATCTGTTAAGCTTCCAATTCGCTGCATATCTTGATGTTCCTCCCAAACATAGACCACATTGTTCATTTCTTATCAACAGTGCATCACCCCTGAGCAGGGGCTTCGACTCCATCGGGTAACAACTCAGCCAAATATGGGTACACATGTGGTATCATCAACTAACCAAAGTACCAAAACCTAGCACGCTCCAACCTATAGGCTCATGCCCCCCATCAAACTGCACCTAGGCAGTCCACGTCATTCTCTACAGTTGCAGAACCTCAAGCTATGCCACAACCTCTAGGGCATGTTACTCTGTCGAACATTGATATTCTTAGATTACTGTGACTTCAGGATTTCTAGCTAATTTATGAGCCTTACAAGTATCCTCCAGGCCCTAATACCAAACCATAGAAGCCTCGAACCTCCAGTTTGACATCCTCCATCAACGTACACCCAAGCAGTGTGCACCCTTCTCCACACCCATAGTCCCTCGGGCTATGCCACCACTTCCATGGTGCCCAACTCAGCCAAACAAATATGTTCTTAGAACTGGCACTCCAAGAGCTCCTACTGAAATCCTCGGTATCCAACCCTATTGGCTAACTGGCTAAACCTTCACAGTTCCCACAACTTTCTTTTAAGTGCATGACCTTTTTTTAACACATAGCACCGTCTAAAATCGCTTAATTGACTTTGGTTATACTCATCTTCTCTTTTTAATGGCTATGGAAACATATCAACCCCATTTATATTCCCATGGAGTCTTGGCCCCCGATACTCTTTTTGTCGAATTCGGTCTGCAACTATTATGTGTTTATTAATACGCACAAGTTAAAGACATTTACAACATTAGGTTTTCTAGCCTCATAGAATATAAGAGAATATACACATGGGCACACTGGCCCCAAAGCATATACACACATACACACACGTACACCACCCCAAAAAGTAAGTCTAAACTCACCAGCCTAATTAATATGTTCTGGCTCACCAACCTAAGTTTAGCAATTACATGGAATTTACAATACGGGGTTCGACTAGGTGTGTTAAATTTTATAATTGTGTCATTGCAAGGGTGGATGGGGCCAGGGATTTTACAATAAAACCCTAGGAAAGACATGATGTTCTAAGCTTTGATGTCATATCCCCAATAATTAATTTTTTGTCAAAGGCACATTTCTAGGATTCTTGCGATGATCAATGCTAGACGCTTGGAACCGATGCTTGAAGAATGCAACACTTGAGAATTGATCTCTTGACGTGTACACCTTGGGGAGTGAGCACTTGACTTTATCTTGCATATCGCAATGACCCTTGGATGTCATTAATTAGACACCCTCAGTTTAAGGCTGTGGATGACATTAGTGTTAGTTGGCGAGGGTTGTTATGGATCTTGGATGTCGTTCATTAGTGTTAGTGGGTGCCCACTAACACTAATGTGTTCCATAGCCTTAAACTAAGAGTTTCTAATGAAAGACATCCAAGAGCCATAGAAGTTGTACGTCAAGCTTAGCCAACACCTCTCCAAAAGGTAATAAGGTGGAGACAATTAGCATATCTCCATTATGATCATATATTAGGCAGAGCCAAGAACCCAAAAACATCCACCTTAAGGTTCATTGGCAACAAAAATAAAAAATTTCCAACACATCAACAACATTCCCTTTGTAGATTAACTTGGGAAACCAAATAAGGAATTTTGGCATCAAGGATATTTGACCAAGTAAATATTATATCCAATTGGAGCATATATGTTGAGTAACAATATAGGTGCACTATAAGTTCATCTTGGACAATGTGGACTATCTAACAATTCAAGCCCATGAATGTAGAGTGCATCACTACAAAATTTATCTCTTGACATATGTACAACTTGGAAAGTGAGTGCCTAAATTGAAAACCTTGTCCTGTAGATTGGGTGGATGACTTAAGAAATTAATGAATATTCGAAAAAATTGGCAAATATTTCAAGTTACTCCGCTACATTAATTAAATCTACCTATAACGATGTTTCATAATCTTCTTCAGTCATACGGGCCTCCCCTATGCACCTCTACTTCATTAAAAGGTAAATTCTTGTACTAATTAAATATTATTTTTCAAAAATAGACGTTATTTGAAATTTTGGTCTCTACATTGCTCTCTATTTAAGTCGTTGCCATGGTCTACCTCTTTATCTGATCCTGATGATGAAACACACTGGTTGGTTCCAAACGCGTCAGCCAAAAAATTATGTTATGTGATTTCTACTGGAAGAATTTTCGTAATTCATTATCAATCACAAAAGCATGAATTCAGAAATTACGGCAAAAGAATTTTCTTCTGTGATTTCTACCGAAAGACCTTTCGTAATTAATTATGTTTTCTTAACTCATATTGGACACTAACTAGCTTCCATGACTTTCCCTAAAATCCTTGCATGGCATGGCATGGCATATATAGTCTTTTTTAAGATACAGAAGAACTTATATGTTAAGCTTCCAACTGGCTGCAGACCTTTGATGTTCCTCCCAACCATAGACCACATTGTTCATTTCCTATCAATAGTGGGTCACCCCCGAGATGGGGCTTTGACTCCATCGGGTAACAGCTCAGCAAAATAAGGGGACACATGTGGTACCATCAACTGACCAAAGTACCAAACCCTAGCAGGATCCAACATATAGGCTCATGCCCCCATTCAAACTTCACCCAGGCAGTGCACGCCCTTCTCTACACTTCTAGGCCCTCAAGCTATGCAACCACCTCTAGGGCATCTTACTCGGTCGAACATAGATGTTCTTAGACTCCTGTGAATTCAGGACTTCTAGATAATTTCTAAGCTCTACAAGTATACTCCAGTGCCTAATATCGAACCATAGAAGCCTCCAACTTCTAGTTTCACATCCCCCATCAGCCTATACCTAAGCAGTACACACCCTTCTCTGCACACGTAGTCCCTCGGGCTATGACAGCACTTCAAGGTTTCTCAAATCGTCCAAACAGAGACATTCTTTGCATTGGCGTTCCAAGCGTTCCTACTACCATCCTAGGTATCCAACCCAATTGGATAACTGGCTAACCCTTCACAAATCCCACAACTTTCTTTTAAATGGATGACCTTTTTCTAACCTTTCGCACCCTGTAAAGTCACTTAATTACCTTTACTTATATTCATCTGCTCTTTTTATTGACTATGGAATCATATCAACCCCATTTATATTCCCATGGAGTCTTGGCCCCCCATACTCTTTTCGTCGAATTAACATGTTTCGGCTCACCAACATATGTCTTGCATGTACATAGCATTTCCAATACCGGGTTCGACTAGGGGTGTTACATTTTATAATTGTGTCATTGCAAGGGTGGATGGCGCCAGGGATTTTTACAATAAAACCTTAGAAAAGACACGATGTTCTAGGCTTTGATGTCATATCCCCAATAATTAAATTTTTGTCAAAGCCACACTTCCAAGATTCTTGCGATGATCAATGCTAGACACTTGGAACCGATGCTTGGAGAGTGCAACACTTGAGGATTGATCTCTTGACATGTGTACACCTTGGGGAGTCAGCACTTGACTTTATTTTGCATATCGCAATGACCCTTGGATTTCATTAATTAGATACCCTCAGTTTAAGGTTGTGGATGACTTTAGTGTTAGTTGGCGAGGGTTGTTATGGATCTTGGATGTCGTTCATTAGACACCCTTAGTTTAAGGCTATGGACCACATTAGTGTTAGTGGGTGCCCACTAACACTAATGTGTTTCATAGCCTTCAACTAAAGGTGTCTAATGAACGAAATCCAAGAGCCATAGAAGTCATACATCAAGCTTAGCCAAAACCTCTACAAAAGGTAATAAGGTGGAGACAATTAGCATATCTCCATTATGATCATATATTAGGCAGAGCCAACAACTGAACAACATCCACCTTAAGATTCCTTGGCAACAAAAATAAAAAATGTCCAACACATCAACAACATTCCCTTTGTAGATTAACTTGGGAAACCAAATAAGGAATTTTGGCATTAAGGATATTTGACCAAGTAAATATTATATCCAATTGGAGCATATATGTTGAGTAACAATATTTGTGTAGTATAAGTTCATCTTGGACAATGTGGACTATCTAAGAATTCAAGCCCATGAATGTAGAGTGCATCACTATAGAATTTATCTCTTGACATATGTACAACTTGAAGAGTGAGTGTCTAAATTGGAAACCTTGTCCTGTAGATCAGGTGAATGACTTACGAAATTAATGAATATTCGAAAAAATTGGCATACATTTTGAGTTACCCCGCTACATTAATAAAATCTACCTGTAACGATGTTTCATAATCTTCTTCTATCATACGGGCCTCCCCTATGAACCCCTACTTCATTAAAAGGTAAATTCTTGTACCAATTAAATATTATATTTCAAAAATAGCCGTTATTTTAAATTTTGGTCTCTACATTGCTCTATTCAAGTCGTTGCCATGGTCTGCCTCTTCGTCTAGTCCTGATGATGAAACAGACAAGTTGGTTCGAAATGCGTCGGCCAAAAAAATCTATTATGTGATTTCTACCAAAAGACTTTTCGTAATTAATTATGTTTTCTTAACTCATATTGGACACTAACTAGCTTGCATGACTTTCCCTAAAATCCTTGGATGGCATGGCATATAGTCTTTTTTAAGATACAATAGAACTTATATGTTAAGCTTCCATCTGGCTGCAGACCTTTGATGTTCCTCCCAACCATAGACCACATTGTTCATTTCCTATCAACAGTGGGTTATCCTCGAGGTGGGGCTTTGACACCATCGGGTAACAGCTCAGCAAAATAAGGGGACACATGTGGTACCATCAACCGACCAAAGTACCAAACCCTAACAGGATCCAACATATAGGCTCACGCCCGCATCAAACTTCACCCAGGCAGTGCACACCCTTCTCTACACTTGTAGATCCTCAAGCTATGCCACCACCTCTATGGCATCTTACTCGGCCGAACATAGATGTTCTCAGGACTTCTAGCTAATTTTCGAGCTCTACAGGTATCCTCGAGTGCCTAATATCAAACCATAGAAGCCTCCAACTTCTAGTTTCACATCCCTCATCGGCCTATTGTTAAAATTGGTAACTAGGGTCAAACTCCATGTGGGTCATCTTGTTTATGGAAGCTGATATTTTTCTTGGATCTCTCATATCAAGAGGTGTAGGATTGATCTAAAGATCATCCGATTCCGATAAGTATTCATGAAGATATGAATTTATTTGTGTTATAAGACAATTCGTTAAGGTCGTCCAGCGACCAAATAAACCCCACATGTGCTCAACGTTTTAGTATAAAAGGAGATGACTTGAGAGTCATTTTACACACACTTCACTCTTGATTTCTCTCCACTTGTTTTGCGTTTTAGTGGAAGAGAAATATAAGAGACGAATCCCTAAAATGCAGAAGGTACACGAGCCCTAGTATGAAGCCCTAAATGTAGTCTTTACAAGCCTTAACGCAATTCTAAGAAGGATGACCTGACGCAGTCCTAAGAAGGAAAATCTATGCAACTATGGAGGAGGTCTTAGGAGGCCTAGCCATAATCCTAGCAAGCCCTAACCTAAGCCATCTCTACGCATCCACGTGTCTTTGAAATCTGCGTGGAGATGGAGGCTTGGAACCGTGGTTAGGAGGCCACCCTAGACAACGTGGAAGGGTTGTATGGACAACGTATTTCTAAGATAATTTTAAGGGTTAGACAAATCTGTTTGGGGTTGTTTCAAGTGAAGATTTAGAAGAGAAAATAATGTTGTTTAAGGGTTGTTTGCGTGGTGTATAAGGGAGCCGCAACTACAACTAGTTGTTGGGCTAGGCCGCAGGCCATAGCCAACATCTAGTGGCCATTGATGTGTTGCGTTTGAGGTAAAACAAGCAGACAAAGGCGGCGTATGAGTGGAGGCATACTCCCTTGGTAAACCACAGTATTTTGGAGGGTTGATTGTTGAGGTGTGTGAAGGAATACGCCTATAGGTGATGCCCTAACCAGAGAGCAACAGTACATCAGTGTAATGTGATGGGAAAACAGTGCTAGCAGCAATGGCATAGTGCAATGATGGCACAATTGGGATAACAAGCTGTGATAGGAAAATAGTGCTAGCAGCAATGGCATAGTGCAATGATGGCACAATTGGGATAGCAAGCTGTGATGGGACAGCAGCAAAACAATGGGACAACAAGCAAACATGGAATGGCAATGTCACTAACAGTGGGACAACAGTATGCCACATGGGACAACAGTGGCTGCATAAGGTGCAAAAATATGATGTGTGCAACATGGTTATGAGGTCCAGCATAGTGATGATGGGTGCAGCATGGTGCAACACGGTGAGGTGTAGCATAATGACGAGGTGCAGTACAATGATAGGTGAAGGAGTCACCTTGGAGAATCAGTTGAAGCAGCATGTCTTCAATTGAGTTCAACTATCTCATGTATCATATTCTTAGAGATGATCTATGCTCTTATTTAGATAAGTCAAAGTGTTGACTTTTGTTGTAATTGTCCTATCTCTCTCTCTCTGCTAAACTATTGAAGAAACATATAAAAAGAATTGATCAAGGGTTTCCCCACATTGGGGTTTGTCCCTGACTAGCACCACATCTTGTGTCCTCTTGTCTTGGCTTGTCTTCTGTGATTTATGTTTATGTTCTATCTAAAATTTAATTTAATGCTGATGTGATTGCTAATTTGAAAAGGATATTGAGCTAACTGCGAAAATTGAAATAAATTGCTCTAAGCATAAAACATACCTCAAATTAACATGGTATCAGAGATTAAGTCCCTAATCAACAGCTAAGATTAGATCTGGCTTGATCCATGTCTTTTGGACCACTCTAACACAGATTCATATTAATACACATTAATATTTTTGTTAAACACACACATGGCAACAATAGCATAGGAAAGATAAAACATGAGTACATTTTTTATTAACAAAACATATACATTTATAGTACATGGTTTGACCGTTGGGTTCCACATCCCAAGGTCTCTTGGACTTCCTTAGTCTATTCCGCTTCCACACTAACCCATAGAGGATTAGGTGTCCAACATTCCCCCCGTTAATCCGAAGGGTTATGTATGAGTCCAAGAAGAGAGCTGTAATACAAAATGTGAAAAAATGCATGGCAACACTAGGCTGAATGTGCTCTCTGAAATGTTGGTATAAAGGGCAATGGTTTAAGGATGACCACCAACATTGGAACGCTTAGTGCAGTTCTCGGAACTCTTCCAAGTCTGGCATGAAGCTCAAGTCTTCTGCTAGAGGAAGTGCTCCTGATGTTTTGAAGAGGGAAACCTTCAACCATGAAAGGGAGGTCTCACCCCGCATAAAAGGGAGAACTTCAACCTGAAAAGGGAAGTCTCAACCTGTGATGGTTTAAGGATGACCAACAACTCTGGAATGCTTAATGCAATTCCTGTAACTCTTCCAAAATTGGCAAGAAGCTGAAGTCTTCTGCTAGAGGAAGTGTCCCCAATTCTATTCCTGGGATTCTTCCGAAACTGGCAAGAAGTTGAAGTCTTCTGCTAGAGGAAGTGTCCCAGATTACCAAATGAAGGTATGCTCAGGGGCATCTTTGTCTCTGGCTACAAATCTGAATCTGGTATGGCAGGTTGTGGTGCAGGCTCGGTTTATGTGACTTTGAAGCTTGTAGATGACCATCATTTCCCCCCATGTCAGATACAAGGTGAGATGATGGAGAAAACTCAACTGCAAGACTATTCAATACTCTTGAACAAGTTCTGACATGTGACTGAAATATCTTCTTGGCTGTTGATGCCCATTGCCAAAAAGCGATCCATCTAAGATGAATCTTTGTTCTTGCAGGAGGTTTGTTTCTGAAGCCTTTGTTTGAAGAATCATTGGTTTTATGACTGTGCTTACATGGATGAAGATCAAAACAGTGATCTTTCAGATGGCCAACTCAGTCACAGTGTTGGCATTTCACAATCTGTTGTTGTTGTTGTTGCTGTGGAAGAGGGGTAGAATCTGGAACAACTGGAGGTGAACTATCATGAGGAGCAGGTGAAGATGAACCATCCTGAAGAAATCCATCACTTTGAAATTGGATTGGTTTTGACTCTTGAGTAGTCTGGAATATGAAAGGACACGTCCTTGTCATATCCAAGACCAGTTCTGTGCTTGTTGTGGACAAGTTGTTCCCAAGGTCTGATGATGGGCTCGGGAAGTGCAAATTCAACTTCTGCATCTGCATGTACAAATGTTGCTTTATGGGAGTCTATTTCAATCTTCTGAACAGAAACAGGTTCAGAATGATGACTCCTCTGTTTTTATTCTTCTTGTTGTAGCTGAGATTCGAGCTACAAAAAATCAATTTTCTCTTGTGCATTTTGTAGACAGACCTAAATGTCTGTGAGAAAAGCTTTGTTGACTTTTATTGTATCATGAGTAGTAGACAATATCAGAGTTTTGAGGAACTCTAATACTTCATTGATTTTGGCCATTTTTTTTAATGTCAGAAATACTAGAAAGAGTTGTCACAGTAGAAATATTAATAGTAAATTTCTCTATTAAATCATCCTCTTTGAGATCAAGAACTTCAGGATCAAATACCGATCCATTGTCATATACAGACTGCACAATCAACCCATAGGAAAATCGCCGAATGCCAAGCTTTGCCAGCAAAACTGCCTCGGAAGAACCAACCTTGTCTCCTTTCTTAATAAGCTCCACGGGTGTTTTAATTTCAATAGTACCTTTGTTAAGAGTTCATTGCACCACCAGTGTAGCTCGAATTCGTTGATACATTTTCTTTGGTCAGAAATTTATAAATATTGGTACATTGATTTCATCACAACGAAAATAGCCATAACAGTTCCTTTATTTCATTAGTGTGCAAATACATTGGAAAAAACAATGGACTGGAGGAACCTGGTAATGTAGCTTCAGCAAAGATGTCTCCAACTTATCAGTTCCTTTAAGGGAAAACAACCATACATATTAGCCTTTAATTGGCCATGTCCAGTAGTGTTATTAACTCTAAAACTCGTCCCAGTCATATGCAAATTGCACCAACAGCGTCCATGTTCAATCAGTGAGCAAGATGGGCTGATATTCCACTCGATTTGGTCTCTAGTCTTGGTCCAGACACGTCCTTGCACAAACTGCAACTACAGAACTTCTCTCCAAGCCCCCAGAAATTCTCTACATAACTTCTCAGTTTCAGCGTAATTCTGGCAATTGTTGACAACCCTTTTTTAGTCTTTGGATGTATTCAGTTCATTGTACATGGGCGTCTGTTGCTGAAGATGTCAGGGGGGGTTTTGCTTTGGAAAATAACTTCCAGCAAATGGGTACCGCTCCTTCTTCTCTGAAGGAGTCTTAGTGGCCTGGACTTCGGACAAAGTCTCTTCGATGACAGCAGAAGATGATTGTGCCTTGCGAAGGGCGAATTTAGACTTCAATTGGTCGAATAGAAGTTGTTTTTCTTCCTAACTCTTTGACATTTCTCCATAGGAACAGGGGTTAGGAATAGAATTGGGGTTTTGTTTGAGTTGCAAAGTAGGCCTGGATAGGAACGAACGCATAGAAGCCTGGAGCTTTATGGGGTTGATTATCATTTTTTTCAGCAGAAAGCATACCACGACTTCCTTTTTACCAATAACACACAACAACGCAAAGCCAAGATTGGTATTAACACACAGTCTTACCAATAACAAACTCAACAATGCAACGCCCTCTCAGATATTAACACATAGACTTACCAATAACACATCATCTTAAAAAATGTTTAATTCAATGAAAAAAGGTTTAGACGGGGAGAAGATAGGTTCACTTGACAGTCACATTCTTTAATTCAGAGCAGGAATCTGGAGAGTAGCAGTAGGTTAACGCAATGTTTAATGCAATCAAGTAGAGAGAGTATGTAGCAGAGAATAATGGCAAGACTTTAGTTGGGGAATGCGGATTCAGAAAATGGCCTGTATATCAACGAAGATTTCTTCTTGCGCAATTCTTCTAGGACTGGAATCAGTCTTTCTAGGAATAATAATGACAGTTCTGACACGCAGGAAGGCCGCAGGAAGGCAAGGTGCTCAGGAGCATCAGGTATGCATGGAACGTTGTAGGTAATAAGACCAGGCCAGCGCTATTCAAGGTAGCTCAGACACAGGTAATGAAAACCAGGCTGATATAAAACATTTGAATTTGCAGACCTACCACGCCAATTTTACTATTTCAGGATTATGGGTAGAGGTGCAGGACTGACATGCACCTAAAAGGCCACAGAAAAACAAGAAGCTCACACTCGAGTAGGGCAGGAGATCACCCGCTCTAATACCATGTTAAACACACACATGGCAGCAACAACATAGAAAGATAAAACATGAGAGTACATTTTTTATTAACATATACATTTAAAGTACATAGTTTGATCATTGGGTTCCACATCCCAAGGTCTCTTGGAATTCCTTAGTCTATTCCGCTTCCACACTAACCCATAGAGGATTAGGTGTCAAACAATTTTATTCTCCCTAAGTTTAGATTTAGGGACTCCATTAAAAATATTAATTATTTTAATATCTCATGATCTATTTAGAATCTGCCCAAACCCTTTCTGGGTATTGGAGATCTCATGTGCTCCAACCTCTCCAACAAATTTCGTGGCTAGAGCACATCCAATGATACCCCAAATCAACACTCCCTCTTAGAGGATTGTGTTCTAGAAATACTCCTCATTGAGTACTACTTTGATCATCTGGCATCGGTACCTATGCTGATGCTAGGCCTTCCTGCCCAACATCCTCTATGATATTGCCTCATGTATTGCTGCCCATGGTTCTGCCATTGCCACTGCTGCATCTATACGATAGCTCCATCTGCATCCGTGATGCTGTTGGCCCTTTCTCCCAACACTGCACCTCCTCTCATCATGTTGCATCGTGTTGCCCACTGATGCACTGCAACTCAGTTACTGAGAAGTAAGTAACTGATCTCCAAACTGACCTCTCTATTGTGCTAGAAACACCCACTGATGCTAAAGCTCCCTTTGTCACTAACAAGTGCTCCCTCTCTCTGACCTCTACATTATTGCAACAACTCCCTGCATCTTGCACCGTTGTACACCTCTCTATGCCTTCCTGCACTGGTGAAACACTCTTGTGCTTCTCGAACTGCTGTAGCTTGCTAGCTCTGCACTATCTTGGGACTCCTATACTGTAGCTATCTCTGTCGCTCCATCCACATCTGTCTCTACCCACCTAGCCAGTCCTGCTATTCCTCGTCGGGGCCCCCGTAGCAAGGTCTAATCCAAGAGGCTAGTACCTCAAGGATCCTACCCCTCATCGCCTATAGTCCATCTGACTACAGTTTGATGTCTCCCCACTTCCGCTCAAGTGGTGCGTGTGCACTCATGGCACGATCATCGTCTGTCAAAACTTCCGTCTTTGCCCGTGTTGGCGCTGCCTTAGTCTCAAAAGACTCTCCCTTACTCTTCTTCCTTACACATTGGGTCACACAATGACCCATCTCCTCACAGTGGAAGCACTTGAACTTGGAGAGATATTTCTTCTTCCGCTTCTCCTGCTTTCCCTCAGATGCTAGGGCCACATCCTCCTCCTCCGGCTTGACCTTGATCCCTTTTCTACTGCTACCTGTCTTTGACTGCCGTCTGATCTCTTCCTGGCGAAGAGCTTCCCACATCTCGTCCCAAGGTAGGAGAGTCCCTCTGTAGAGGATTCTCTCGACAAAAACTTCCCACTCTTCTGAGACAACATTCAGGGTTGTCCTCACCATAAGCTCCTGATCCGGTGTCACTCCTATAGCAATCAACAGTCAATCGTTTGACCCTTCTTCATCTGATACGACCTCACTTGGTTCTCGAGAAACATTCTTCTCTGCATAGAAGTGTGCTGGTACAGGTTCTTGAGAGCCTCCCACATCTCAACTATCGTTTCCTTCTCAACTATATGTGGTACCACATGATCCTTGACCCCATCAAGGATAATGCACTTTGCCCTTGCCATCGCCTCTTCGTACTTTTTATTATTATTTGGATCAACTTGGACGGCTATTGTATTCAAGGTGAAGTTCTTGACACGATTCCTGTCAAGCACTGATATGATTATGGCCTTCCAGACTACGAAGTTTGATACTCCGTCCAATCTATCCTGGTCCCTTACCCCGTGTAGTGCCATGATGCTCCTCTACTTCCCTCCTGGAAGTTCTCTGTTCGACTCCTCTGAGTCTCTATTTCCCGTCTGGAAGTTCTCTTCTGGACTCCCTCTGAGTCCTGATTTCCCTCCTGGAAATCCTCCTGCCGCTTGTCGAGATGCCCCCTACTCTGATCGTCTTATGCAACTGCACTTCTGAACCAGGTTCCTCGGCTAGAAACCCTAGGAAACAACTCCGACCCTGCTCTGTCAGGTACTTTTCTGACTACAATACCTCACGAGCTCCACTCTGCAATATTTTTGTAGCCTTCTAGACTCCAACAACTGCCTCTCTGTGAATTGCGTCAGCGCCTCTCTGCCTCACGCTGGTTCTGCGTCAACCCTAGGATGCCCTATGTCAGCCCTATGTGTCAACAATGCTGGCCTCTCTGAGGCTCTGCGCAGCTCCCATCTTCTTCTGCGTGGCTCTAGCTGGCTCTGTGTCACACTTCTTGGCTTCTGCGCTGTTAGAAACAACTTCTGTCACCTCAGGACAGTTTTTTTCTGTTGCTATTGCTCCGCTCAGCTGATGTCTTTTAGTCCTCCTTTGATCTGCAATCACGCTCTGATACCATGTTGAAGTTTCTAAGTTTACTTAGTTTAGAAACCCTTCATGCACTTTTTCTGATTTATTCCTACCTACTTATTAATCTAGATTGTGTCAGCCCCTCTCTGTCTCACGTTGGCCCAACGTCATCCTTTCTAGGCCTGTGTCAGCCCCAAGAGGCTTTGTGTCACCTCTGGGAGCCTCTGCATCAGCTGTGCTGGCTCCTTTGGTGCTCTACGCGGCACTTGGCTGCCTCTGCATGGCCCTACATGAGCCCTTGTTGGCTCTGTGTCACCCTCCTTGGCTGTTGCGTTGCTTTCCCAGCACAATCTTTGCCTTCTCTATTTCTCTGTTCTCAATGCCCCTCAGCTGCTCTCCTGATCACTGATTCTATCTCTCTTAGCAATCTTAGCAAACCTCGCTCTAGAGAATAAAATCAATGATCATCTGGTGTACCCTCCAAGTGACCCTCAAGCCTCCTCTTATACTTTTCCTGTTGACATCTCAACGGCCGATATTAAGTCCCTAATTAACGACTAAGACTAGATCTAGCTTGATCCATGTCTTTTGGACCACTCTAACACAGATTCATATTATACACATTGTTATGTAAAAATTAGTTAGATTAGGTTATTATTTAATTTTCAGTTAAATTAGATGAAAGGGCACGATCATAAGATCATGCCCTTTCCCAAAAGGGTGTCCATGGCGGTATATAAGCCAGGCACCCGCAATTGTAATAACATAATTTGTAATTTCATCTCTTTAATAAATATTTATATATATAAATTTCTGCGTATCTTAAAGTTCTTTGCTCCATTAGTATCAGAGTGAGTCGCTCATGGGCTCATGACAGCACAGCTAACGACTCTTTGACTACTCGCAACACCGTTGTTTGCTACTGTCCATTGCGTTAAGTCCCTTGTCTGTCTGCCCTCGAAGTCATCATCTCTGCAACCATCCGCCCAAGTTCCGCTCCGCTCGTTGGCCGCTGGCCCTGTCTGTTCCTCACACGTTTTTTCGTCGACCGTCCATCATCAGTGTTAACCCTCACGCTTGTTTTGCGCTAGTTCCACGCATTATTTATCACCTGTTCACACTTACCAGTGACCCGTAGCCATCTGCTATCAACTGCGGTGATATTCGCGATTTTTTTTTTTTAACAGTCAACGGGTTCCATCAGCCAACGTGACTGTTTGATAGTAATATATAATTATTAAAATTTTACGCTGGCAGATAAATATGCTCTGCCACAAACTCGCTCAATGTCGACAATGACAATGGTGGATTTCCACAAAAAATTGGTTGACGCAGAGCATAAGATAAATAACAACCATGACGAGGTCAGTAAAAGATTAAATGAGTTCCAGATCAAGCTTGGAGAGCAAGCTGACGAAATCAAAAGTCTTCACGATACGACAAACCAAATAGAAACAAAGATGGAAAATCAACATGTCCAAACAGAAGTACATATCGGAGATGTCGTAACAATGCTGAAACTTCTGTGTAAAAAGATGAACTGTACACCCGAACAACTACTAAAAGAAAATGAAGAGAATCAAGAACACATCTCATCAGATTCAACAAAGTCCACTGACTCGCATGAAAATGTTGAATCCCTAAGGAAATCAACGACACCCCACCAAGAAGTGAGTAACACAGCCTTTACAAACAAGAAACTCTCGGATAACTTTACCAATCAACACCCTTTTTTCGCTCAACCATTAGCAACATACCAACGAAGGGCAAAAGTTGAGATGCCTAAATTCGATGGAAATGAAAAAAACAATGTTGCATGGATATATAAAGCAGAATAATACTTTGAGATATATGACATTAATGACGATGACGAAAAACTCAGGCATGCATCCATGAAAATGGAGGGAGAAGCATACAATTGGTATATGTGGTGGAAAAAGACAACACACGTCATTAGCTGGAGGAAATTTAAAGATGCATTCTTCAAAAGATTCCAAGTTGTAAAGGAAGAAGAGTTCTTTCAAAACTCATCAAATTACGACAAAAAGGAAGTGTGGACGAATGCACTCAAGAATGGGAGACCTTAGTAACACGAGTACCTGGGTTATCAGAGTCTCGTCTAATTCAGTCATACATCTCGGGACTCAAAACCCACTTACAAGTAGAACTTGAGATGCATGACATTTCATCAATAGAAGTAGCAAGACGAAAAGCAAAAACAACCGAAAAAAAATTCGAACAAATATTTTGGTCCAAATCTAAAAAAACATATTCAAAACGAGGAACACCTCAGTATGCAGATGTGAAAAATACAAGATATGTTCCACCACATCGTCTTGAAGATGAAAAATCTAATGTGGAAGCGCAAAGGATAAAGGAGGGTAAATGCAAACGTTGTGGTGAGAAGTGGGACCCTAAACATAGGTGTGCTAAAGGAAAAGAACCAAAGAACCTATATAATTGTGAAGCAACCAATGATTCAAATAGTGAAGATTCTGACATTGAAGAAACAAAAGATGCCCCAGAATTCTCACCAGAATTAGATGACGAAAGTATTCTGCAAGTATCATTATCAGCTATGACAGGTATATCACAAGCTCAAAATTTAAAATTAAAAGGACACATAAAGAAGAACAATGTGGTGGTTCTCATTGACTCTGGTAGCACACATAATTTTCTGGATGCAACCGTGGCAAAGAGTCTCAATATTTTTTCATTTCCCTTACCAAACATGAAGGTGATGGTAGCTGACGGTAAGAAGATAGAAAAGGTGGGGAAATGCCATAAGGTTAAATTGCAGATTCAAGACTTCAGTTTAGAGTCTCCGTTTTTCACAGTGCCATTAGGAGAAGTAGATGTAGTCTTAGGTATTCAGTGGTTACGAACTTTAGGTACTTATGCCGCCAACCACCAAGTACAATTCATAAAATTCAAATGGGGAGCTCAAAAGTACAAATTACACAGATTCCAAGCACTAGAAAATCAATTTGTATCATCATCACATATGATGAAGATGATTCGAAAAGGAGCACCCGCTTATGTAGTACAATGTCATCAGTTAGAAATGTTATTTGCAAATATGACCAATGAAGAGTCACCAAAAATACAAGATCTAATTAGGAAGCATGAAAAGGTATTTCAAGACCTACCTATGAAGATGCCGCCTAATAGGAAAAATTGAGCACTCAATAGAAGTCAAGGCAGGATCAGACCCTGTCAACATCAAGCCCTATTGGTATCCACATCACCAAAAAACAGAAATAGAAAGGTTAATCCAAGATCTTTTAAAATGTGGGATCATCTCGAAAAGTAAAAGTCCTTACGCTGCTCCAGTAGTGTTGGTAAGGAAGAAAGATGGTTCATTCAAGCTATGTATTGATTATAGAGGATTAAATAAAATAACAATCAAAAACAAGTTCCCAATCCCCTTTATCGACGAAATGTTGGATGAGCTACATGGCGCAAGGTATTTCTCAAAATTGGACTTAAGATCAGGCTACTATCAAATTAGAATAAGACTAGAGGACATACCAAAAACGGCATTCCGAACACACGAAGGTCACTATGAATTTAAAGTAATGTCGTTTGGATTAACCAATGCACCAGCAACGTTTCAAGCAACTATGAACGAATTATTTCGCCCACATCTTAGAAAGTTTGTATTAGTATTCTTTGACGATATTCTAATTTACAGTAAAACTTGGAAGGAGCACTTGCAACATTTGGACAAATTTCTTACGCTACTTAAAGAACACCAATTTTACGCAAAAAAATCCAAATGCACCTTCGGAAAGGAAGAAGTAGAATACCTTGGACACATTATATCCCATGAAGGTGTAAAGGTGGACCCTAACAAAATCAAGGCTATAAAAGAATGGACCAAACCTGCTAATATATCAAAGCTAAGAGGGTTCTTAGGTTTGACTGGGTATTACCGAAGATTTATTAAAAACTATGCACATATAACTGCACCTCTTACAAATCTTTTAAAGAAGAATTCGTTTCCATGGAATGAGGAAGCAGGAAGGTGTTTTGAAAAATTAAAGGAAATTATGTCTAATGCTCCCGTATTAGCAACACCAGATTTTTCTAAACTATTTATCGTTGAGTGTGATGCTTCTGGATTCGGTATAGGTGCAGTATTAATGCAACAAGGACAACCAATAGCTTTTGAAAGTAGGAAGCTCAACAAAAGAGAACGCCTCAAATCCACATACAACAAGGAAATTCTTGCTATCATGCACGCTCTAGCTAAGTGGAGGCAATATCTTTTGGGAAGTAGGTTTTCTATTCGAACAAACCATAACAGTCTCCAGCATCTCCTTCAACAAAAAACACTTTCCGAAGAACAACAAAAATGGATCGAAAAAATTTCCGCTTTTGACTTGGAAATACTACATAAAAGAGGTAAAGACAATGTAGTAGCAGATGCCTTATCCAGGAAAGATGAAGAACCAACACTACTTGCAATTTCAGTTGTTGTCCCTGAGTGGCTTAACGAAATTCGAAGTGAGTATGCCAAGGATCCAGAAATAACGGCAATAATCAATAACCTTCTTAACAACTCAAAATTTGAGTGGATGAATGATATCCTATGGTATAAGGGAAGAATTTATCTAAATACAAATTCCAAGTTTAAGTTTAAAATACTTAAGGAATTACATGCTCACCGTCAGTTGGACATGTAGGATTCTTTAGGACTTACTACAATGCACGTCAATCCTTCTTTTGGAAGGGAATGAATCGTGATATTTAGAAGTATGTAGCAGAATGTGACACATGTCAAAGGAATAAAAGCAAAAATATTACGACACCAGGATTACTTAACCCCTTAAACATTCCAAATCAGAAATGGGAGGAAATCTCGATGGACTTTATTGAAGGATTACCAGTATCTGAAGGCAAGGACAAGATTTTTGTAGTAGTCGACAGACTCACCAAATATGCTCACTTTATGGCAATAAAGAAGTCCTACTCAGCAAAAGAAATCGTTGAAATATTTTGCAAAAATATATACAAGTTACACGGATTTCCGAAAGTCATTGTGAGTGATAGAGATGCCAAGTTCAAAGGTAATTTCTGGAAGGAATTATTCAGTGATATAGGAACTTACCTAAATATGAGTTCCGCTTATCACCCTCAAACAGATGGCCAAACAGAGGTTGTCAATAAATTTTTGGAGGCCTACCTACGTTGCTATGCTACAGAAAAACAAAATAAATGGGCTCAATCGCTACATCTTGCTGAGTGGTGGTATAATTCCACTTATCATACATCAGCAAAAATGATGCCCTTTCAAGCTCTATATGGGTATGAACCCCCAAAATGGAAGGATCTAGCTATTGTCCAACTATTAAGGATCAACTAGAAGAAACCCAAAAAATCGTCCAAATACTAAAAGAAAACCTGAATAATGCAAGGAATCGTATGAAGCAACAAGCGAACCGTAACAGAACCAAAAGAGAGTTTGAAGTGGGAGAATGGGTATTTGTTAAGCTCCAACCATACAAACAATTATCTTTAAAACAGAAAGGAAAAAAACAAATTGGCACCAAAGTTTTATGGACCTTATCAGATTGACAAAAAGATTAGCCAAGTTGCGTATGTTTTAAGCCTTCCAGAGACAAGTCGTGTTCACAACGTCTTCCATGTATCTTGCCTTAAAAGGGCACTAGGTAACAATCAAATACCACAAACAACACTTCCATCCCTTGATGATGAGGGAAGAGTCATTTTAGAACCAGAAGGTATTTTGTCTACTAGAGAAAGAAAGCTTCGATATTGTACTATCAAGGAATATCTGATTAAGTGGAAGGACTTGCCCGAATGTTGTGGGGAAAAGTATCCGATGCGGATGACCCTATCCCTACTCTAAAGGTGACAGTCTTTAGCAACAACTGAAAGTAAAGCTTCGATGTTTTCCTTTATGAAAGTACAGAGAGAAGGAAGAATAGATTAACCAACCTGGTGTCTTTCGCTTAGTCGATCTTTGTCCTCTCTCTTTGTCTCTTGTTCCCAGCTCCTTACTCTCTTTGCCGGTCCAGCTACACACAGATCCTGCACAAAACAAGAGAGCAAACTACAAGATACATGTACTCATAACTGATGCATGGATTAGAGTGAATCAAATATACATGTAAATACAATACATCAATGCAATACAAGTATATAGGAGAACATGCAAAACTTTATTGATAGAAGTAACAGGGTTCTGAGAAGGTTACAACCAATGATGGCTCCAATCCAGCAGCACCTCCCCAGCAGCAAGAACTCCCCTCTTCACCTCTAGTAAAACAATCACCCAATAGCTCTAACTGTAAACCAACAGCACCTCCTTGCTTAATACAAAATTCCAGCCTCCTTAGACCTCATAGAAGAGCTCTATATATAGGAGAGAAGAAGAGAGGATGAGTCAGCTTGAGGCTGGCATAGAGCTGACTAGTGTCCTCTCCCTCTTCAGTTAATCTTCAGTTCTTGTGTCCACTTGGAGATCCTTGCTTACACATGGTGAACAAGTACCTCTTACTCATCACAGGGCGAATCTCATGAACCAAGTGTCAGTTTGGAAGCTTCCTGGGCAGTTGACACCTTGCAGGATGACTGTGCCACTTGGCCAATCTCGCCCAGCGCAGGTAGCCTTCATTAATCTTGACTTCCAGCGCAGGTACAAGGAGGGATAGTTGCATTCCAGCGCAGAAGCTCAGTGAAGCAGCTGACATGATCCAAAATAAGCCTGTTTTGAAGTGTTTTCAGGTGGAGAACTGATTGGAAGTGCTGTTGTTTGATGACCTTGTTCTTTTAGGGGTAAGAACAACATGTTTAGGGACTGAGGATCCCTGTAATTATTGACATTTCATGCTCCATGCTGCGAGGCACAAAAATGTCTATAACAGTTGCCCCCTAAAGTATGAGGCCGTTTATCGGGTGAAATGCTTTATCTAGAGGGTCCGAAGTTCGTTCCAGTGCTGAGGAGAGTGCCCTGTAATACAATACAATACAATACATTATTTTTTCATTCTATTTTCATGATCTAGCTGAGGCGGGCATTCCCATGCTCAGCTTTTATAAATACATTTTGGTACATATGACAGACGATCGTCTGAAGGTAGACTGATAATCTTCCGCTGAAATTATCATCCTTTGAGAAGGATGATCATCTGCTGTAATGATGTACTTGGCAAATGCTTTTATATTTCCTGAATATATATCGCAGCCCGGATGGATGAAACTAGATCTGGGGTCTTCAAACTCGTTCGATCTTCACTCTAAGTACAAGTCGATCCATGTGAGAATTTCGCTGAAGTCGAACATGGAAAGACATCGCTTGATTACCGGTCAATAATGAAAACCGTTAACAAGCGCGAGAGGAATCACCAATAATGACGATGACCCTCAAGGTACTGCAGTACAATTCACGTGGCGTGAATAAAGGACTTGGCGTCGAACGCCACGCAAAATCTTCTGGTCGAAGGTCATTGATGTATACCTGTCGCCGGAAGTGAGAAACTTGCCATTGAGGCATGCAAGCTTCAAAGTACTGATGGGGGTGTTCCTAGATCAACTTCTTGGATAATGAGCTGAAGTCGACAAGAAGCGATCCGTCAAAGGAGGGCTTTAATGAATCCCACATCAATGACACGGAACGGAGCTAATGACTTTAGTGGAGGTGAAAACAAACTGTGACATATGATTCAGGGTGGCGATCATGAATGGATGAAGGATAATGTATGGCAGTGGATGGGACACGGTTGACACTTTTAGAATGACCCCTCTTGAACATATAACGACACTGATGCGATGGATCGGTAGCATTACCCCAAATGTGGATCGTGTGGCGAGGACCATGGTGACGAGACCGGTGAATGAAACAACCCAACCCGATGTGGTACGGAGGAAAAGTGTCATGTTCAAGAGTGACTTGCTACCATTAAACTTTGATGTTCTCCCAATTTTTCCCCAGTCATTTCTGACCAATACCTCTTTATTTTTGTCAAGCTTGAGGAGGATAACATATGCTTGTTCTATAACCTGCCCTTCGGGCAAGCCCTTCGCTATGATTTAACGAGCCTAGCGATAGGGAAACTCGTTCTCGTCTAAAGACAAGTTTGTCGCTATTTAATCATTTTAACGAGTCTAACGACAAGGAAAACTCGGTCCTTTTCATTTTTAGAGAGTCTAAAAAGGTACAGAAAGTTAACTCCATAATTCCTTTTTCGTCAGCAAATCCCTTAAGTCCAAAAAAGTATAAAACAATACAAAAGGGATGGTTGTTCGGTACTTTTAACGAGCCGAACAAGACAAGCGCTCGATCCTTTTGTGCAATAATCCCTCAAGTCCAAAAAGATTAAAATTTAGAGGAGGGATAGCGTTCCGGTCATTTAACGAGCTGGAAGGCTAAAACTCGGCAAACTTTTCATATTTTACGAGTCAGTGAAAAGAGCTGAAAGAAGACTCGTCTTTTGAGGAACGAGTGATAAACAGGGATAGCAGCAGATTCCAGGTACAGGTTGGAATTTTCCAATCACGGCAGTGTCACAAGGATGGCTAGGTGAAATCACTCTTCGCAGCTGTTTCTCAAAAGAGGTAAACACACAAATGGAAGTGAATGATCGGCCAAATGAATGGTGGAGGTGATGGATGAAAACACGATCAAGGTTCTTATGGCTGATGAATTTACGATCTCAAAAGGTTATTTACCGGTTCATTTTTTCATGAGCTTGAACTCTGGGGGAAACTTTTGCTCACACTTTTCTATTTTTTAACGAGCATAAATTCAGTCCTAAAACTTCTCGAATTTTGCGTTTATTTTTTAACGAGCATGAACTATATGCTAAAACTGCTCGATA
This sequence comes from Pinus tabuliformis, assembly GCA_031772625.1. NCBI lineage: Eukaryota > Viridiplantae > Streptophyta > Pinopsida > Pinales > Pinaceae > Pinus > Pinus tabuliformis. The sequence goes on from CM062817.1 coordinate 1,027,213,835, forward strand.
TACCAGTCATAAAAAGAACGCCTCCTATAAGGACCAATTTTTATAGAGCTTATGCCTTACCACAGCTATGCTCTAATTTTGGCAAATTTTACTTTTGCCCCACAGGCTTCCTTCATGCAAGTTTGGAAACGGCTAATCTTAAAACCAGATAAATAACCGCCCCTAGCTTGCACTCTAGAAGGTTTGCATGCCCCCAGGTATATGATAGAATTTCGAGGCTGCCCCTCCTCTCCCCTACTTCTGCTTTTCTTTGGGTGTTCACAGTTATTTGTCATCTTGCTAATCTAATGTTAACGATACTTGTCTTCTCGTTATTTTAAGGGGTCTTACGCAGTACTCAGGCTTCCCGTCGGCCCACTTTTAACAAACAGCTATTTGTGACAATAGAAGAACACTACTCAAAGATAAAACATTGGTATTATTGAGGGAGGCTTGCCTCTTTCTTATTATCCCAAAGACGGTTCAATTTGCTGCCGCAAATCAATCTCTTTCTTCGGCGGTGTCTATCATTGGGTTGTCCAAAGATGGTTACCCTCTGTCACAACAATACGGTCTCCTACTTTGTAGGCTGCCCCTGCTTATCCTTCAAAACATATGTTTCGATGGGCGAGGCTTGAATTCAAAGATGGTGACTACTTGTTGCAATAAGGGAATTCCTACTTGGGCATTGCCCACTTTTTTAGACAAAGGTGAATGACTCTTTGGTCAAACACATAACTTTAACAAAAGATCATTATTCCAGAACAACCCCACTTCCTACGGACGGGGTACGGACTAGTCATGTTCTTCTGCGGAAATTCTTTCTTATACCCGGAGTTTCTTCCGCCCTAAGCAGACCAGGGTGCATGCCCCCTGGGTCCTAGTCTTTCTTTCCGAATCACTCGCATTCATCGGGAAGGAGGACTGGGGGCGGAGGCGTATCTTGAGTGAATAGACCATTTAGGATTGGTATTTGACTATTTGCGATGCGAGATCCCGGAAATGAAAGTTGGCCTACGAGCTTGACCAGCCTTCCTTCGTGTGGAAAACACATTACTCTAAAGAGTGAGGAGACTATCGCTCCCATGCAATAAATATAGTCGCGTCCAAGGAGTAGGTTATAACCCAAGGGTCCTTGAACTACCAACACGTTCATCCTGACGGTCTTCCCTTTCAATGTAACTGGTACATCGGGGAGGATCCCTAATGGTCGACTGGTTCCTTTATCAAAACCTGAGAGATTTCTCAACTCAGGTAAAAGCGCTAGGGAACCCAGTGCTTTCCAAGCAATAGAGGAAAGGATACTCACAGATGCCCCTTCATCAATGATAGTACCAGCCATAATCATTCTATAGATCTGGACAATGATTCTGAATGGTATACTGGCTGGTAACCGGGGTCTGCCTAGTTGATTCCAATCAAAGGATACGACCAGGTTGCTTGGTGGTGGGACCGAATATACGGCCGGATATGACTCTGATGATGTTCCTTCCTGCGGTAAAGGAATGGGCACATTGCCCTGACGCTCATCGGAGTCGGTGCTGATGAAAAGAACCTGGATGGTGTCATCCTTGTTCTCATCAGTGAGGGTGTCGCATGAAGATGACTCTTCGGCGACGGTGTCATTTGAAGACGGATCTTCAATGACGGAGTCATTGGACGATAGAACCTCTGAAGGAAGAACCGGGCCAACTGCCGTTTCGACCTTTAGACTTACGTCTGGTCTAGATTCAGTAGGTTCATTCTCAATGACCGACACTTCAGCTGACCACTTGAGTGGTTCAACTGGATTTTCAACTATCGAGGGATTAGGCGCGAGTTTTCGATATCCAGGAGGAAGTTGCACCGGCGACACCGGGCGATCTTCCAAAACTCTCTTTGCCTCATCTAAGAATGGACATTTGTGGATGGCATGATTACCTTCACACAATAGACAGGGTGATCTTGGTCCCTTTCTTCGTCCTTCACTCTCGCTAGTTGACGGAATGCAATCAACATGACAACCAGAGGTTGATGCTACCGGATTGTGAAACCTTGGGGACCAGTCCTTTAGTATCCGGGGAATACAAGGACAATCACGATGGAAATGGATCCCTTTGCAAATGACACATGGCGATTTAGGCCCGGTCGGTGCAGTGTGTGGGTTTTTGTCAGTTTTCTTCTGCTTGCCCCCAGTCGCCTTCGCCAGAGGCTCCTTCTGGTTCTTTTCTCTCTTCTTCTTTTCCTTCTTCTCCTTGGGAGGCTGACTTTTGCCGGCTCTACCTTGCGAAGATGAAGGATCAGATGAAGTATCATAAGAAGTGGAAGGCTGGTGGGTAGTTCTAGATTGTTCTGACGGTTGATTCGACTGCTCAGGATTAGTGGCGATTTGGACTACATTAGTTGAAAAGAGCCATACAGGTAGGCTAATTGTCAATCCTGGAAGTGACAATGTAGCCATATGAGGCGCACCAACATCTCCCCAAGAGGAGAAGGGATTTGGACTTCCGCCAAGGTTACTTCCTTGGTTGGTGGGCTCCATACTTTTCAACTGAAAGATCAACGTGGGAATAACAGGTGATTATGTTCCGCTTAAAATAAATTTTATTAACGACGCTTTTAGACACAAACTTGCTTTTTCATGTTTTAAGAGTCGAGAAAAAGCTAAAGATGACTCTAGTCGCCTTCGATGTATTAACGAGCCCGAAGTGACAAATGCTTGGTTGGACTTTTTCGGTTATAGAGTTTGAAAAAGGCCAAAAGAAACTGCTCTGGAGATCTAGGCAGAGGGTGTGCCAAACCTTTCGCGAAACCACAGAATACGTTTTACGGTACGGGTGGTCGATCTTCGTGAATGCTGTGTTCACTGCATCGCGATCAGTAGGGCGGCCGAAACGGTTTCCTAAGGATAAAGGATAAAAGCCTATAGGGGTCTCCCAATATACGCGACGGTACGCGGGAGCTCAAGTCCGTGTTAGTGCCACCGACTCTCAGGAGGAATCACCCACATTCGTAGAGATCGACAGTCACTATGTTTAACGACACCGGAACACGTCTCTACCTAGACCTCTAGATGTTTGCGTTAAATTCCAAAGCGTTGTTATGTAAATTGAGTTTATTTTAATGTTGATCTTTCTTAACAGTTTGCCTTTCAGGTTCGCCACGAGATGTATATATACAACTTCCTATATGCAATCTAAGAATGAGAAGCAAATCTTTTCAATCTTTCAACTTTGAAAACCTTAATCTACTGAGGGAAAAGAAAGACACAACTTTTTCCACAGATCATAGAACACACATTAAAATGCACATTTTCCTAAATCGTCAAGCACACAGTCAAATGCAAAATGCACAATGCATGTATTTCTTTTCGTTATCCTTAATGTTGATGCTAGACAGAAAGGAAACTGTTGTATAATTTTGAATCTAATTTCAAGTAGAAATAAACAAGCTTGTCCACAATCAAAAAGACACCTTATGATAGACTTGTTTAAACACAGGAAATGTATAGATTCAAACCATAAAGTGAAAAACAAACAAACTTAAACAGCCATGAACAGTAATAAAACTAGCTCTTAAGATCACAAAGACACTTTTACAGTTCAGGATCTAAGAGGTCACAGCTATACTGGTTTGCTTTTCACAATGGGAAACTGTAACTGAAACAAGAAATACTGAAAGAACACTTACAGTTTCATCACACAACTGAGGCGGAATAATGTCAAGGAGAAATGGTTTACAGCAAGTACAATGACCAGCGAGCAATCAGCAAAAAACAAGTGAAAACAGGGCTAAGACACAAAGGGAAAGCTGAGCAAGACAATGGCTAACTGGACCAGCGCAGGTTCTAGTCTGCCAGTTTCACTCTCAGCGCAGTTCCCGAAGGGAGCACCTGCGCTGTAATGCAGACTGCCTGTGGACAGCCTGCACTGACACACGAGAGTTTCGTCTACAAAGAATTCCGGGTCATAAAAAGCTCAAAAATGCACTGTTTTTGCTGAAATAAAAAGCTATAGGTCAAGTACAGGCTAAGGGATGATCAAGAGGATGAAGATCTATCACAAAGAGTAAAGATTCTTTTGTAGATTAGCTCTTTAAATCTTGAATTTGCTCAGCAAATGAGCAAGAGTAACAGACCCTCTACTTCGCTTTTGATATAGTCAAAAGCTTTTCGATTTGGTACTCTTTTCTTCAAGAAATGAATAGCAAAATACTACAAACACCAACAAGATACTAGGCTCCCCAGCGGAGTCGCCAGTTTGTTGTGGGGAAAAGTATCCGATGCGGATGACCCTATCCCTACTCTAAAGGTGACAGTCTTTAGCAACAACTGAAAGTAAAGCTTCGATGTTTTCCTTTATGAAAGTACAGAGAGAAGGAATAATAGATTAACCAACCTGGTGTCTTTCGCTTAGTCGATCTTTGTCCTCTCTCTTTGTCTCTTGTTCCCAGCTCCTTACTCTCTTTGCTGGTCCAGCTACACACAAATCCTGCACAAAACAAGAGAGCAAACTACAAGATACATGTACTCATAACTGATGCATGGATTAGAGTGAATCAAATATACATGTAAATACAATACATCAATGCAATACAAGTATATAGGAGAACATGCAAAACTTTATTGATAGAAGTAACAGGGTTCTGAGAAGGTTACAACCAATGATGGCTCCAATCCAGCAGCACCTCCCCAGCAGGAAGAACTCTCCTCTTCACCTCTAGTAAAACAATCACCCAATAGCTCTAACTGTAAACCAACAGCACCTCCTTGCTTAATACAAAATTCCATCCTCCTTAGACCTCATAGAAGAGCTCTATATATAGGAGAGAAGAAGAGAGGATGAGTCAGCTTGAGGCTGGCATAGAGCTGACTAGTGTCCTCTCCCTCTTCAGTTAATCTTCAGTTCTTGTGTCCACTTGGAGATCCTTGCTTACACATGGTGAACAAGTACCTCTTACTCATCACAGGGCGAATCTCATGAACCAAGTGTCAGTTTGGAAGCTTCCTGGGCAGTTGACACCTTGCAGGATGACTGTGCCACTTGGCCAATCTCGCCCAGCGCAGGTAGCCTTCATTAATCTTGACTTCCAGCGCAGGTACAAGGAGGGACAGTTGCATTCCAGCGCAGAAGCTCAGTGAAGCAGCTGACATGATCCAAAATAAGCCTGTTTTGAAGTGTTTTCAGGTGGAGAACTGATTGGAAGTGCTGTTGTTTGATGACCTTGTTCTTTTAGGGGTAAGAACAACATGTTTAGGGACTGAGGATCCCTGTAATTATTGACATTTCATGCTCCATGCTGCGAGGCACAAAAATGTCTATAACACCGAAGAAGAAGCTTCTTGGGAGAATGAATCATTTTGTCAACAACATCCGTCGTTACATATGCTTTTAGGACAAAGCATTCTTTCGAGAGGAAGGCAATGTTATATACAAATTAGTTAGATTAGGTTATTATTTAATTTTCAGTTAAATTAGATGAAAGGGCACGATCATAAGATCATGCCCTTTCTCCAAAGCGTGTCCATGGCGGTATATAAGCCAGGCACCCGCAATTATAATAGCATCATCTGTAATTTCATCTCTTTAATAAATATTTATATATATAAATTTCTGCGTATCTTAAAGTTCTTTGCTCCAGTTTACTTAGTTTAGAAACCCTTCATGCACTTTTTCTGATTTATTCCTACCTACTTGTTAATTTTCCTTTAACAAGTTATTTACAAAGTAAATATTGAAAATAAAAACCAGTGCATGCTCAACATATTACAGATCAACAACTAAAAGAAACAAGAACAAACACACCACATGACACCATTATTTCTGAACAAATGTCCCCAAAAAAACCCAATGCGGGAAAACTGGTGCAGCTATTTGAGGGTTTTCTTATTAAACAATATCAAAGTACAATCTGGGTGCCGAAACTGGCCTACCCAACAGAGAATTTCCTTAACATCTATACCTCACAATTTGAGAGAAATCTCCTGGCTGAAACCCCGAAAAATCCTTCCGACAATTCCTCAGCACAAAACTGCTTTGCAACCCCAATGTCTACCCAATCTAGACTGTGTCAGCCCCTCTCTGTCTCACGTTGGCCCAGCGTCATCCTTTCTAGGCTTGTGTCAGCCCCAATAGGCTTTGCGTCACCTCTGGGAGCCTCTGCATTAGCTGCGCTGGCCCCTCTGGTGCTCTACGCAGCACTTGGCTGCCTCTGCGTGGCCCTGCATGAGCCCTTGTTGGCTCTGCGTCACCCTCCTTGGCTGCTGCGCTGCTCTCCCGGCACAATCTTTTCCTTCTCTATTTCTCTGTTCTCAATGCCCCTCATCTTCTCTCCCAATCACTGATTCTATCTCTCTTAGCAATCTTAGCAAACCCCGCTCTAGAGAATAAAATCAATGATCATCTGGTGTACCCTCCAAGTGACCCTCAAGCCTCCTCTTATACTTTTATTGTTGACATCTCAACGACTGAGATTAAGTCCCTAATCAACGAATAAGATTAGATATAGCTTGATCCATGTCTTTTGGACCACTCTAACACAAATTCATATTAATACACATTAATATTTTATTTTCCCTAAGTTTAGACTTGGCACTCCATTAAAAATATTAATTATTTTAATATCTCCTGATCTTTTTAGAATCTGCCCAAACCTTTTCTGAGTATTGGAGATCTCATGTGCCCCAACCTCTCCACCAAATTTCGTGGCTAGAGCACATCCGATGCTACCCCAAATCAACAAACATCCACCTTAAGATTTCCTTGGCAACAAAAATAAAAATTGGCCAACACATCAACAACATTCCCTTTGAAGATTAACTTCGGAAACGAAATAAGGAATTTTGGCATAAAGGATATTTAACCAAGTGAGTATTATATATGATTGGAGAATATATGTTGAGTAACGACGTTGGTGCACTGTAAGTTCATCTTGGACAATGTGGGTTGTCTAACAATTCAAGCCCATGAATGTAGAGCGCATAACTAGAGAATTTAACTCTTGAATGTTGATTTGGGGTAGCATCAAATGTGCTATAGCCATGAAAATCGGTGGAGAGGCTAAAGCACATGAGATCTCCAAATGGTTTGGGGAAATTCAACCCGGTTAGAGAGATATTAAAATAATTAATATTTTTAATGGGTTCCTAAGTCTAAAGTTAGGAAAATTAAAATATTAATGGGTATTAATATAAAACAGGGTGAGAATGTTCTAAAAGACATGGATCAAACCAAATCTAATCTTAGCCGTTGATTAGTGATTTAATCTCGGCCGTTGAAGACTCAACAGAAAAAGTAAAAGAGGAGGCTTGAGGGTCAGTTGGAGATACACAAAGATTGATTAGTCAATTCGATTTTCTGGAGGGGATTTGCTGAGAGAAATCGAACCAGTGATCAAAGTTGCAGTGAGGGGCAGTGAGTGCATCACAGAGAGGTAGAGAAGGCTACGCAGAGCCAATAGGAGCCACACAGAGGGCCAGAGGGCCTGCGTGGGCGACGCAGAGGGCCAGACATCCAGCACAGAGCATCAGTAGGATGACGCAAAGGGTTTTAGGCTGATGCAGAGGGTTCTAGGTTGATGCAGAGGCCAGGAGAGATGACATAGAGCCTTAGAGAGGCATTGGAAGGTTTTTCATGGAGTAGACTTGCCGAATATTTGCTTCCGAAGAGAGATATTACTGCCAGATTGATTTCTCTGTCGAGTGGGCCAGTTTGGCACCCAGTTGTACTCAAGAAAGCTTCTTAATAATAAAACCCTCAGAATTGTTGCACCGGTTTTCCCAAGTTGGGTTTTTCCGGGGATGATGGTCCAAAAATAATGGTGTCCCTTGTGTGTTTGTCTATTTCTTTCAGTTGTTGATCTGTAGATGGTTGAGACTGCACATCTCTTTATTTTCAGTATTTATATGGTTAAATAACCTGTTAAAGAATAAAACAAGTAGGTGAAATAAACCAGATAGTGCAAGAAAATTTCTAACGGGTTAGACTTAGAAATTTCAACATGGTATCAGAGCGTTGCAGATCACAGGAGAGCTGAAGGCACTAGCTAAATCAAAAAATTTGCAGCAGAAACAGTTGTCCCGAGAGACAGAAGTTGTTCCTAAGCAGAAAGCAGCAAAGAAGGAGTGACGCAGAGGGCCTGCGTTATCAGTTCGAGCCAGAAGAGGGCCAATGCAGAAGCAGTGAGAGGCAGAAGAGGCTCACAAAGAGCCATGTCATCCTGCTCAGCGAAGTAGGAGTGACGCAGTTGGCGAGAGGAGCGATTCAGCCTTGCCGAGATTGCGTAGAGCTAAGAGGCTCAGTTTCTTTAGATGCTGGGGCCTAGGGAGCTGTGGGCAGATTGTGGATTGTGAAGCTGGTGGGGTGTTGTTGTGTAATATTCCTAATTAGCCATGGCTAATTGGGATATTCGATTTTGCTCAATTTTGCCTTCTATAGTTATTTATAAATAAAAAGGTGAGGAAAGGGGGACATAACTCAATTTTTTTGAATAAAGTCACTCCCTAGTAGCAGAACACTGTAACTTAAAAGGGGAGCCAAGGGGGCCAAAGGACCACGTAGAGAAGGGGGCCCACGTAGACACTTGGAGGGACTGCACAGATGGAGAGGAGTACGTGGCAAGAGAGAGGAAGTGGCAAGAGAGAGGCTAAGTTGGAGGAGGTCGGCCTCAGGGTTTTGAGAGAGGCCAACGCTATAAAGGAGAGGGGAGCCTCCTCATTTTGGCATTCGCTTATGTTGCATTTGAGCTAGTCACTTCGACTTAGAGCACGCTGGCTGTTTAGCTTGTCTGCAACACTGTTCAGTGCCTGCTCGGGCAAGGTAGTTTCATCAGTCTTTTGCAGGAGGATCAATCTTTGGAGTTGAGGAGGAATTGAGCATTTTGATGACTGCACAGTCTTGAGAGAGGAGGACGTAGTCTCTTTTGGTAGGAGCTCCAAATTGGGTTTATGTGGAGGATTTGAGCTTGGAGATTGAGCAAGGCATCAGCCCTTGCACATTGGAGGATTTTGGCAGAGTCTCGAGTCGAGTTTTGGAGCATTCTCTTCAGTGGCAGCACAGAGCCTTGAGGGATAGCGTAGATCCTCAAGGGGGTGATTTTTGGGGGTCAGCCATTTTAGAAAAGCTTTCAGGGCTTTTCGGGGTTTATTGAGCAGAGGATGATTCCAGAGTTTCAGCATTTTCTGAGGAGGGGAACAACCCCGAATCCTCACTTGATTCCAGCAATAGCATCAGCACAGCAGTTCTCCGGCAGCTTGGACGTAGTTCAGAGAGAGGCCATTTCCTTACCATTCTGAGTGTATTTCTTAACTTGCCTTGTGCAAGTCGAGGTGCTATCTTTCTGATCACCTCTTGTACTATGTCCATTACTCAGTATAATAAAATGGCTTCGCATTTCTCTCTGAATTTCTTGAGTATCTGCTTATATTCCATGTATACATTATTGTATGTTGCACTATTGTTATTTTTATCTCTTTGAGCTGCCCGGTTACTATACCACTTGTGTGTTTTTCTCCTATACTCTTAGACAAAGTCTGTAAAGGGCCAAGTAGCCTCCAGATCTTGTCCTCTTTCCAGAGGCGACATATCTGGTAAACGCCCTCCCAGTCCATATCTGGTTGGAGTTTGCTTGTGTTTGAGGGATATCCCTAAAAAGGGATATCATAGTGGTATCAAAGCATAGATCTGGCTCAGCTTGTGGAGCTAGCAGTCTACGACACCAAGGGATAAGCCCTACATCTGTTACAGAGGTAGGAAATACCAAGATACTGAGCGTAGGTTGGAGAACACCTACGGAGAGGGAGACTGTGTTCGGGTGGTGGACGCAGAACAGGAGGAGCCTATGGTGAACACAGAACAGGAGGAGCCTGTGGTGGACGCAGAGTAGGAGGATCCAATGGCAAATGAGGACGGGAAGAGATTTGCGGACATTCTCCTCAAATCAGTGCAGGATCTGTCGAGGCAGATCGAGGTGATGGGGCAGAGATTCACGGCGGTGGAGGCTAGACATCGTGAGAACCCACGGGTTTTCCAGGTTGGTGAGGGATCGAGTACATCCCACCATTTGCCAGAGCAGGGTGCCACTCAGCGTGATACTACTCAGCAGATGGCCTCACATACCCCTACACGCTCTACCATGCCCACTTTCCTAGGAGCAGACATGGGGGCCGGAGCCCAGCAGGGGGCAGAGCTCGATCATATGGGCGATTATTTTGCAGAGTACCAAGCCTATGGGCAGGAGTTCAGGGATGCTCTCTCATTCAGAGACTTTGTTCAGCTCCAACGAGATAGTAGACCCCGTGACCATCACAGAGGATACCGGCATTATCATGATAGAGATACCCACCGCACAGCTAGTAGATTCCACTTGCCTACGTTTGATGGTTCATCAAACAGTTCGGCAAAGTCTTGGGTGGAGAAGCTGGACATCTATTTCCAGCTTAACCAGATGTCAGAGACAGAGGCCATCAAGGTGGCGATATTACATTTGGATGGTGAGGCCCAAGACTAGTGGTTCCATGGGATGGTTACACTCAGACACTCCACAGTGATGACATATGCCGAGTTCACCAGGAGATTGATAGAGAGGTTTGACTAGAGGGATCCGAAACAACACTTTGTTGAGCTGACGAGGCTCAAATAAACCGAGAGCCTAGAGACCTACATTGCAGACTTCTTGAGGGTTTCAGTGATGGTGCCAGATCTATCCGCGGCACGAGAGGTCTACATGTTTGTTGAGGGGTTAACAGAGCCACTTCGGGGTGTAGTCAAATCCACTAGACCAGCCACACTCTAGGATGCTATTAGCAGGACCCGAGACTTACAAGATGCCTTACCCAGGATGCCTTACCTCAGGTTCTTTTTGGAGTAGGAGCAGCTATAGGAGAGGCAACAGAAGTGGATCAGTAAGATCCAAGCATATGACTTTGACATTGAGTATGTCAAGGGTAAGAACAACATGGTAGCAGATTCCATTTCACGTAGACCAACCACGTTGTCTCTTATGAGCTTGGACACAGACTGGAGGGCTCGACTCTTAGTAGAGTACTCCAAGGACAGATTTGCATGTGAGGTTCTAGAGGGGCAGGTGGCAAATGACAGGTACAGGGTGGTCGATGAGATCATCTACTATAGGCATCGGATCTTCTTGACTGAGGGATCTCAGCTCAAGAAGAAGATACTTCAGGCATCACATGATTCACCATTGGCCGGCCATCAGGGATTTACCAAAACCTACAGGGCCATTAGAGAGAGGTTCTCATGGAAGGGCCTCAAGGAGGACGTACTCCAGCATATCCGGGAGTGCAAGATTTGTCAGAGGAACAAGGGGGAGATGAGCCATCCCACAGGATTATTGCAGCCTCTTCCCATTCCGGAGGGGAAATGGGAGTGTATTTCGATGGAATTCATCACAGGGTTACCCATGGTACAGGGCAAGGATTGTATCTTTGTCGTCATTGATCAACTGACAAAGTACGCACATTATTTCGCCATATCCGCACACTACACAACAGCGCGATGGCCGAGTTGTTCTTCGAAGAGGTCTTCAAACTACATGGTCTTCCTAAGACCATCACCAGTGACGGGGACAACCGTTTCATGGGTGGGTTTTGGTAGGAGCGTTTTTGGTTGGTGGGGACGGAGTTAACACCGAGTACCAGTTATCACCCACAAACAGACGGGCAGACAGAGATAGTTAACAAGTGGCTGGAGGGCTACTTGCGTAACTATGTCAGTGGGCAGCAGCGAGCATGGCTGAAGTGGCTGCATCTGGGGGAGTACTGCTACAACACTACACATCACATGTCCATTGGTATGTCACCATTCTATGCTTTGTATGGATATCATCCTTTATCTTTTGCTGATGTGATGTTTGGTGCTAGCAAGGCTCTGAGAGCCAAGATTTGGATCCAAGAGAGTCAGGATATTCTCCGAGCTCTCAAGGATAATATGACTACAGCGCAGAAGTTGTATGCTGACAGGGGTCGGGTGGAGAGACAGTTTGAGGTAGGGGACTTGGTCCCCCTACGATTATAGCCATACCGACAGTCATCACTGAAGCAGAAGAGGGCTGAGAAGCTCAAGCCCCGCTTTTATGGGCCATACAGGGTGATATGCAGGATTGGACAGGTTGCGTATCAATTCGAGCTACCCCAAGGCAGCAAGATTCATAATGTTTTTCATGTATCATGCCTGAAGAAGGCATTGGGGTAGTAGGTGACAATGACAGATGAGCTACCACCCACAAATGATAAGGGGCATTTGGTGTTGCAGCGAGAGGCTATTATTGATACCAGGGAGAGGCAGCGGCGGAGCAAGACGGTCCGAGAATTCTTGGTGAGGTGGAAGACTTTACCGGATGAGGATGCCACTTGGCAGAGTGAGAAAATTTTGCATCATCCATCACTTCAGTTGCTTGAGGACAAGCAACATTTTGTCGGGGGAGACTGTAATATTCCTAATTAGCCATGGCTAATTGGAATATTCGATTTTTCCCAATTTTTCCTTCTATAGTTATTTATAAATAAAAAGGTGAGGAAAGGGGGACATAACTCACTTTTTTTTAATAAATTCACTCCCTAGTAGCACAACGTTGTAACTTAAAAGGGGAGCTGAGGGGGCCAAAGGACCACATAGAGAAGGGGGCCCACATAGACACTTGCAGGGACTGCGCAGATGGAGAGAAGCACGTGGCAAGAGAGAGGATACGCTGGAGGAGGTGGGCCTTAGGGTTTTGAGAGAGGCCAACGCTATAAAGGAGAGAGGAGCCTCCTCATTTTGGCATTCGATTATGTTGCATTTGGGCTAGTCACCTCGACTTAGAGCACGCTGGTTGTTTAGCCTGTCTGCAGCACTGTTCAGTGCATCGAGTGTCTCCGTACGGAGATCTCACCCTTAGCCCGGGGGACTTCGAGTGCCTGCTCGGGCAAGGTAGTTTCATCAGTATTTTGTAGGAGGATCAATCTTTGGAGTTGAGAAGGAACTGAGCATTTTGATGACTGCACAGTCTTGAGAGAGGAGTACGCAGTCTCTTTTGGTAGGAGCTCTAGATTGGGTTTATGTGGAGGATTTGAGCTTGGATGTTGAGCAAGGGATCAGCCCTTGCATATTGGAGGATTTTGGCAGAGTCTAGGGCAGAGTTTTGGAGGATTCTCTTCAGTGGCAGCGCAAAGCCTTGAGGGATAGCGTAGATCCTCAAGGGGGTGATTTTCGAGGTTTAGCGATTTTAGAAAAGCTTTCTGGGCTTTTCTGTGTTTATTAAGTAGAGGCTGATTCCATAGTTTCAACATTTTCTGAGGGGGGGAACAACCCCGAATCCTCACTTGATTCCAACAGTAGCAGCAGCACAGCAGTTCTCCGGCAGCTTGGACGCAGTTCAGAGAGAGGCCATTTCCTTACCATTCTGAGTGTATTTCTTCACTTGCCTTGTGCAAGTCAAGGTGTTATCTTTCTGATCACCTCTTGTACTTTGTCCATTACTCAGTATAATAAAATGGCTTAGCATTTCTCTCTGCATTTCTTGAGTATCTGCTTATATTCCATGTATACATTATTGTATGTTGCACTACTGTTATTTTTATCTCTTTGAGCTGCCTGGCAACTATACCACTTCTGTGTTTTTCTCCTATACTCTTAGACAGAGTCTGGAAAGGGCCAGGTAGCCTCCAGATCTCGTCCTCTTTCCAGAGTCGACATATCTGGTAAATGCCCTCCCAGTCCATCTCTGGTTGGAGTTTTCTTGTGTTTGAGGGATATCCCTTAAAAGGGATATTACATGTAGATGTCAAAACAGAACAGTACCTAACGGGACAGAACCAAAGTAGAGGGATTCGCTAACTAGGCAGATTTCTAGCCAAGAAATCCAGATCAGTGTTGTAGGAGCAAAAGGGATTGGAGAGGCGTGATTCGAATATTAGCAGAAAGATTTGTAGGAAGAAAACGAGACTCAGAGGGAGTCCAAGAGAAGAGCGGGGATGGCAATGAACGGACTGAGGGATCAGGACAGTTTGGATGGGGCATCCAACTTTGTCATCTGAAAGGCCAGGATCTTGTCTGTTCTGGATAGACATCGCATCAAGGCCTTCGCCTTGACAACCGTGGCTATCCCTGTCGACCCAACTGATAACGAAAAGTATAAGGATGCAATGGCCAACGCAAAGTGCATAATCCTTGATGGGGTCAAGGATCATGTAGTTCAGCATATTGCCGAGAAGAATACGACAAATGATATGTGGGATACCTTGACGACATTGTATCAGGGCACTTCTGTGCAGAGGAAGATGCTACTGGAGAATCAACTGCGGTCGTATTAGATGTAGAAGTGGGAGCAAATAGATCACTTCTTCAGCAGGTTGCAGGAGATTCGGGACCAACTTACTTCCATAGGGGCCATGCCAGATCAAGAGTTAATGGTGAGGACCACCATGAACGTAGTCTCCTTGGAGTGGGAGACGTTTGTCCAAATCATTTTGGGTAGAGCGAATCTTCCAGATTGGGAAGAATTGTGGGGCAGCTCTTCGCCAAGAAGAGATCAGACGGCTGACCAAGGCGGGAAGTAGCAGCAAAGGAGGTCAAATCAAGACAGAGGAGGAAGAGGATGTCGCTCTAGCATCTGCGGGACAGCAAGGGAAGAGAAAGAATAAGGACATCTCCAAGACAGCGTCGGCTAAGGCGGAGAAGGAAGTGGAGACTGATGATGATTGTGCCATGAGTGCTCATACACCTCTAAAGAAGAGGTGGGGTGACATCGAGCTGTAGTCAGGAGGACTACAGGAGATATGGGGCCGAATCCTTGAGGTACCCAAACTCTTAGATCTATCCGCCTACGGCAACAAAATAAGGAATTTTGGCATAAACGATATTTTACCAAGTGAGTAATGACATTGGTGCACTGTAAATTCATCTTGGACAATGTGGATTGTCTAAAAATTCAAGCACATGAATGTAGAGCGCATCACTAGAGAATTTATCTTTGACATGTGTACAACTTGGAAAGTGAGCACCTAAATTGGATACCTTATCTTGTAGATTAGACGAATGATTCAAAAAATTAATGAATATTTGAAAAAATTGGCAAACATTTCGATTTACTCCCCTACACCAATCAAATCTATCTGTAACAACTTTTTGTAATTGTCTTCATTCATATGAGCCTCCCCAATGCACCTCTCCTTCATTAAAAGTTAACTTCTTGTACTAATTATGTTTTCTTAGCTCACATTAGACACCAACTTGCTTGCTTGACTTCTCCTAAGCACCTTGTATGGCATAGCATGTAATCTTCTTTAAGATACAATAGAACTTAATCTTTAAGCTTCCAACTGGCTACATGTCATGTCCCCAATTTTATCCTTCTTCATAGTGCAGCCAGGGTGGATTTCCACGGTAGGAGATGGCCAGGTCAGTGGAGCAGGCTTATGTCATTAGGGTTTCTGATGGAGTTTTGCGGAGTTTTTATGGGATTTGATGGCATTCGCTTGGCATATTCCACCGTCTGCACAATTTTCCTTTCGTTCTATCACATTCCGACAACTTTCAGAAATCAACATTATTATTGGGCATAACTTAATTAATTATGCTCGAGGTGGCATTATGAGGAGATTAATTGGTGGAACACCTCAGTATAATAGCTCTTTGGAACCAGAATGGGAAGATCTATAGGATGGGATGGTTAGATATGAGTTTCAGTGGCCTGAGGAGACATGGTGGCCAATTGACCCTTTTCCCACATTAAAAGAATATTTTAATTGAAATAAAAGAGGGAAAAGTGCTCCATGATTATAATAATAATAAAATAGAAGGTTCTAGAGGAGTCCATGAAATCTATAAAAGAGGAGGAGGAGACCATTGGAGAACATCTTGGATTGAGTATTGTTTCTGGTATGAGAGGTTGAGAACCCTATTCTCTACTCCATTGGTAGCCCCAGGATGAAAACCCTCGAGTGATTTAGAGAGTTTGAGCGAGCACCCATCTCCCCTTGGTGGATTCATTCAAAATCCATAGGTGTAGAGATTGTTTCTTTGTTTCAGTTTGGGGACAGGAGGGTCATTCCCAGCTATTGTATTGGCATCTATCTATATATAATAAAGCTAGATTTTGGTTGCTGCATTTCTCATTGTCTCTCATGTTGTGATCTTTCAAAGAGATTTTGTGCATTGTTGGGAGGAACATCAAAGGTCTGCAACCAGTTGGAAACTTAACATATAAGTTCTATTGTATCTTAAAAAAGATTACATGCAATGCCATGCATGTATTTTAGGGGAAGTCATCCAAGCCAATTAGTGTCCATTATGAGTTAAGAAAACATAATTAATTACAAAAAGTCTTTTGGTAGAAATACAATAACATATTTTTTTGGTCGTAATTTCTGTATTCAAGCTTCTATGATCCATAATGAATTACGAAAAGTATTTCGGTAGAAATCACATAACAAAATTTTTTGGCCGACGCATTTCGAACCAACCAGTGTGGTTCATCATCAGGACCAGATGAAGAGGCAGACCATGGCAACAGATTAAATAGAGAGCAATGTAGAGACCAAAATTTCAAATAACGTCTATTTTTGAAAAATAATATTTAATTAGTACAAGAATTTACCTTTTAATGAAGTAGAGGTTCATAGGGGAGGCCTATATGATTGAAGACGATTACGAAACATCATTACAGATAGATTTTATTAGTGTAGGGGAGTAACTAGAAATGTTTGCCAATTTTTTCGAATATTCATTAATTTCATAAGTCATCCACCTAATCTACAGGACAAGGTTTCCAATTTAGGCACTCACTTTCCAAGTTGTACATATGTCAAGGGATAAATTCTCTAGTGACGCACTCTACATTCATGGGCTTGAATTGTTAGATAATCCACATTTTCCAAGATGAACTTATAGTGAACCAATATTGTTACTCAACATATATGCTCCAATCAGTTATAATACTTACTTGGTCAAATATCCTTGATGCCAAAATTCCTTATTTGGTTTCCCAAGTTAATCTACAAAGGGAATGTTGTTGATGTGTTGGACATTTTTTATTTTTTTTGTAAAGGAAATCATAAGGTGGATGTTGTTGAGTTGTTGGCTTTGCCTAATATATGATCATAATGGAGATATGTCTCCACGTTATTACCTTTTGGAGAGGTGTTGGCTAAGCTTGGTGTAAGGCTATGGAACACATTAGTGTTAGTGGGCATGCACTAACACTAATGTGGTCCATAGCCTTAAACTAAGGTTTTCTAATGAACGACATCCAAGATCCTTAACAAACCTTGCCAACAAACACCAATGTCGTCCAAAACCTTAAACTGAGGGTGTCTAAGTAATGACATCCAAGGGTCATTGTGATATGCAAGATAAAGTCAAGTGCTCACTCCCCAAGTTGTATACATTTCAAGAGATCAATCCTCAAGTGTTACACTCTCCAGACATTGGTTCCAAGTGTCTAGCATTGATCATTGCAAGAATCCTGGAAATGTGCCTTAGACAAAAAATTAATTATTGGGGATATGAAATCAAAGCCTAGAACATTATGTCTTTTCTAGGGTTTTATTGTAAAATCCCTGACCCCATCCACCCTTGCAACGACACAATTATAAAATGTAACACCCCTACTTGAACCCCGTATTGTAAATTCTTTGTACCCTCTAAACTTAGATTGGTGAGCCGAAACATAGTAATTAGGCTGATGAGTTCAGACTTACTTTTTGGGGCACTGTCCCTGTGTGTATGTGTGTATATGCTTTGGGGCCAATTTGCCCAAGTGTATATTTTCTTATATGCTATTGCTATGAGGCTAGAAAACCTGATGTTGTATATGTCTTTAACTTTTGTGTATTAATTAACACGTAACAATTGCAGACCAAATTCAACAAAAAGAGAAGATGAATATAAATGGGGGTCCAAGACTCCATGGGAATATAAATGGGGTTGAAATGATTCCATAGCCCAAGGGACTGTGGGTGCGGAGAAGGGTGTGCACTGCTTCGGTGTAAACGGATTGGGGATGTGAAACTGGAGGTTCAAGGCTTCTATGGTTTGGTATTAGGCCCTAGAGGATCCCTGTAAGGCTAAGCAATTAGCTAGAAGTCTTGAAGTCACAAGAATCTAAGAACATCAATGTTCGAAGGAATAACACGCCCTAGAGGTGATGGCATATCTTGAAGGTCTGCAAGTGTAGAGAAGGACGTGGACTGCCTAGGTGCATTTTGATGGGGGGCATGATCCTGTGGAGTTGTTACCTGATGGCGTCAAAGCCGAATTGGAAGCTTAACAGATAAGTTCTACTATATCTTAAATAAGACTACATGCCATGCCATGCAAGGTGCTTAGGGAAATCATGCAAGCCAGTTAGTGTCCAATGTCAGCTAAGAAAACAAAATTAGTACAAGAAGTTAACTTTTAAATAGTGTAGGGGAGTAAATCGAAATGTTTGCAAAGTTTTTTGAATATTTTTATTTTCTTAAGTCATCCACCTAATCTAAAAGATAACGTATCCAATTTAGGCACTCACTTTCCAAGTTGTACACATGTCAAGAGATAAATTCTCCAATGATGCGCTCTACATTCATGGGCTTGAATTGTTAGATAGTCCACATTTTCCATGATGAACTTATAGTGCGCCAATGTTGTTACTCAACATATATGCTCCAATCGCATATAATACTTGGTCAAATATCCTTTATGCCAAAATTACTTATTTGGTTTCCCAAGTTAATCTACAAGGGGAATGTTGTTGTTGTGTTGGCCATTTTTTGTTTTTGTTCCCAAGGAAATCTTAAGGTGGATGTTGTTAAGTTGTTGGTTTTGCCTAACATATGATCATAATGGAGATATGCTAATTGTTTCCACCTTACTACCCTTTGGAGAGGGGTCATCTAAGTTTGACATAGGGCTTCTATGGCTCTGGGATGTCATTCATTAGACACCCTTAGTTTAAGGCTATGGAACACATCAAAACCTAGAACATGATATCTTCTCTAGTGTTTTATTGTAAAAATCCGTAGCCCCATCTACCCTTGCAACGACACAATTATAAATTGTAACACCCCTAGTCGAACCCCGTATTATAAATGACATGTACATGTGAAACCTAGGTTGGTGAAATGGAACATTAATTAGGCTAGTGAGTTGACACTTACTTTTTGGGGCGGTGTGCCTATGTGTATATGCTTTGGGGCAAATGTTCCCATGTATATAACCTCTTATATGCTATGAGGCTAGAGAACCTGATGTTTTAAATGTGTTTAACTTGTGTGTATTAATAAACACATAACGGTTGCAGACCAAATTCGACGAAAAGTTGTGGGAACTATGAAGGGTTACCCAGTTAGCCAACCGGGTTGGATACCCAGGATGGCAGTAGGAACTCTTGGAGCTCCAGTTCTAAGAACATCTATGTTTGGCCTAGTTTGGCACCCTGGAAGTGGTTGCATAGTGCAAGGGACTATAGGGGCATAGAACAGTGTACACTGCTTGTGTGTAGGCTGACAAGGGATGTGAAACTAGAGTTTGGAGGCTTCTAGGGTTTGATATTATGGCCTGGAGTATACCTGGAAAGCTTGGAAATTAGCTAGAAGTCCTGAAGTCACAGGACTCTGAGAACGTCTATGTCCGACCGAGTAAGACGCCCTAGAGGTGGTGGTATAGCTTAAGGGTCTGCAAGTGTAGAGAAGGGCGTGCACTACTCGGGTGCAGTTTGATTGGGGGCGTGAGACTATATGTTGGAGCTTTCTAGGGTTTGGTACTTTGGTCGGTTGATGGTACCGCATGCATACCCATATTTGGTGGAGTTGTTACCCGATGGAAGTGAAATCGCAGCTTGGGGGTGATCCACTATTAATAGGAAATGAACAATGTGGTCTATTGTTGGGAGGAACATCGAAGGTGTTTAGCCAGTTGGAAGCTTAATAGTAAGTTCTATTGTATCTTAAAGAAGACTACATGCCATGTCATGAAAAGTGTTTAGGGGAAGTAATGCACGACAGTTCATGTCCAATGTGAGCTAAGAAAACAAAATTAGTACAAGAAGTTAACTTTTAATGAAGTAGAGGTGCATAGGGGAGGCCTGTATGACTGAAGACAGTTACAAAACATCCTTACAGGTGGATCTTTGAAATGTCCCTTCCTAGTTGTTTTCCCAAGGTGAGAAGAAACCATTTTTGGCAATTTTGTTATTTTTGGCTTAATGCATTTTTTATGGAAGAAGTTAGGAGAAAGGGGGTCGATGTGCTTTTTAGTGGATTGTGGGGGCCATTCACCCACCCAAAATATGCATCCCTTGGAGGCAGATAGATTTTCCTAACTTTGGGGTCGTAACATTTGATAGGACCCACACGTTGGGCCCAAGGGAGCAAGAATAAATAGAAGGGAGTCTTTGGTGGACTTTGAGTGCCACCCTAGGAGAGCTTTGGTTTGGGGAAATTCCACCCGGTTAGGGAGATAGAAAAATAATTAATATTTTTAATGAGTTCCTAAGTATAAACTTAGGAAAATTAAAATATTAATGGGCATTACTATAACACTGGGTGAGACTGTTCTAAAAGACATGGATCAAGCCAAATGTAATCTGAGCCATTGATTAGAGATTTAATCTCGGCCGTTTGGCCAGCAAGGACACTATTTGGGAGCAGCAAGGACGCAGTGGGAGAGGTTGTGTGTTGGGTGGAGCAGCAGAGCCAGGGAATTCGGATGTGAAGGTCATTGGAGGTATTCTCATAGAGCTTCCACATCGGAAAGGAGAAATTACAGCAGGAAGGCAAGACAGATACTCAAGTCGCACTGTTAGTCGAAGGGACTACGTCATCCTCACCCAGTGCTGCGCAGTCACTAGTAGGGGTCACTTAGAAAGAAGCTTAACTAGAGGATTAGGGAGCTGGGATGTGAAGAAATTGTTGGGAGGCCGATTTGGGGAGGTCGAAATTGGTAGATCAAAACCAGGGAAAACCATTTCTGGGTTTCTTTGGGTTTTTGGAAAGGAGTACATCCCCAAAATTGCAAAAATTGATCGGTTGTTCTAAGGGGGTAAATGAGAACACGAAGTCAGCCAGAAGTGTAGATTTGAGGGGACAACGCAGTTCTCTCGGGAGCAGCAAATTCACAGCAGCTAGGTACTTTTGTATTGACCACCTGAGGCTTGTAGTTTGCCTTGTGCAAGCCCAGGTGCACCTCATCCAACTTCTATTGTACTCCAAAGAAAAAATGAGCCAGTTGGGTGTTTGATGAGAAATTTATGTTCCTGTGTTCAGTACTGAATAAAATTTTATTGTGAATTTTATTACTTGTCTTTGTTATCATTGCAAATCTTCCATTAAGAATATTACAATTTTATTGGTGTAGGGGAGTAAATCGAAATGTTTGCCAATTTTTTGAATATTCTTTAATTTCTTGAGTCATCCACCTAGTCTGCAAGATAAGGTATCCAATTTAAGCGCTCACTTTCCAAGTTGCACACATGTCGAGAGATAAATTCTCTAGTGATGCGCTCTACATTCATGGGCTTGAATTGTTAGATAGTCCACATTTTCCATGATGAGCTTATAGTGCGCCAATGTTGTTACTCAACATATATGCTCCAATCGCATATAATACTTGGTCAAATATCCTTTATGCCAAAATTACTTATTTGGTTTCCCAAGTTAATCTACAAGGAGAATGTTATTGTTGTGTTGGTCATTTTTTGTTTTTGTTCCCAAGGAAATCTTAAGGTGGGTGTTGTTAAGTTGTTGGCTTTGCCTAACATATGATCATAATGGAGATATGCTAATTGTTTCCACCTTACTACCGTTTGGAGAGGGGTCGTCTGGGATGTCATTCATTAGACACCCTTAGTTTAAGGCTATGGAACACATTAGTTTTAGTGGTCGCCCACTAACACTAATGTGGTCCATAGCCTTAAACTAATGGAGTCTAATGAATGACATCCAAGAGCTGTAACAACGCTCGCTAACTAACACTAATTTTGTCCATAGCCTTAAACTAAGGGTGTTTAATTAATTAAATCCAAGGGTCGTTGCGACATAGAAGATAAAAGCAAGTGCTCACTCTCCAAGGTGTACACATGTCAAGAGATCGATCTGCAAGTGTTGCACTCTCCAAGCATCGGTTCCAAGTGCCAAGCACTGATCATTGCTAGGATCCTCGAAATGTGCCTTAGACAAAAATTTAATTATTTGGGATATGACATCAAAGCCTAGAAAATCATATCTTCTCTACGGTTTTATTGTAAAAATCCCTAGCCCCATCCACCCATGCAACGACACAATTATAAAATCTAACACCCCTAGTCGAACCCCGTATTGTAAATGCCATGTACATGCGAAACTTAGGTTTGTGAGCGAGAACATATTAATTAGGCTGGTGAGTTCAGACTTACTTTTTGGGGCGGTGTGCCTGTGTGTATGGGTGTATATGCTTTGGGGCCAGTATGCACATGTGTATATTCTCAGAAAAAGGTCATGCGCTTAAAAGAAAGTTGTGGGAACTATGAAGGGTTAGCCAGTTAGCCAACAGGGTTGGATACCCAGGATGGCAGTAGGAACTCTTGGAGTTCCAGTGTTAATAACAACTTTGTATGGCTGAGTTGGGCACCCTGGAAGTGGTGGCATAGCTTGAGGGACTGCGGGTGCAGAGAACAGTGGGCATTGCTTGTGTGTAGGCTAATGGGGGATGTGAAACTGGAGGTTGGAGGCTTCCAGGTTTTGATATTGGGGCTTGGAGCATACCTGGAGAGCTTGGAAATTAGCTATAAGTCCCGAAGTCACAGAACTCTGAGAATGTCTTTGTTCAGCCGAGTAATATGCCCTAGAGGTGGTGGCATAGCTTGAGGGTCTGTAAGCGTAAAGAAGTGCGTGAACTTCCATGTGCAATTTGATGGGGTGCGTGAGCCTACTACATGCCATGCCATGCAAGGTGTTTAGGGGAATTTGTGATTGCCAGTTTGTGACCAATTTGAGTTAAGAAAATATAATTAGTAGAAGAAGTTAACTTTTAATGAAGTAGAGGTGCATTGCGGAGGCCCGTATGACTTAAGACAACTACAGAACGTTGTTACAGGTAGATTTGATTGTTGTCGGTGAGTAAATCAAAATGTTTGCCAATTTTCTCAAATATTCGTTAATTTCTTGAGTCATCTTCTTAATCTCCACGAAAAAAATCAAAGTTAGGTGCTCATTTTTCAAGTTGTACACATGTCAAGAGATAAATTCGCTAGTGATGCGCTCTACATTCATGGTCTTGAATTGTTAGATAGTCCACATTTTCCAAGATGACCTTATAGTGCACCAATGTTGTTACTCAACATATATGCTCCAATCGAATATAATACTCACTTGGTCAAATATCCTTTATGCCAAAATTCTTTATTTGGTTTCCCAAGTTAATTTTCATGGAGAATGTTATTAATGTGTTGGCCAATTTTTATTTTTGTTGCCAAGGAAATCTTAAGGTGGATGTTATTGAGTTGTTGGATTTGCCCAACATATGATCATAATGGAGATATGCTAATTGTTTCCACCTTACTACCCTTTGGAGAGGGGTTGGCTAAGCTTGACATAGGGCTTCTATGGCTCTTGGATGTCATTCATTACACACCCTTAGTTTAAGGCTATGGAACACATTAGTGTTAGTGGGCGCCCACTAACACTAATGTGGTCCATAGCCTTAAACAAAGGGTATCAAATGAATGACATCCAATAGCCATAACAACTGCCCTTTGGAGAGGGGTTGGCTAAGCTTGACATAGGGCTTCTATGGCTCTTGGATGGCATTCATTACACACCCTTAGTTTAAGGTTATGGAACACATTAGTGTTAGTGGGCACCCACTAACACTAATGTGGTCCATAGCCTTAAACTAAGGGTGTTAAATGAATGACATCCAAGAGCCATAACAACCCTTTCCAACTAACACTAATGTTGTCCATAACCTTAAACTAAGGGTGTCTAATTAATGACATCCAAATGTCGTTGCGACATACAAGATAAAGTCAAGTGTTCACTCTCCAAGGTGTACACATGTCAAGAGATAAATCCTAAAGTGTTGCACTCTCCAAGCATCGGTTACGAGTGTCAAGCACTGATCATCGCAAGGATCCTGGAAATGTGCCACAGACAAAAAATTAATTACTGGGGATATGACATCAAAGCCTAGAACATCATGTCTTTTTTAGGATTTTATTGTAAAAATCCCTAGCCCCATCCACCCTTGTAACGACTAAATTATAAAATGTAACACCCCTAGTCGATCCCCATATTGTAAATTCCAAGTACATATGAAACTTATGTTGGTGAGACATAACATATTAATTAGGCTAGTGAGGTTAGACTTACTGTTTGGGGCGGTGTGCCTGTGTGTATGTTTGTATATGCTTCAGGGCTAGTGTGCCCATGTGTATATTCTCTTATATGCTATGAGGCTAGAAAACGTGTTGTTGTAAATGTTTTTAACTTGTGCATATTAATAAACACATAACGGTTGCAGAGTGAATTTGACAAAAAGAGTATGGGGGGGCAAGACTCCATGGGAATATAAATGGGGCTGATATGATTCCATAGTCATTAAAAAGAGAAGATGAATATAACCAAAGTCAATATAGTGAATTTAGAGAGTGCCAAGTGACAGAAAAAGGTCATCCGCTTAAATGAAACTTGTGGGAATTATGATGGTTAGCCAGTTAGCCAACAGTCTTGGATACCAAAGATGGCAGTAGGAACTCTTGGAGCGCCAATGCTAAGAATATCTTTGTCTGGCCGAGTTGGGAACCCTGAAAGTGGTGGCATAGCCCGAGTGACTGCGGGTGCGGAGAAGGGTGCACATTACTTGGGTGTAGGCTAATGGGGGATGTGAAACTGGAGGTTTGAGGATTCTAGGTTTTCATATTAGGGCCTCAAGCATACCTGGAGAGCTCAAAAATTAGCTAGAAGTCCTGAAGTCAAAGGACTTTAAGAACGTCTTTGTGCGGCCTAGTAAGACACCTTGGAAGTGGTGAAATAGCTTGATTTTATGCAAGTGTAGAGAAGGGTGTGCACTACTTGGGTGCAATTGATGGTGAGAGTGGGCTTATAGGTTGGAGCCTACTAGGGTTTGGTACTTTGGTCGGTTGATGGTACCACATGTGTACCCATATTTGGTCGAGCTTTTACCCGATGGAGTCGAAGCCCCAGAGCAGGGGTGACCCACTGTTGATAGGAAATAAACAGTGTGGTCTATGGTTGGGAGGAACATCGAAGGTCTACAGCCAATTGGAAGCTTAATAGAAAAGTTCTACTATATCTTAAAGAAGATTACATGCCATGCCATGCAAGGTGTTTAGGAGAAGTGAAGCAAGCAAGTTGTTGTCTAATGTGAGCTGAGAAAACATAATTAGTATAAGAAGTTAACTTTTAATGAAGTAGAGGTTCATTGGGGAGGTTCGTATAAATGAAGACAATTACAAAACGTAGTTACAGGTAGATTTGATTGTTGTAGGGGAGTAAATCAAAATGTTTGCCAATTTTTTCAAATATTCGTTAATTTCTTGAGTCATCCGCCTAATCTACAAGATAAGGTTTCCAATTTCAGCACTCACTTTCCAAGTTGTACACATGTCAAGAGATAAATTCTCTAGTGTTGTGCTCTACATTCATGGGCTTGAATTGTTAGACAACCCACATTGTGCAAGATGAACTTACAGTGCACCAATGCGTTACTCAACATATATTCTCCAATTAGATATAATACTCACCTGGTCAAATATCATTTATGCCAAAATTCCTTATATCGTTTCCCAAGTTAATCTTCAAGGGGAATGTTGTTGATGTGTTGGCCAATTTTTATTTTTGTTCCCAAGGAAATCTTAAGGTGGATGTTGTTGAGTTTTTGGCTTTGCCTAACATATGATCATAATGGAGATAAGCTAATTGTTTCCACCTTACTACCCTTTGGAGAGGGGTTGTCTAAGCATGACATAGGGCTTCTATGGCTCTGGGATGTCATTCATTAGACACCCTTAGTTTAAGGCTATAGAACACATTAATATTAGTGGGCCCCCACTAACACTAATGTGGTCCATAGCCATAATGTAAGGGTGTCTAATGAATGACATCCAAGAGCCATAACAACGCTCGCCAACTAGCACTAGCCCCATCGACCCTTGCAACGACACTATTATTAATCTCACACCCCGAGTCGAACCCGGTATTGTAAATGCCATGTACATGCGAGACGTATGTTGGTGACCCGGAACATATTAATTAGGCTGGTGACGAGACTTACTTTTTGGGGCAGTGTGCCTATGTGTATGTGTTTATATGCTTTGTGGCCAATGTGCCCAGGTATATATTTTATTATATGCTATGAGGCTAGAAAACCTGATGCTGTAAATGTCTTTAACTTGTGCCTATTAATAAACACAAAATAGTTGCAGAGCGAATTCGACGAAAAGAGTATGGGGGACCAAGACTCCATGGGAATATAAATGGGGTTGATATGATTCCATAGTCAATAAAAAGAGCAGATGAATATAACTATAGGTAACTAAGTGACTTTAGAGGGTGCCAAGTGTCAGAAAAAGGTCATGCACTTAAAAGAAAGTTGTGGGATTTATTAAGGGTTAGCCAGTTAGCCAATTGGGTTGGATACCCAGGATGGCAGTAGGAACGCTTGGAACGCCAGTGCTAAGAACATCTTTTTTTGGCCGATTTGGGAAACCTTGAAATGGTGGCATAGCATGAGGGACTACGGGTGTGGAGACGGGTGTGCACTGCTTAGCTAAGTCACCTGACACGGGGATTCGGGACACGTAGGATTCGAGATTCGTGGTGTCGGATTCGAACACGCTGACCCCCCAGAACAGCACATGTTAGGACACGTTATATATTATTTTATTAATATATATATATATATATATATATATATATAGTTAAAATATATATATTAAAAATTAGATATTATCATATTTCTTACACAGATTTTAATTAATGATACAAATTTATTGATTTCAAACATAGACCTTCATCTATAGCTATTAGCATGCATAGTACATACAAAATTCAAATAAATGTCAGTGGTACTGGTCACATAAATGATAAATCTATTAAAAATTTAAATCATGATTCGTAATTCATAACTGAAAGACAACTTACAACTACAAGATAGTAAGATAAACACACTGACAACTGTAGTTTTCTCATTAAGTCATCAAATCAAAATGTGTTACATAGGTAGTGTTGGTGCAATGCCAATGGCAAATAGAAATAAAAAATATAAAACAACTACAACCTACAGGTATACAAGCCTCAAGGCATCAATCAGCATCAGAATCAGCATCACTGTCCCCACTACTCTCCTCTGCATCCCCCTCCTCCCCTGTATCCATAGTCGCCTCTGCATCTGCTGGTATGGAGGTTGACCCCTCTAAGTCATCAAAATTAACAGGGTCTAGCACTGGATCACTGAGATCCATGTTGGCCAATGCCAACTCAACAGTGGTGTCGAGACCCATATCATCAGGAAAGACATCCCACATCTTTGTCTTTCCCCTCAACCACTCTTCCCTCTGCCTATAAATAAGAGGAAGGTTGGTGTGCACATACACCATTGTCTCTACCCTGGACTGCTCAAGCCTGCTCTTCTTCACATTATGCAAATTCCCATATGTGCTCCATTTCCTCTCGCAACAAGAGGATGAAGTCACCTGAGAGAGGACCCTCATGGCTAACTGCTGAAGAGGAGGGCTTGTTGCCCCATGATTTTCCCACCAAGAATAGGGCTTCTTAAGCCCCCTGTTTCTAATCACATCATAACCTCCAAACCGACCAGTGCCAGTGGAAAACTCTGCAAAGGCATCCTCCACCTCAGCAAGCAATGCATTATCCTGATAAATCCGCCTGAATGCCTTTTTCCTCCCCTGTGAGATTTCACCATCCATGTGAGGAGGGAATCTGTGGGAAGGTCCACCATTCAGCCACTCGTGGCTGTAGTATTTGGGGTTCAATGAGTGAGCCAAACAATGTAAAGGTGTACAATTCTTGTCCCATCTATTGACAAGAATATCATGTATGGTATCGCAGAAGGCCTCTGGTGATGTCTCATACTCGGGGCACTCACTCTGTAGAATAATGCTCCTCACAGACTCAATCATGGAATCCCATCCCTCATAAACCTCTCCTAGGATGGGTTTCTCTATATCTGCAACTCAAAGCAAAGAAATGATAGGGTCCATGATCCGAATAATTAGATCCACCCTCTCCCACCAAGCATCATCTAGTATCATGTCCTTCACTCTTTTAGAGGCTTCCTGATCTGTCTTTCTCCAAAAAGACCAAAAATCAGAAATAACCATGGACCCAAGAGCGGTCTTGACCTCCCTCAACCTCTTCAACATCATGAATGAAGATGCAAACCATGTATCAGCAATCTTCAACAATGATAGATTGTTGTACTCCTTGTAGATTGTGAGGGCATTTGTATGATTTTGCACAAAGTTACGGATATGTCTTGCATCCTCAATAATGCTTCCAATACAAAGCACATCAGAAGCAATGGATTTCAGTGCTAAGTTCAATGAATGGACAATGCAAGGTGTCCAAAACACTTGTGGATATTTAGCTTCCACAATCATGCCAGCAGCCTTGCAAATAGGTGCATTATCTGTAATGATTTGCACACAAGATTCAACACCTACATCTTCAACAACTTTAATAAATAACTCACCCATAAATTGTGCATCCTTGTATTCGCCAGTGTATCCACTGCTTTCATGAAAACTGGACCATTCAAGGAAGACACCATGAAGTTGATGATTGGGTGTCGTGTTGGATCTGTCCATCCATCAGAAACAATGCTAACCCCAGATGTTGGCCATGATGCCATAATAGGCTCAAGTATTTTTTGCACCTCTTTTTTTGCCTTCGTCAACAATGTGGTTCTCAGCTTCTCTGACCCAGGAGGCACATACCCTATTGGAGCCCCTTGAGTTAGAGCTCAGTGCATCTCAACAAATAAAGGTGAACGTGCAACATTAAATGATATGAAGTTTTGATAGAAGAAGAAGGCAATGGTGAGATCAAGCTCTTCCCGTCACTCTTTTTGGATAATCTTGTCCATTGGACCAAGTGGTCTTCTTTTTTATGCTTGTCCCCTAGTAGAAGTAGAACTCTCAAATGGAAATTTGGTGGTGGCTTTCCTCAAAAATGGAAGGGGGTCTTCATTCTTGGGTTTTTTTTTTATTTTGAAGCCAGTGCCACATGTTCCATACCAACATTGGCCTCCTTTTCCAATTCTTTTCTCTTTTGTGAAGTAATAGCTCTACAAGATCCAATCCCACAACCAGGTAAAGCCAACAAATGTGATTTCAAACGGTAATATGTGCTTTTGAAAGAAATGTTACAAAAGTTGCATTTCCATTGCACATTGCCTCCTCCCTTTCCCTTGTTGTTTGGCCCATCCTCTCTTGTGACATGTTTCCACAATGGATATTTATCATTGTCTTTAAGTCCTCTTCCCTCAACATTACTTGCAACAGACTTTGATGATATTGGGAGAGGAAGGGCATCTCTACCCATGACATTCTTTCCCTTCCTTTTCCCCCTAACTGCTGCCTTTGATTGAGCCATGAACACTGTTATCTCAACCTGTAAAAAAAATGAACAAACTGCTGTAAAAAATTTAAAAATGCAAAAAAATGAACAAACTGCTGAAACAGTGAAATGCCAGTCTTAGAACAGAGACAATACACATAAATTCAAGGTTACAATACACATAATTTCATAAATTATAATTAAATTATTAAATAGATTCCACTGTTCACCTAACAGAGGGTTGGCCTCACACATCTCGTTGCTACGTTTCCATTAAAATTTAAAGATAATCTGAAGAGTGAAGACTGAAGGGTTAATAAATCCTCTATGTTGCATTTAAAGTTTCAACTTTCAAGCCAACTTTCAACATGACCTTGATAGAAGAGATATCCATGGTCATTGGTGGGTATCCTTGTAAGTTGTAATATGAATACATCAATGCCAACTGGAGGGTTGGTCCTCTAGTGAACTGTGAAACTGAAATAGCTTCCAGTTCCACGGTTTCTCCAACCTTCAACAGTGAACAGTGAACACTAATTTGAAAGTCTAGTACCAATAAACATAAATTTATGCTTTAAAAATTAAATCAAATAGCCAAGAAAGCTCCATCTCCTAAGAGTCCAACTAATGAAGTTCAACCAACTCCATGTAATCTTGTCAATGGAAGGATGGACATTGGATAGACATCTGTCATCTATGAAACTCTGAATAAACTACGTTCTTCCTTGAGATGAAATTCCAAAGATGAAGTTCAATGAAGGACCAAGGTAGAAGAATAATAAGTTGAGAAAAGCAAGGCCACATAAAGAGGTTTATCAGTTTATGTAAATATTCAAAAGAAGAGGGGGTATATTTTCAAGATAGAGATGAATGTAACTGCAAAACATTATTATTCAGGACCCCTCGTATTACTACGCACGTCAATAATCATTTCATCAAACAGTTTATAAACACGTTGTTGTAGGTGCTCTTCTTGTATTTATTTCAATGTATTACACACAGTACCACAAGAATGAAGCGTCTTTGTCACTGACTCACTCCGTTTTATGACTCCATTTTATGAGTTACCTGTCAGTCCTTTTTATGACACTGTTCTGCTACATATACAATATCCACATGCTATTGCTAACTTTGGGTGAGAATATATGAGAAACGGATATATTATTAAGTTATTAACACCTAAAATAGGCATAGCCGCACACATTATGAACTCCCAACATGTATAATACTGATACATAAGTTACGGCATCCGTTTCAGATGTAATAGAAAGGGACATCTTTGCTGTAGCAGTGTAGCGTAATAGGTAGGTTACGTAGGTAAACAGTGAACAATACCAACTTACCTGGTGGACTGTGGACAATGCAACGGTGGTCTGAGAGTCTGCTCCTTGCTACTACAACACAATCATTTGCCAATCACTTGCAAAATGAAACTATCAAGCAGCAAACACGCCCTTTTAACCCGCGTTGGGCGCTTAGCGAGTCCTGGAAATAGGACTCGTTTTTCAAAATCGTGACACAGTAAACCAAATTGTGACACGTGCCAGGACACGACGTGTCATAAAAGGACACGACGTGTCATAAAAAGTGGACATGAATCCGTAACGAATCGTGTCAGATTCGCGATTCGAGGGACCTTTAGGGCGAATCCAGGATGTGAAACTAGAATTTGGAGGCTTCTATGGTTTTTATATTAGGCATTGGAGGATACTTGTAGAGCTCGGAAATTAGCTAGAAGTCCTGAATTCACAGTACTCTGAGGACATCTATGTTCGGCCGGGTAAGATGCCCTAGAGGTGGTGGCATAGCTTGAGGGTCTGCAAGTGTAGAGAAGGGCGTGCACTGCTTGGGTGAAGTTTGATGGGGGGCGTGAGCCTATAGGTTGGATCCTGCTAAGGTTTGGTACTTTGGTCAGTTTACGGTACCACATGTGTACTCCAAGCTTTGCGTTATCTCTCTGGCACTATCTCTGCCTCTCTGCTATGTATTCTCGGCCTCGTGCCGAATTTCCCCTCGCTACAACAAATCACTAGCTTGACATGGATCAAGCCAAACCTAATCTTAGTTGTTGATTATGGACTTAATCTTGGTCGTTGAAGACTCAAAAAGAAAAGTATAAGAGGAGGCTTGAGGGTCAGTTGGAGATACACCAAATTGATCAATCAGTTCGATTTTCTGGAGCAAGGTTTTGTTGAGAGAATCAAGCTAGCGATCTGTTGTAGCAAGGGGCAGTTCAACACGAGGCCAAGAATACATAGCAGAGAGGCAGAGATAATGCTAGAGAGACAGTGCAGAGCATGGGAAGGATGACGCAGAGGCATCTAGGAGCTACGCAAAGGCTGAGGAGGCCAGCGTGGGTGATGCAGAGGGCCACATGGCTAATGCAGAGGGCCACATGGCTAATGCAAAGAGCCTAGAGGCTGAAGCAGAGGCATCAGTAGCTGCGCAGAGGATAGAAAAGCTGACGCAGGGCCAAGAGGTAGCGCTAGGTGATTTTCGTAGGGCAGACTAAGTGTTGGTGAGCTAGGAATGGTGACATAGTTCTTGCAAAGTGATGCAGAGAAGTAGAGAATCTTGGAGCAACTTTTGTTGTCCAGCAAAGAGCTGTCGTAGTTGTGGGATCATTCATCCGGTGATTGATCAGCCGAATATCTATCTTCGAGGAGAGGTATTACTGCCGAGGACATTCTCTGTTGGGTGAGCCATTTTTGGCACCCTAGTTGTATCCAAAAACTGCATAATAATAAAACCCTCATATCTGCTACACTGGTTTTCCCGCATTGGGTTTTTCTGGGGATGATTGTCCAAAAATAACGGTGTCCCTTGTGTGTTTATCTCAGTTATTTCAGTTGTTGATCTGTATATGTGTTAAGGCTGCATTTGTGTTTATTTTCGATATTTATATTTATAAATAACTTGTTAACGAGAAGAACAAGTACGAGAAAATAAACCAGATAATGTAGTAGGGATTTCTGACATGTTAGACTTAGAAATTTCAACATGGTATCAGAGCAGTGCAGATGACAGGAGGACTGAAGGCACCAGCAGTAATCTTAAGTATTTGTAGCAGTAACAGCGGTCCCAAGAGACAACGTTGTTCCAAAGCAGAAGCAACAGAGAAGAAGTGACGCAGAGGGCCTGTGTCATCATTTCAAGCCAGGAGGAGGGTCAGCGCAGAGGCAGAGAGGGCTAGATCAGACCTACGCAGTGCCCAATCATCTTTCTCAGCCACGAAGGATCGACGTTGTGGCCAGGAGGTGCAAATTATACCATTGTCGGGATTGCACAGAGCGTGAAAGGCTCAGTTTCTTCAGTTGACGATGCTTGGGGAGCTGTGGGCAGATTGTGATTGAGAAGCTGCTAGGGTGTTGTTTCTGTCGATGCAGAACAATACCTAAGGAGACAGAACCAAGGTAGAGGGAGTCGCCATCTTGACAGATTTCTAGCCAAGAAATCCAGATCTGACTTGCAGTTGCAAGGAGGATTGGAGTGGAGCGGTTCGACACCTGGCCAAAGGATTTCCAGGAGGGAAATCAGGACTTAGAGGGAGATTTCTAGGAGGGAATTCAAATCTCAGAGGGAGTCCAGAAGAGAAGCTAAAATGGCAGTGAACGGAAGGAGGAATCAAGACAGGTTGGACGAGGCTTCCAACTTTGTCATCTAGAAGGCCAAGATCCTGTCCGACTTAGATTGACATCGCATCAAGGACTTTTCCTTGAGAACCATGGCTATCCCGATCGACCCAGCTGAGAATGAGAAATATGAGGATGCAATGGTGAGGGCGAAGTGCATGATCCTAGACGGGGTCAAAGATCATGTCATACCACATATTGCTGAAAAGAACACAGCAAAGGAGATGTGGGATACTTTGACAACCTTGTATCAGGGCACTTCCATGCAGCGGAAGATGCTATTGGAGAATCAACTGCAGTCGTATCAGATGCAGAAGGGAGAGCAAATAGATCCATTCCTTCTCAGGTTGCAAGAAATTCACGACCAACTCACTTCCATAGGGTCTACACCAGATCCAGAATTTATGGTTAGGACTACCCAGAATGCAGTCTCTGAGGAGTGGGAGACATTTGTCCAAAGTATTTTGGGCAGGGACACTCTTCCAGGATGGGAGGAGATGTGGCAGATGACCAAGGTGGGGAGTAGTGGCAAGGGAGGTCAAATCAAGAAAGAGGAGGAGGAGGATACGGCTCTAGCATTTGCGAGACAACAGGGGAAGAGGAAAAAGAAGGATATCTCCAAGGGGAAGTGCTTCCATTGTGGGGAGCTGGGACATTATGCATCCCAGTGTCCCAGGAAGAAAAACAAGGGAGAGGCTTCTGACTCTAAGGCAACTCCAGCTAAGGTGGAGAAAGAGGTCGAGACTGATGACGACTGTACCATGAGTGCTCATGCACCTCTAGAGAAGAGGTGGGAAGACATCGAGTTGTAGTCAGGAGGACTACATACTAGGGGCAGGATCCTCGAGGTGCCCAAACTCTTGGATCATATCTGGCTATGGGAGCCCTTAATGGCAGTAGCAGGTTGACAGGGGTCGGGTGTAGCAAAGTGTAATGGAGCAGCAAAGAAGTGCTTGGGTGCAAAAATCTGAGGCAGTGCATTGGAGGTTGCAGCAGTGCGAGAGGCACAGAGGTGTATGCAGTAGCAACAAAGAGAGAACATAATAGCAGCAGAGGAAGCTTCAGTTTTAAGAGGCTTCTAGACTGACTGGGATGTTAGTATATGGGAGAAGTCAGTTACCTACTTCTCGGTAACTGAGTAGCAGTTCAGTAGTTAGTAGTGGCAGTGCTAGGGGTAACATGGGCAGCAAATTGAGAGGGAGCTACAGTACAGTTGTAGCAGTGCCAGTGCCAGTGCCGTGGGACACAATACAAGAATCTACAGCGCAAATGATGTGAGGTAGCAGGCGAAGCATCAGCATAGGTAGCGGTGCAGAGGATCAGTTTGATGTTTCCATGGTGAAACATTACTAGAGCACATTCCTCGCTAAGAGGGAGTGTTGATTTGGGGTAGCATCAGATGTGATCTAGCCATGAAAATTGGTAGAGAGGCTAAGGCGCATAAGATCTCCAAGACCCAGAAATGGTTTGGGGAAATTCCAACCAGTTGGAGAGATATTATAATAACTAATATTTTTAATGGGGTTCCTAAGTCTAAACTTAGGAAAATTAAAATATTAATGAATATTAATATAAAACTAGGTGCGAATGTTCTAAATGACATGGATCAAGAAAAATCTAATCTTAGCCATTGATTAGGGACTTAATCTCGGTCGTTGAAGACTCAACAGGAAACGTATAAGAGGAGGCAGTTCGAGCTAGTGATCAGTTTCAGCGAGGGGCAGTTCGGCACGCAGCCGAAAATACATTGCAGATAGACAACGCACAAGAAAGAAGAGCTCCAAAGATAAGCAAAATCAGCTCCAACTGTCAAAATGTATTCTTAGATCCCAATTTCTCCACAGGAAAGAACGTTGAATTCAACTAGAGAGTTGAAAATTCGAAGTGTGTGATGATAATTTTGAACAAATGTTCTCTCCCTATATTTATATGAGGAATCACAAGACCTATTTTAGCCTAAAGCCCCCTAAAATCATAAAATAATGTGCAAGAACAAGTTAGGTCACAAGCTTACCTAATAACCATTGATAAAACATAACAAATCTCTGACATGTGTGAGCCATATGAGAAATAATGTTGACGTCATCCATGCTCAAGCCCTTCTAGGACATGAGTTGAGGGCTAAGGGTGCCATGTGATGTGTAGAAGCTTTTTAAAATCATTTTGTAAGAGTTGGCCCTTATGTCTCTATCAATTTCTTCTTGCTGACCCTATTTTTGAGTTTGGGGCACAAAAGTTTTCTTATGGGTCTCAAGGTGGTCAAAATTCCTATCTCTTCTCCAGGTGCATCATCCCATAAAATGTCATTAATGTAGTGCAAAGTGTTGGAATGCTGTGGGCGCTGGAGGTGCCCATGGCTATGTGTGATGCTCTATTTGTACTTGGAGTCCCATGGCTCCCAACATTCCACTTACGGGTGTCAATATGCTCCTCTAAAAGACTTGGGCCCCAGTTAAGTTGCCCAAGCCATGGCCATGAAATCACCTGACAATTACACACAGTATCTAGTGTTAGCAACTACATCATTAGTTACATTTAGTCATTTTGCATGTAAGTGAACCAAGTTTGAAAGTAATGGGCAATTTGAGACTTCAAATAAGGTCCCCCTTCCAAAATTAAGGATTTGAGCTCATAATGGTGTTACCTACCTAGGTGGGAGTAGCTAATAGACCTATTAAGTGTTCCCAACCCACAAGGGGAAGTGACATGTCCTTGGTCTACCCTCCAATTGATAGGTGTCATGTGAATAGTGATGGAATGGAGGGGAGAAGAATACATGGCAAAGTGCCATGGCCAAAGGGAATAGCTACAGGCACAGGTTGAGCCAAGATTGATGCTTTGATACCACTTATGGAAAATTTAAAAGTAGATACCAGAAATGAACTTGAACAACAAAATAATCGCAAATAGACACACCACCAACAATTTGATACACAAATAAGTGTCAATAAAATCACTAAGCCATTTTATTAATCACTGAGCTCTGACTTTTGCTAATGTTATTTTCGGAGATAGCCAGGCCCCAAAGGCCAAAGACTGAGTCCAAGAGAACCAAGATATCCTCAAAGCTCTCCAGGATAATCTAGCGACAACCC
This sequence comes from Pinus tabuliformis, assembly GCA_031772625.1. NCBI lineage: Eukaryota > Viridiplantae > Streptophyta > Pinopsida > Pinales > Pinaceae > Pinus > Pinus tabuliformis. Next base: position 1,027,250,068 of record CM062817.1, read on the forward strand.
AGAATCAACAAAAACTGTATGCGGATTGGCACAGGATAGAAAGGCACTTTGAGGAGGGGGACCTAGTGTACCTCCGGTTGCAACCTTACAGACAACCTACACTGAAACAGAAGGGGGCAGAGAATCTACAACCACGCTTCTATGGGCCGTATGAGGTGACTACGCGGGTTGGAGAGGTGGCTTATGAGCTAGATATGCCTCCGAGGAGTAGAATCCATAACGTATTTCATGTCTCATGCCTGAAGGTGTTGGGACAACGGGTGACCGTAGTAGTTGATATACTCACATTGGATGATGAGGGCCATTTGGTGTTGGAACCAGAGGCCATTCTGGAGAGCAGGGAGAGGAGACTGAGGAATAGAACCATCAGGGAGTTCTTCGAATGATTGAAGAACCTTTCAATGAGGATGCCACTTGGAAAGATGAGCACATACTCGAGCACCCGACTTTGAGGTTGCTTGAGGGCAAGCAACATTTAGGAGGGGAAGACTGTCATGTCCTTTCTAAAATGTATTAGTCATGGGGTACAACTACATAATTTTGTCATCATTTTTGGCTTAGGAGGAGGATCCCACATGCAGAAATTAGGAACTATAGGCAATTCGACTTTATTTCTTGTAATTAGTGGAATGTGGGGGCCAACCACATGAATAATTCAAATTATCCAAGGGATATGTTGGAGGGAAATTGAACTAGTGGAAGGAGGGGCCCACAAGAGGCTAAGGAAGCCCAAAGTGATAAAAGAAAAAGAAGCTCTCATTTTGCAGCATTCTGATCATTTGACAAACAAATTTACCTTTGCACGCTCTGTTGCTTAACGAGTCTACCGGCTGTTTAGCCACAAACCTTCCGCAGGGAAGATTCAACATCTACTTTGAGGGACTATCCGTGACCACCCTAGGGAGGCTTTTCCACAGAGATTGCAGGAGTTCCAGCATCGACAAACAGCCCATCCAACCACGCAAAGCAGGAGACTGTGTACTTTCTGGGCAGCCAAAAAATGCAGAAGATGAGTAAGCCAACCGGGAGGTCCCTAGCTTGCTGGGAGTTACGAGAGCAGAAAAGGTAGTGGGCTAACGACATTTTCTCTAATTTTTGCAGCCAGCCAGTCAGTGATTACAACAACACGCATTTCTGGGCAGAGGGGCTGCGTAGTAGCCTCTAGCAGCAAATTCGTGGGGCTTAGGAGAACAGCCATCCGAGCAAAGGAATCATATGGGGAGAAAGGAATAATTTATCACAAGGGAAACCAGCGTTTGAGGGGAGTTTTCAAGTGGATTTGCATGCTACTTCCTGCGAATCGACTTTGGCAACAGTAACCGGAGAGGGGCTCCAAGGAAGCCGAAAATCCAAATTCAAAATCAATGAAATTCCCTTCTGGTTTTTTCTGCGTTTCGTCCAAGGAGTCCAAGGCTAAAAGGACATAATTTTCTAGGCGGTTTTTGGGCACCTTCCAGCAGGTCGAAGTCAATGGATCAGCAGTTTCATAGGGACAACGCAATGCAGAATGGTGCAACAACTGAACAACCATCATCTCATCCATTCCATCACCTGGGCTTGGCCCAGCTTGTCCTTGAGACAAGCCCAGGTGCACCAATTCATTTATATTGTACCTATGCTCTCAAATTTTATAATATATGGTTCAGCAGTTCCAGATTTACAGCATTTTTATGGGTGTTTGATGCATGTTTTTAATTTTATGTTGTTGCATTGTTTAATTGTTTAAAATATCACTTAAATTCCTATTTGGAAACATGACATATATTTTATTAACATTAAGAGATAACTGAGTTGCCACACTACATTGTCTCTACCTTCATCATGGCTTGTGGGTGTGTATTCCACATTGCAACAAATGTTTGTCAAGTTCAAAAATAGAAGTTAGTTATTATGATTTTTTTCAAGAGAACCAAATCATGTGTAGATGTGGGATGACTACCCTAACAATTATTTGTATTCAATGCCCTGATCCCTCACATTCAAAGATGAAAGGTTCAATTTCGAGGATAGCTTTCCTCAAGTGCTTTTTATAGGGCTCAACATTTGTATGAAAGGTTGACACCATCTCAGACTATTAAGGATCGGTGTAGATCGGTCAATAATAAGACAATATTTTGTTAAGACTTTCACAATGTTGTTTCATGTATGGATTTGTTAATAGTTGAGAGTTTATCAATTAGTCCAATATGAAAGATTCAATTTCGATTGTAGCTTTCCTTAAGTGTTTTTTCTATGGCTCAAAACATTTATGAAAGGTTGACACCATCTTAGACTATTAAGGATGAGTTTAGATCAGTCAATAACAAGACAATATTTTGTTAGGAATTTCACAATGTTGTTTCATGTATGGATTTGTTAATTGTCGAGAGTTTATCAACTAGGGTGTTAGAGGGTGGGATATTGATTGATTCTCTTTATTGCTCTAACAATGTACTAAATTTTATCCTCTTAAAGAGCCTATGTTTTTTATTCTCCATCTCTGATCTTGTAGTTTCTTATTTTTATTTTTATTATACTTCACTTTCCACTCCTGTCAATTCCCTGTAGTGGTTTGGTTAACTCTCATCACCTTGTTACATGATGGAGATACAATAACTAAGCCTAACTTGTAGTTGCGATGGGCTTTAAATGGCATTTATTATACACCCTTAGGGGTTGGTAGTGGTCCACACCACTGCTAGTGGGCACCCACTAACAATAGTGTGGTCTACTTCCAACCACTAAGGGTGTATAATAAATTCCATTTAAAGCCCACTGCAGCAACAAGTTAGGTTTAGTCAACATAACTCCAACAGATAACAAGGCGATGAGATTTAATAGAAGCACTACATCTCTATGAATCCCCTCCGGTGCTTTTTCTAGCCCTCATCACCATATTACATGTCGGTGATATGTTGACTAAGCCTAACTTGTAGCCCCAAAGAACTTTAAATGCCATTCATTATACACCTTTAGCGGTCTATTGTTGACGACACTAGTGTTAGTGGGCGCCCACTAACACTAGTGTGATCAACAATAGACCACTAAAAGTGTATAATGAATGGCATTTAAAGTTCTTTGGGGCTACAAGTTAGGCTTTGTCAACATATCAGCGACTTGTAATAAAGTGATGAGGGTTAGAAAAAGCACCGGAGGGGATTCATAGGGATGTAGTGCTTCTATTAAATCTCATCGCCTTGTTACATTTTGGATATATACTGACTAAGCCTAACTTGTAGCTGCAATGGGCTTTAAATGCCATTTATTATACACCCTTAGGGGTTGGTAGAGGGCCACACTACTGCTAGTGGGCGCCCATTAGCAGTAATGTGGCCCACTACCAACCCCTAAGGGTGTATAATAAATGGGATTTAAATCCCACTGCAGCTACAAGTTAGGCTTAGTCTGCATATCTCCAACATGTAAAAAGGTAATGAGAGTTAACAAAACCACTATAGGGAATTGATAGGAGTGGAAAGTGAAGTATAATAAAAATAAAAATAAGAAACTACAAGGTTAGAGATGGAGAATAAAAAACATAGGCTCTCTAAAAGGAGAAAGTTTGGTACATTGTTAGAGCAATAAAGAGAATCAATCAATATCACACCCTCTCACATCCTAGTTGATAAACTCTTGACAATTAGTAAATTCATACATGAAACAACATTGTAAAAGTCCTAACAAAATATTGTCTTGTTATTGACCGATCTAAACCCATCCTTAATATTCTAAGATAGTGTCAACCTTTCATACAAATTTTGAGCGCTATAAAAAGCACTTAAAGTAAGCTACCATCGAAATTGAATCTTTCATATTGAACTAGTTGATAAACTCTCGACTATTAACAAATCCATACACGAAACAACATTGTGAAAGTCTTAACAAAATAGTCTTGTTATTAACCGATCTACACTCATCCTTAATAGTCTGAGATGGTGTCAACCTTTCATACAAATTTTGAGCCTTATAAAAGGCGTTTGAGGAAAACTACCCTCGAAATTGAACCTTTCATCTTGGAATGTGAGGGGAGTATCTGGGCATAGAATACAAATAATTCTTAGGGTAGTCATCCCACATCTACACCTTGATTTGCTTCTCTTGCAAAAAATCAGAATAACTAAATTTTATTTTTGAACTTGACAAACATTTGTTGCAATGTAGAATACACACCCACAAGCCATGATGAACGTAGAGACAATGTAGTGTGGCACCTCAGTTATCTCTTAATGTTAATAAAATATATGTAATGTTCCCAAATAAGGATTTAAATGATATTCTGAACAATTAAACAGTGCAGCAACATAACATTAAAAACATGCATCAAACGCCCATAAAAACACTGTAAATCTGGAATTGCTGAGCCATATGTAATAAAATTTGAGAGCATAGGTACAATATAAATGAATTGGTGCACCTGGGCTTGTATCAAGTACAAGTTGGGCCAAACCCAGGTGATGTAATGGCTGAGATGATGGATGTTCAGTTGTTGCACCACTTTGCATTGTGTTGTCTCAGTGAAACTACTGATCCTCTGACGTCGACCTATTGGAAGGTGCCCAAAAACCGCTCAGAAAATTACGTCCTTTCAGCCTTAGACTCCTTGGACGAAACCCAGAAAACCCAGAAGGGAATTTCATTGATTTTGACTTTATATTTTCGACCTCCGTGGAGCCCCTCTCCGGCCACTGTTTCCAAATTCGATTTGCAAGAAAGAGCCTGCAAATCCACCTGAAAACTCCCATCAAATGTTGGTTTTTCCTGTGATAAATAATTTCTTTCTCCCCGTATGATCATTTTGCTCGGATGGTTGTTCTCCTACGCCCCACGAATTTGCTGCTATAGGCCACTGCGCAGCCCCCTGCCTAGAAATGCATGTTGTTGTAATCACTGACTGACTGACTGAAAAAATCAAAGAAAATGTCCTCAGCCCACTACCTTTCCTGCTCCTGTAACTCCCAACAAGCTAGAGACCTCCTAATTGGCTCACTCTCTGTGTGTTTCTGGCTGCCCAGAAAGTACGTAGTCTCCTGCTCTGCGTGGCTGGATGGGCTATTTTTCCATGCTAGAACTCCTGCAATCTCTATGGAACAACCTCCCTAAAGGTGAGCACGGATAGTCCCCCAACGTAGAGGTTGAATCTTCCCTACGGAAGACTCGTGGCTAAACAGCCGGTAGACTCGCTAAGCAATAGAGCGTGCAAAGGTAAGTTTGTTTGTCAAATGATCTGAATGTTTCAAAATGAGAGCTCTGTCCTCTTTTATCACTTTGGGCCTCCTTAGCCTCTTGTGAGCCCCTCCTTCCACTAGTTCGATTTCCCTCCAACATATCGCTTGGAAAATTTAAATTATTCATGTGGGTGGCCCCCACATTCCACTAGCTACCAAAAATAAAGTCAAATTGCCTATAGTTCCTAATTTTTGCGTGTGCAATCCTCCTCCTAAGCAAAAAACGATGCCAAAATTATGTAGCTGCACCCCGTGACTAATACATTTGAGAAGGTACATGACAGTCCTCCCCTCCCAAATGTTTTTTTCCCTCAAGCAACCTCAAAGTCGGGTGCTCCAGTATATGCTTGTAATATTTCTAATTAACCATGGCTAATTGGAATATTCGATTTTGTTAAATTTTGCCTTCTATAGTTATTTATAAATAAAAAGGTGAGGAAAAGGGGGACATAACTCACCTTTAGAATAAAGTCACTTCCTAGTAGCACAACGTTGTGACTTAAAGGGGAGCCAAGGGGGCCAAAGAAACACGCAGACACTTGGAGGGACTGCGCAGATGGAAAGGAACACGTGGCAAGAAAGGGACTGTGTTAGAGGAGGTGGGCCTTGGGATTGAGAGAGGCCAACGCTATAAAGGAGAGGGGAGCCTCCTCATTTTGTCATTCGATTCTGATGCATTTGAGCTAGTCACTTCGACTTAAAGAACGCTGGCTGTTTAGCCTGTCTGCAGCACTGTTTAGTGCATTGAGTGTCTCCGTTCGGAGATCTCACCCTTAGCCTTGGGGGACTTCGAGTGCCTGCTCGAGCAAGGTAGTTTCATCAGTATTTTGCAGGAGGACCGTTCTTTGGAGTTGAGGAGGAACTAAGCATTTTGATGACTGCGCAATCTTGAGAGAGGAGGATGCAGTCTCTTTTGGTAGGAGCTCTGAATTGGGTTTGTGTGGAGGATTTGAGCTTGGAGATTGAGCAAGGGATCAACCCTTGCATATTGGAGGATTTTGGCAGAGTTTTGGAGGATTCTCTTTAGTGGCAGTGCAGAGCCTTGAGGGATAGCGTAGATCGTCAAGGGGGTGATTTTCGGGGGTCAATTATTTTAGAAAAGCTTTCTGGGATTTTCTGGGTTTATTGAGCAGAGGCTGATTCCAGAGTTTCAGCATTTTCTGAGGAGGGGAACAGCCCCAAATCCTCACTTGATTCCAGCAGTAGCAGTAGCACAACAGTTCTCCGGCAGCTTGGACGCAGTTCAGAGAGAGGCCATTTCCTTACCATTCTGAGTGTATTTCTTCACTTGCCTTGTGCAAGTCGAGGTGCTATCTTTCTGATCACCTCTTGTACTCTGTCCATTACTCAATATAATAAAATGGCTTAGCATTTCTCTCTGCATTTCTTGAGTATCTGCTTATATTCCATGTATACATTATTTTATGTTGCACTACTGTTATTTTTATCTCTTGGAGCTTTCCGGCTACTATACCACTTGTGTGTTTTTCTCCTATACTCTTAGACAGAGTCTGGAAAGGGCAAGGTAGCCTCCAGATCTCGTCCTCTTTTCAGAGGCGACATATCTGGTAAACGCCCTCGCAATCCATCTCTGGTTGGAGTTTGCTTGCGTTTGAGGGATATCCCTGAAAAGGGATATTACAGTGGTATCAGAGCATAGATTTGGCTCAGCCTGTGGAGCTAGCAATCTATGACACCGGGGGAAAAGCCCGTCATCTGTTACAGAGGTAGGAGATACAGAGACATTGGGCGTAGGTTGGAGAACACCTATGGAGAGGGAGACTGTGTTCGGGTGGTGGACACAGAATAGGAGGAGCCTGTGGTGGATGCAGAGAAAGTGGAACCGATGGCAGATGATGACGAGAAGATATTTGTGGACATGCTCCTTAAATCAGTGGAGGATTTATTGAGGCAAATCGAGGTGATGGGGCAGAGATTCACGGCGGTGGAGGCTAGACAGCGTGAGAGCCCGCGAGTTTTCCAGGTTGGAGAGCGATCGGGTGCATCTCACCATTTGCCAAAGAAAGGGGCCACTCAGCGTGATACTACTCAGCAGGTGGCCTCACATGCCCCTATACGCTCTACCATGCCCACTTTCCTAGGAGCAAATACGGGGGCCAGAGCACAGTAGGAGGCAGAACCCGGTCATATGGGTGATTATTTTGTGGAGTACCAGGCCTATGGGAAGGAGTTCAAGGATTCACTCCCATTCAGAGACTTTGTTCAGCTCCAGTGGGATAGTAGACTCCGCGACCATCACAGAGGATACCGGCATTATCATGATGGAGACACCCACCGCACAGCTAGTAGATTTCACTTGCCTACGTTTGATGGCTCATTAAACAGTTTGGCAAAGTCTTGGGTGGAGAAGCTGGACATCTATTTTCAGCTTAACCAGATGTCGGAGACGGAGGCCATCAAGGTGGCGACATTACATTTGGATGGTGAGGCCCAGGACTAGTGGTTCCATGGGTTGGTTACACTCGAACACTCCACAGTGACAACATATGTCGAGTTTACCAGGAGACTGATAGAGAGGTTCGACTGAAGGGATCCGGAATAAAATTTTGTTGAGCTGATGAGGCTCAAACAAACCAGAAACCCAGAGACCTACATTGCAAACTTCTTGAGGGTTTCAGTGATGGTGCCTGATCTATCCATGACACGAAGGATCTACATGTATGTTGAGGGATTAGCAGAGCCACTTCGGGGTCTAGTCAGGTCCACTAGACCAACCACACTCCAGGATGTTATTAGCAGGACCGGGGACTTACAGACCATGGTGTGTGCTCATTATGTTCCAAAGTTATCAATGACGATAGGCACCTACACACTGACTAACCACTTTTTCGTGGTCGATATTCCGGACACCAACATGATATTGGGTGTTCAGCGGCTTATCACTCTAGGGAAGGTCACGACAGATTGGAAGACCCTAGAGATGGAGTGGGATGATGAGAAGACGGGGAAGCATGAGAAGATACGGGGACAGCACACATATCCGCCTCAGACTGTTTCGGCTCATCGGATGGAGGCAGTCTTCCGGAAGGGAGACGTAGAGTGGGAAGTGGAGTTGCGTGAATCAGAGGCAGGGACTACAGGGCAGACAGTGCACCCAGAGATACAATCCATCCTTGACCGGGTATGCCACAGTATTTGGGGAGATTCCGCCAGGACAACCACTGGACCCGGGGTTTGAGCACACCATTGAGCTTGAGCAGGGCATACAGGCAGTGATTACTACCCCCTATAGGCATCCCAAGGCCTATCGGGATGAGATTGAGTGGTTCATTCAGGAATTGCTGGCTCTTGGGCACATTCAGCCGAGCACGAGTCCTTTTGCTTCTTCCGTGGTGTTGGTGAAGAAGAAGGATGACACATTGAGGATGTGCATTGACTACAGGGCCTTGAACAAGAAGACATTGAAGAACAGGTACCCCATACCCAGGATCGATGAGTTGATGGATAAGTTGAGAGGAGCACGGTTCTTCTCAAAGATTGATTTGAGATCTGGGTACCAATAGATTCGCGTAAGGGAGCAGGACATTCCCAAGACCGCCTTTAGGTGTCACTATGGGCACTTTGAGTTTTTGGTGATGCCCTTCGGGCTAACCAACGCCCCAGCTACATTCCAGTATTGCATGAATGACATCTTCCGCAGTCACTTGAGGAAGTTTGTGTTGGTATTCTTTGATGATATACTCATTTATAGCAGGACTTGGGAGGAGCATCTCCAGCACATCAAGACAATGTTGCGCATCTTGGAGGAGTAGCAGTTCTATGCCAAGCTCTCCAAGTGTGAGTTTGGATTGATAGAGATGTTGTACTTGGGACACATCATAGGGGTGGATGGAGTGAGAGTCCATGAGGAGAATATTAGGGCCATCGGAGATTGGCCGGAGCCGAGGAACGTGACGGAAGTTCGTCAAGGGTTTCTCATAGTTTTCTGGCCACGAACTGGAAATAATGACTTCCCCTAAACACCTTGCAATCATGACTTCCCCTAAACACCTTGCATGGCATGGCATGTAGTATTCTTTAAGATATAGTAGAACTTATCTGTTAAGCTTCCACCTGGGTGCAGACTTTTGATCTTCCTCCCAACCATAGACCATATTGTTCATTTCCTATCAACAGTGGGTCACCCCCGAGCTAGGGCTTCGACTCGATCGAGTAACAACTCGGCCAAATATGAGTACACATGTAATACCATCAACTGACCAAAGTACCAAACCATATCAAGCTCCAACCTATAGGCTCACGCCCCCCATAAAATTACACCTAGGCAGTGCACGCCCTTCTCTACACTTACAGACCCTCAAACTATGCCACCACCTCTAGGGCATATTACTCGGCTGAACAGAGATGTTCTCACAATCCTGTGACTTCAGGACTTATAGCTAATATCCGAGCTCTCCAGGTATGCCCCAGACCTTTATATCAAAACCTAGAAGCCTCCAACCTCCAGTTTCACATCCCCCATCAGCCTACACACAAGCAATGCGCACCCTTCTCTGCTCCCGTAGTCCCTCGAGCTAAGACACCACTTCCAGGCTGCCCAACTTGGCCATACAAAGTTGTTATTAGCACTGGAGCTCCAAGAGTTCCTACTGCCATCCTAGGTATCCAACCCTGATGGCTAAGTGGCTAACCCTTCAAAGTTCCCACAACTTTATTTTAAGTGCATAAGCTTTTCTTGAGAATATAGATATGTGCATACTGGCCCCAAAGCATATACACTCATACACACACGAACAACGCCCCAAAAAGTAATTCTGCACTCACCAACCTAATTAATATGTTCTGGCTCACAAACCTAAGTTTCGCATTTACATGGCATTTACAATACGAGGTTCGACTAGGGGTGTTACATTTTATAATTGTGTCATTCCAAGGGTGGATGGGGCTAGGGATTTTGACAAAAAAACCCTAGAGAAGACATGATTAAGGAACATTTCCAGGATCCAAGCGATGATCAGTGCTTGACACTTGAAACCTATGCTTGGAGAGTGCAACACTTGTGGATCGATCTCTTGAAATGTGTACACCTTGGAGAGTGAGCACTTGCCTTTATCTTCTATGTCGCAAAGACCCTTGGATTTAATTAATTAAACACCCTTAGTTTAAGGCTATGGACGACATTAGTGTTAGTTAGCGAGGGTTGTTATGGCTCTTGGATGTCATTCATTAGACACCCTTAGTTTAAGGCTATGGACCACATTAGTGTTAGTGGGCACCCACTAACACTAATGTGTTCCATAGCCTTAAACTAAGGGTGTCTAATGAATGACATCCAAGAGCCATAGAAGCCCTACGTCAAGCTTAGCCAACCCCTCTCCAAAAGGTAATAAGGTGGCAACAATTAGCATATCTCCATTATGACCATATGTTAGGCAGAGCCAACAACTAAACATCCACCTTAAGATTTCTTTGGCAACAAAATAAAAAATGGCCAATACATCAACAACATTCCCCTTGAATATTTAGTTGGGAAACCAAATAAGGAACTTTGGCATAAAGGATATTTCACCAAGTACTATATCGATTGGAGCATGTACGTTGAGTAACAACAATGATGCACTATAAGTTCATCCCTGACAATGTGGACTATCTAATATTTCAAGCCCATGAATGTAGAGCGCATCACTAGAGAATTTGTCTCTTGACATGTGTACAACTTGGAAAGTGAGCGCTTAAATTGGATACCTTATCTTGTAGACTAGGTGGATGACTCAAGAAATTAAAGAATATTCGAAAAAATTATCAAACATTTTGATTTACTCCCCTCCACCAGTAAAATTGTAATATTCCTAATGGAAGATTTGCAGTGATAACAAAGACAAGTAACAAAATTCACAATAAAATTTTATTCAGTAATGAACACAGGAACAAAAATTTCTCATCAAACACCCAACTGGCTCATTTTTTCATTAAACAAATATGCTGGAGTACAATAGAAGTCGGATGAGGTGCAGCTGGGCTTGCACAAGGCAGGCTACAAACCTCAGGTGATCAATACAAAAGTACCCAGCTGTTGTGAATTTGCTGCTCCCCAGAGAACTCTGTTGTCTCCTCAAATCTGCACTGCTGGCTGAATTCAAGCTCTGATTTACCCCCTCAAAACAACCCAGAAATTTCTGCAGTTTTCGGGATGTGCTCCTCTCCAAAAACCCAGAAAGGGTTTTCCCTGGTTTTGACCTGCCAATTTCAACCCCTTGTGGATTGACCCTCCCTCCAATACTAGAAATCAATGCCTATAGCTGGAACTATTGTAACTTTCTACCACAATGTCAGAAAACCTCCCCAAATCGGTAACAATATTGGTGCACTATAAGTTCATATTGGACAATGTGGACTATCTAACAATTCAAGCCCATGAATGTAGAGCGCATAACTGGAGAATTTATCTCTTGACATGTGTACAACTTGGAAAGTGAGCCCCTAAATTGGAATACTTCTCTTGTAGATTAGGTGGATGAATGAAGAAATTAATGTATATTTGAAAAAATTGGTAAATTATTTCGATTTATTCCCCTAAACTAATTAAATCTACCTGTAACGACGTTTTGTAACTGCCTTCAGTCATACGGGCCAACCCTATGCACCTCTACTACATTAATATGTAGCTTCTTGTACTAATTATGTTTTCTTAGTTGACATTGGACACCAACTGGCTTGCATGACTTCCCCTAAACACCTTGCATGGCATCGAATGTAGTCTTTTTTAAGATACAATAAAACTTATATGTTAAGCCTCCAACTCGCTGCAAACCTTTGATGTTCCTCCCAACCATAGACTACATTGTTCATTTCCCAAAAAAGATACACACATACACACAGACATACCACCCGAAAAAGTAAGTCGCAACTCACCAGCCTAATTCATATGTTCTGGGTCACCAACCTAAGTTTCGATGTACATGGCATTTACAAGACGGGGTTTGACTATGGGTGTTACATTTTTTAATTGTCTCGTTGCAAGGGTGGATTTGGCTAGGGATTTTTACAATAAAACCCTAGATAAGACATTATGTTCTAGGCTTTCATGTCATATCCCCAATAATTAAATTTTTGTCTAAGGCACATTTCCACGATCCTTGCGATGATCAATGCTAGACACTTGGAACTGATTGTTGGAGAGAGCAACACAACCCTAGATAAGACATTATGTTCTAGGCTTTCATGTCATATCCCCAATAATTAAATTTTTGTCTAAGGCACATTTCCACGATCCTTGCGATGATCAATGCTAGACACTTGGAACTGATTCTTGGAGAGAGCAACACTTGAGTATTGATATCTTGACATGTGTACACATTGGAGAGTGAGCACTTGACTTTATCTTGCATGTCGCAATGACCCTTGGATGTCTAATATTAAGGTGGATGTTGTTGATTTGTTGGCTCTGCCTAACATATGATCATAATGGAGATATGCTAATTTTTTCCACCTTACTACCCTTTGGAGAGGGGTTGGCTAACTTGACTTAAGGCTTCTATGGCTCTTGGATGTTATCCATTAGAAACCCTTCGGTTAAGGCTATCGACCAAACTAGTATTAGTGGGTGCCCACTAACACTAATTTGTTCCATAGCCTTAAACTAAGGGTGTCTAATCAATGACATTCAAGAGCCATAGAAGCCCTACGTCAAGCTTAGCCAACCACTCTCCAAAATGTAATAAGGAGGAAACAATTAGCAAATCCCCATTCTGGTCATATGTTAGACAAAACCAACAACTCAACAATATCCACCTAAAGATTTCCTTGGCAAGAAAAATAAAAAATGTCCAACACATCAAGAACATTCCCCTTGAAGATTAACTTGGAAACCAAATATGGAGGTTTAGCATAAATGATATTTGACCAGTAAGTACTATATCTGATTGGAGCATATATCTTGAGTAACAACATTGGTGCACTATAATTTTATCTTGGACAATGTGGATTGTCTAAGAATTAAAGCCCATGAATGTAGAGCGCATCATTGGAGAAGTTATCTCTTGACATGTGTACAACTTGGACAGTGAGCGCCTAAATTGGATACCTTATCTTGTAGATTAGGTGGATGACTTAAGAAATTAACGAATATTCAAAAAAATTGGCAAACATTTCGATTTACTCCCCTACACCAATCAAATCTACCTGTAATGATGTTTTGTAACTGTCTTTAGTCATAAGGGCCTCCCCTATGCACCTCTCCTTCATTAAAAGTTAACTTCTTGTACTAATTTTATTTTCTTAGTTCACATTGGACACGAATTGGCTTGCATGACTTCCCCTAAACACCTTACACGTCATGGCATGTAGCCCTATTTAAGATACAATATAACTTATATGTTAAGCTTTTCATTGGCTGCAGACCTTTGATGTTCCTCCCAACCATAGACCAAATTGTTCATTTCTTATCAACAGTCAGTCACCCCCAAGCTACGACTTAAACTCAATCAGGTAACAACACCGCAAAATACGAGTACACATGTGGTACAATCAACCGACCAAAGTACCAAACCCTAGCAGGCTCCAACCTATAGGCTCACACCCCCCATCAAACTACACCCAGGCAGTTCACACTCTTCTCTACACTTGTAGACCCTCAAGCTATGCCACCATCTCTAGAGCGTCTTACTCATCCAAACATAGACATTCTCAGAGTCCTATGACTTCAGGACTTCTAGAAATGCACACCCTTCTCCACACCCACAGTCCCTCAAGCTATGCCTCCACTTCGAGGGTGCCCAAATAGACTAGACAGATATCTTCTTAGCACTAGTGCTCCAAGAGTTCCTACTGCCATCCTGGGTATCCAACCCTATTGGGTAACTGGCTAACCCTTCACAATTCCGACAACTTCCTTTTAAATGCATGACCTTTTTTTGACACTTGGCACCCTCTAAAGTCACTTAATTGAATTTGGTTATATTCATATGCTCTTTTTAATGACTATGGAATCATATTAGACCCATTTACATTCTCATGGCTTCTTTGCCCCGCATACTCTTTTCGTCGAATTTGGTCTGAAACCATTATTTGTTTATTAATATGCACAATTTAAAGACATTTACAACATCAGGTTTTCTAGCCTCATAACATATAAGAGAATATACGCCTGGGCACACTAGCCCCAAAGCATATACACACATGCCCACCGCCCTAAAAAGTAAATCTCAACTCACTTGCCTAATTAATATGTTCTGTCTCTCCAACCTATGTTTCGCATGTACATGGCATTTACAATACGGGGTTCAACGAGGGATGTTACATTTTATAATTGTGTCATTGCAAAGGTGGATGGGGCTACGAATTTTTACAATAAAACCCTAGAGAAGACATGATGTTCTAGGCTTTGATGTCCTTGGGTGCGACAGATGTGCAGCATGTGCTGCTTTTGGAGAGTCAGCTAGTGGCTCATGTTGAGCCCATGATAGAGGATGAGCAGACACCCTTGGGGCCAGCCATTGGAGTGGAGCAGACAGATGTGCAGGCAGTCTCCAGGGAGGTAGCATTTGCGAACACTCGTCCTCAGGAGACATTGGAGATTGACCGAACAGTTTGGCAGGAGGATAGTAGACGGTAGGAGTTGTTGGAGATGGTGGTGCATCCATCTTTAGGCCGAACCATTGATGCGGTGCGGGCAGATGCACAGGCAGTTGGCAGAGCCGCAGGACATTCAGGGAGCAACCCCTATCAGGAGTACATAGATAGGGCTTGCAGCACAGTTTGGCCACTTGTACCCATTTTAGGGAGAGAGGCAGGACTTTCTTGATGGATATTGTTGACCAACCAGATAGGGTAGCATGAGTTGAGCATGGACCAGCATCAACATAGTAGACTTGTTCCTTACACAGGAGTCCATGACATAGATTGGCGAGAGATCATGAGATGGTATCCTTTTGATGGAGTGTCATTTTTAGTCAGGAGCATTGTATTGCATGAACCATCCAAGGTGAGGGATATCGAATGCTTCAATTGGCAGCAGGATGTAGGCTAGCCACTCATCAATATTTCAGCACGACTTCAGCATGATGAGATTGACCTTGGTCTACGCCAAGGGTTGGATTGGAGAGAGGTGATGAGTTGGTACGCGGCAGGTGGAGCTACATTCACAGCTGGAGATATAGTGTTATAGACATTTTTGTGCCTTACAGTATGAAGCATGAAATGTCCATAATCTAAGGGATCCAAAGTCCCTAAACATGTTGTTCCTACACCTAGAGGAACAAGGTCAGCAAACCACAGCACTGAACAAAAGTTCTCCACCTGAAAACACTCAAAAACAAGGCAATTCTGGATCATGTCAACTGCTCCACTGAGCATCTGCGCTGAATGTCAAGTGCTCCACTGTCTACCTGTGTTGAATTTCAACTGCAAAGAAGGCTACCTACGTTGGGCGAGTTTGGACAAGTGGCACAGTCATTCCTCAAGGTGTCAATGCCCAGGAAGCTTCCAAAATGACACTTGGATCAGGGAATTTGACTGGTGAGGAGTAAGAGGTTCCAAATCTCCAAGTGGAAGCAAGAACCTCCAAGTGGACTCAAGAATTGAAGAAGAACTGGAGTAGGATAGGACACTAGTCACATCTCAGGCTGACTCATCCTCTCTCCAAACTCCTATATATGGATCTCTCTCCCATGAGATCCAGGGGGCTGGAATCTTGTGAATGTAAATAATTGCTGTTGGTTTGAGTTTAGAACTATTGGGTGATTTGCTTTGAAGGAGGTGAAGAGGAGATTTCTTTCTGCTGGGAAGGTGATGTTGGATTGGGCCTCTTATGGTTGTATCACTTCCTGAACCTTACTTCTTCCATTAATAAAGCATTTGAGGTTCTTATATATGCATGTGTCTCAATGGTGTATTGTTATACTTGTGTATTTGATTTATTCTAATCCTTGAATCAATTATGAATGTATGCTTCTTGTAGTTTCCCTCTCTTACCATTTTGCAGGGTCTTGGCGTAGCTGGGCCAGTGAAAGAGAAAAGAGCTGGGGGGCAAGCAGCAAGGAGAGAAGATTGGATCAATCATTAGCGAAAGACATCGGTTAGTGGATCTCTTTCTCCCCTCTTTTACATCTCATAAAGAAGTAATCTCAGATAGCTTTGCTTTGATTGTTGCTAAGGAACTATCACCCTTAGAGTGGGATAGGGTCATTCCGTATTGGATACTTTTCCCAACAACAAATTGGCGACTCCGCTGGGGATCGTATCTTGTTGGTTGTTTGTGTTTTTGCTATTCATTTCCTAAAGACAGGGAGTACCGAATCGAACTGCATTTGGATCTCTCAAATTCAAAGTAGAGGGCAGCTACTCTAGCTCAGTTTCTGGGCATGTTTATGATTTGAAGAGCTGATCCACAAGGACTCTGAATAGCTCTTAGTGATAGCTGTTCATCCTCCTTTGAATCATCATTTAGTGTGTACTTGATTGGTAGCTTTGATTTGGCCAAAAACTGTTGATTTTTGAGCAATCTGTGACCCAGAACCCAAGAGAAATGAGAGTTTCTCTCTTCATTGCAGGCACTGTGAAGGTAGTCTGCATTTCATCGCAGGTCCCGAAGGGGCTACCTGCGCTGAATTTCAAACTGACAGTGTTCTACCTGCGTTGAACTAGTGTGGCCTTGTGCAACTGGGGTTCTCTGTTTTCTGTTGCCCTGTTTTCATCCCTGTTTTTGCAGCCTGTTATCAGTCAATGTACCTATCTGAAACCACCTTTCTTTGCCACTATTCCGCCTCGGTTGTATAAAGAAACTGTATTTGTTCTTTGTGTATTTCTTACATCATTTGCAGTTTCCCATAACGAAAGTGAACTAGTCTTGCTGTGGCCTCTTAGATCTAGACCTGTGATAAGTGTCGTTCTGATCTTAAGAGTTAGTTTGTTTGTTGTTCATAGCTGATTGAGCTTTTGCTTTCGTCATATGGTTTGAATTTATGTATTTCTAGTGTTGAAACAAGTAAATCTTAAGGTGTCTTTTGATTTTGGACAAAATCTTGTTTGCTTTCACTTGAAATTGAATTCAAAGTTATACAACAACTTTCTTTTTGTAGTACACCAACATTAAGAAAGAGAAAAGAAATACCTGCATTGTGCATGAGCATTTTGACAGCTTGCATGTTGATTTAGGAAAAAGTGCATTAGTGTGTGCTCTATGATCTGTGTGAAAAGATGATGTCTTTCTTTTCCCTCAGTAGTTAAGATTTTCATAATTTGAAAAGATTGAAAAAGCTTGCTTCTCATCTTTAGACTGCATTTAGGAGTTGTACCATACATCTCGTGGTGATCCATAAAGGCAAACTGCTAAACAAGATCAACCTAAAATAAATTGAATTTACATAACAACGCTTTGAAACATAACGCAAACACATAGAGGTCTAAGCTAGAGACGTGTTCCGGCATCGTTAAACGTGATATCTTAGCGTTGAGTGGTTGGGTGATTCCTCCACGGTGAAGCGATAAGTATCAATACGAACTTGTGTTCCCACGTACCGTCGCGTATATATTGGGAGACCCCTATAGGAACAAAGCCTTTATCCATAGGAAACCGTGTCGGCTGCCCTACTGATCGCAATGCAGTGAACACAGCATTCACGAAGATCGACCACCCGTACCGTAAAACGTATTCTGTGGTTTTTGTAGAAATTTTGAATAATTTAACACATATTCAATGGAGATTATCCTGATCATGTACTAATGCGGAAAACATACACAATACATAAGCTCCTCTACGTTGATCATCAATATAGCAGCATCAATAACAATAAAACATCAAGAGCATTCACACATTAACACAGTTTGTATCACGGGGAAAGCATCTCACTAAAAACCCCACACTATCTGTATATTAATGATTGAGTCATGTAACATTACACAGCATAATACTTCTCACAAGTATCTCCACCTCTGTTACACACAATACATCTCAGATCTGATCTCCAAATCTCTTCCACTGCTTGCCTGCCTCCACTGCTCAATACCTGCTCAAGAACTGATGAGAATTGCTTCTCAAACTCGATTTTCACCTGCAAAATAGTCACTCACTCTTTATTGGACGTGAGAAAAGGCTAAAATGTGGGCCAAATACGTGAGCAAACTCATTGGCATACTCAATCCCTTGATTGTGCAAGATCTGGTGCACAACTATAGTCACAACTGATAGCAATCTGATTCTCTACCACCTGTCCCTGTTGAACTGAACATGCACTGACATGCAACTGAGTTAACTGATGTATTCTTTAGTTGTATTATGAGTTAATAATTAGTTTAACAACTCATCATTAGTCTATCTGTAGTTAGACTAACTACAACCAGTTTAACTAAGTTAAACTGAACACAACTCCATCAACTGTACCTCCAGTCCACTAAACTCAACTCACTTGAGTTCTAACTGAAGTCATGCATGCAACAACTCAACTGACTCATAAGAAAAACGAATTTCCTTCTGATAGCTGCATGTGCCACTTCCGTAGCTCAAACTGAAGTGCTCCAAGAGAATAAGATTAAGTTTATAGTCCAAATATTATTGTGAGATAATAATATTTGACTTTTCTATTTTTGACAGCCAGTCTAAAAATAGACTTGATCACTCACACTTTCATCAAAAATAGAAGTCCATCTATTTTTCCCAACTTGATCAATCATCCATAAACATAGACATGATCCATATGTCTAAAAATAGACATAGTCTAAAAATAGACTTGCGCCAAAAATAGCCTGCAGGCCCACTTAGTGAAGGCGACTCTTTTCACTAAGCTCCATCATCTTGTTGCAATCTCAACACTCCCTCTCGACAAGATATGGATTATCAGCAACCCCTATCCTGCCTCGGTGGTACTCGAATTTGCTCCTGGTGAGAGCCTTCGTCAGAATATCAGCATCCTGATCCTCCGTTGGAATGTACGAAAGTAACATGATCCTCCGCTGCACACAATCTCTGATATGATGGTACCTGATGTGCTTGGACCCGAAAAAACCGACCAAGATCATCCTCATCCACACAGATCTCTGCTTCCTGCTGTACCAAGAAACTACTGTCGATCCGATACTGAAGACCCCTCTTGATGTGCTCTTTCTGTCCGTTGGGCTCCCTACCCACTCTGCATCCTCCTGCCTGTACCAAGATCCATATCCCGATGTGCCTCTCAAGTGGCTCAATACATGCTTGCCCGCCTTCCAGAAGAGCTTGATAGGCTTAACCATAGCTTGTGAAAGCTGGTTAACTGCATAGCATATATCAGGTCGTGTATTGACCAAATACATCAGCGACCCCACCAACTGTCGATAAACAGTGGCATCCACTTCTTCTCCCGAAGTGGCATCCTCCTTCCTCCAACCTCCAGGAAGAGGAGTATCAACAGGCTTGCAGCCATGCATGTTGAACTTCTCCAGTATCTCCCGAGCATACTTGCCCTGAGAAACAAACAGTCCACCACTGCGCTGCCATATTTCCAATCCTAGGAAATAGTGAAGGAGGCCCAAATCCTTCATCTCAAACTCTGTAGCAAGATCCTTCTTGCATGACAGTATCAACAGCTCATCACCCGTTAGAATCAAATCATCAACATACAGTACAATGATAAGCAACTTACCCTCCACCACAATCTGGTATAGGTTCGGATCCGCCTCGCTCTTGGAGAATCCAAGTCCTGTGAAATAGCTGTCTATCCGTGTGTACCAAGCATGTGGTGCTTGCTTCAACCCATACAACGCTCTCTTGAGCCTGCACACATGCGACTCGCTGCTGAAGACTTCAAAGCCTTCGAGTTGCTCAATGTACACCTCCTCCTCAATGACTCCGTTGAGGAACGCAGTCTTCACATCCATCTGATGAATGTGCCATCCCATCTGCGCTGAGAGAGCAAGAATCATCCGTATGGAAGAATACCTTGCAACAGGTGCAAAGGTCTCCTCATAATCGATCCCCTCAATCTGTGAAAAGCCTCGGGCAACAAATCTTGCCTTGTACTTCTCCACACTCCCGTCAGCTGCCTGCTTAACTTTGTAGATCCATCTCGAACCCACCACTGATTTCCCTTCTGGTCTAGGAACAATCTCCCATGCACTGTTTCTGACAATAGAATCATACTCTTCCACCATGGCGTCTACCCATGCGGGATCCTCCATAGCTTCCTCGAAAGAGGATGGCTCAGTCACAACACACTTGCTCATGAGAGCCATGTATCCAGTGTACCGATCAGGTGACTGTCTCTGCCTGCGTTGGGCTGTAGGTGGTCCTACAACTTTCTCTGCATCTTGAGCCAGTCGCTCAGCTTCTGTCAAGCGCTTTCGCCCTCTGATGGTTGGCGCTGCATGAGTGGTCTCTTCCACTCCATGAACCTCGTCCTGTGGCTGATCCACGTCCTGAAGCTCATCCTTAGGAACTAATAGCTCCTCATCTGCATGCAAGTGTAGCTCCCTCTCAAGCGAACACTTCATGGCTTTCTCCTCCTGAAATTTTATATCCCGTCGCACAACAGTTTTACCACTGTCTGGAAAATACACACGATAGTTGTGGGGCGTATCAGTGTACCCCACAAATATCCCAACCTCTGCAGTCGGCTCCAACTTCTTTCTGGCATCCTTCGTCACATGCATGTAAACGTTAGCACCAAAAATCCTCAAATGAGAAAGATCAGGCTTCTTACCAGAATAAGCCTCATCGGGTGTACTCATGCCAAGTATCCTATGAGGACAACGGTTCTGCACATAAACTGCTGTATTGCATGCTTCCGCCCACAAGTGAAGGGGTAGGCCCTGATCATGCAACATTGCCCGTGCAGCACCCACAATCGTTCTGTTCTTTCGCTCAGCTACCCCGTTCTGCTGTGGGTTATGGGGAGCTATGAGCTCTCTACGAATCCCTTCTGCCTTGCAGAAATCCTTGAACTCGTCCGAGATGTATTCACCACCATTATCGCTCCTAAGAGCCTTCACCTTCTTCCCCGACTCCTTCTCGACCAGTGCTTTGAATTCACAGAACTTTGAATATGTCTCGCTCTTCTTCTGCATGAAGAAGATCCAGCACTTACGAGAGAAATCATCAACAAAAATCACATAATACCTATGTTTTGCTGTCGAAGCAACTAAGAAAGGTCCACACACGTCTGTGTGAATTCTCTCAAGGATCGTCATGGCGCGACTATCCTTCTCGTGAAAGGTGGCTTTCACAAACTTCCCCAAAGTACACCCCTTGCATTGATCTGACTGCGCAAGTGTGCCTTTAGGAAGCCCTGTAGTGATCTGCTGCAGTATCTTCAAGGCTCCATGGTGAAGGTGACCCAATCTCCTGTGCCACAACTCGCCATCATCCCGGCTCACCAATCCTTCTGCCTTGCCTGCCATTGCTACGCATCCATCTACATGCAACTGATAAAGGTTCCTCACTCGAACCCCTATCTTCCGGGTCTCACCAGTTGTCTTGCTGCGCAGGAAGGCCTTTCCCTCGCTGAAAACAACATCATACCCCTTGTCTTCTAACATCACCACTGAGATGAGATTCTTCTTCAATCCTGGAACATGCATGACTTCCTTCAATACAAAGGGTTTACCAAACTCCCTCTCAAAGGAAATGGTACCGATACCGGTCGCACTGTATCTACCATCATCGCCCATCTCGATGTGCACTCCAAGATCTTTGTCCTCCAGATCAGAGAACAAATCTCTATCTCCCGTCATGTGAAAAGACGCACCACTGTCCAAGAACCACACTGATCCCATCACACTTGAAACCAAGCATGCGATCAATGAAAAATCAAACTCAAACTGAGAAGCTAAAGCCTCTCCCCCTGCAGATCCAGCAGCTTGCTTGTTCTTCTTCTTCTGCGGACAATTTGTGGCATAGTGTCCATGCTGGTGACAGTGAAAACACTTCACTTTGGACATATCCTGCTTCTTGCCTTTCGCACCAGACTGAGAAGCTTTCTTGCTCTTCCCTTTCTTTGCTTTGGCAGCCAAAGCGCAATTCTCTTCATCAGATACCTTTGATGAAGATCCATTCTCACCTTTATTGTTTCGGAGTTTATCCTTGAGCGCCAGGTCGCTCTTGCTTTGGAATAACATTTGCAATCCGTTGAAAGACATTTCAACGACACTGCTGCAAATTCGATTTTCCACCAGCTCCAAACTCAACTGCTTCCGATCAACCCTCGCTTGATATCCTGTAAAAATCTCTTCTACAAATCAAGCTGCTCCGATACCATGTAGAAACTTTTTCTACAAATTATCTAGCTCTGATACCATGTAGAAATTTTGAATAATTTAACACATATTCAATGGAGATTATCCTGATCATGTACTAATGCGGAAAACATACACAATACATAAGCTCCTCTACGTTGATCATCAATATAGCAGAATCAATAACAATAAAACATCAAGAGCATTCACACATTAACACAGTTTGTATCACGGGGAAAGCATCTCGCTAAAAACCCCACACTATCTGTATATTAATGATTGAGTCATGTAACATTACACAACATAATACTTCTCACAAGTATCTCCACCTCTGTTACACACAATACAGCTCAGATCTGATCTCCAAATCTCTTCCACTTTTTGCCTGCCTCCACTGCTCAATACCTGCTCAAGAACTGATGAGAATTGCTTCTCAAACTCGATTTTCACCTGCAAAATAGTCACTCACTCTTTGTTGGACGTGAGAAAAGGCTAAAATGTGGGCCAAATACGTGAGAAAACTCATTGGCATACTCAATCCCTTGATTGTGCAAGATCTGGTGCACAACTATAGTCACAACTGATAGCAATCTGATTCTCTACCACCTGTCCCTGTTGAACTGAACATGCACTGACATGCAACTGAGTTAACTGATGTATTCTTTAGTTGTATTATGAGTTAATAATTAGTTTAACAACTCATCATTAGTCTATCTGCAGTTAGACTAACTACAACCAGTTTAACTAAGTTAAACTGAACACAACTCCATCAACTGTACCTCCAGTCCACTAAACTCAACTCACTTGAGTTCTAACTGAAGTCATGCATGCAACAACTCAACTGACTCATAAGAAAAACGAATTTCCTTCTGACAGCTGCATGTGCCACTTCCGTAGCTCAAACTGAAGTGCTCCAAGAGAATAAGATTAAGTTTATAGTCCAAATATTATTGTGAGATAATAATATTTGACTTTTCTATTTTTGACAGCCAGTCTAAAAATAGACTTGATCACTCACACTGTGATCACTCACACTTTCATCAAAAATAGAAGTCCATCTATTTTTCCCAAATTGATCAATCATCCATAAACATAGACATGATCCATATGTCTAAAAATAGACATAGTCTAAAAATAGACTTGTGCCAAAAATAACCTGCGGGCCCACTTAGTGAAGGCGACTCTTTTCACTAAGCTCCATCATCTTGTTGCAATCTCAACAGTTTTGCGAAAAGTTTGGCACACCCTCTGCCTAGATCTCCAGAGTAGTTTCTTTTGGCCTTTTTCAAACTCTATAACTGAAAAATTCCATCCGAGCATTTGTCACTTCGGGCTCGTTAAAACCTCGAAGGAGACTAGAGTCATCTTTAGCTTTTTCTCGACTCTTAAAAAGTGAAAAAGCAAGTTGTGTCTAAAGCGTCGTTATAAAATTTATTTTAAAACAGAACATAATCACCTCCCATTCCTGCGTTGATCTGTAGGTTGAGAACATGGAACGCACCAACCAAGGAATTCCCCATGACGGAAATCCTAGTCCTTTCTCCTCTTGGGGAGAAGTTGGTGCGCACCACATGGCCACATTGTCGCTTCCAGGACTGACAATCGGCCTGCCAATCTGGCTATTCTCAACCAATGTAGTTCAGAACACCATGGTTCCTGAACAGTCGAGTCAACAGTTAGATCAGTCTAGAGCTGCCCACTAGCCTTCTACTTCCTATAACTCTTCCTCCAATCCTTCATCTTCGCAAGGTAGAGCCGGCAAAATCCAAGCTCCCATGGAGAAGAAGGAGAAGAAGAAGAGAGAGAGGAAGAAGAAGGAGCCTAAGGCGACTGGGGGCAAGCAAAAGACATCTGACAAAATCCCACACACAGCATAGACCGGGCCTAAATCACCATGTGTCATATGTAGAGGAGACCACTTCCATAGAGATTGTCCCTGTATTCCCCGGATGCTAAGGGACTGGTCCCCTCGTTTGCACAGTTCGGGAGCATCAACCTCTGATAGCCATGTTGAATGCTTACCGTCAACCAGCGAAAGTGAAGGTTCAAGACAAAGAGGGGGAGCAAGATCCCCCTGCAGATTGTGTGAAGGCGATCACGCCATCCACCGTTGTCCCTTCTTAGACGAAGCGAAGAGAGTTTTGGAAGATCGTCCAGTTTCACCATTGAGACTTCCTCCTGGATACAAAAAACTCGTGCCAAGTCCTTCGTTGGTTGAGAATACAGCTGGCCCGCTCAAGTGGTCAGCAAAAGCGTCAGTCATTGAAAATGAACCTACTGAATCTAGACCGGACGAAAGTCTAAAGGTCGAAACGGCAGTTGACCCGGTTCTCCCTTCAGAAGTTTCATCTTCAAATGACACCGTCACTGAAGATTCATCTTCAAATGACACCCTCACTGAAGAGAATAAGGATGACACCATCCAGATTCTTTTCATCAACACAGACTCTTACGAGCGTCAGGGAAATGCGCCCATTCCTTTATCGCAGGAAGGAACATCGTCAGGGTCATATCCGGCCGTGTATTCGGTCCCACCACCAAGCAACCTGGTTGTGTCCTTTGATTGGAACCAACTAGGAAGACCCCGGTTGCCATCCAGTATACCATTCAGAATCATAGTCCAAATATACAGAATGGTAATGGCTGGAACTATCATTGATGAAGGGGCATCTGTGAGTATCCTTTCCTCTGTTGCTTGGAAAGCACTGGGTTCCCCGACTCTTTTACCTGAGATAAGAAATCTCTCGGGTTTCGATAAAGGAACCAGTCGACCATTAGGGATCCTCCCCAATGTGCCCATTACATTGAAAGGGAAGGCCGTTCAAATGAACGTGATGGTCGTTCAAGGACCCTTGGATTATAACCTACTCCTTGGACAAGACTATATATATTGCATGGGAGCAATAGTCTCCTCACTCTTTAGAGTAATGTGTTTTCCACACGAAGGAAGAATGGTCAAGCTCGTAGACCAACTTTCATTTCCGGGATCACGCATCGCAAATAGTCACATACCAACCCTGAATGGTCTATTCAATCAAGAAATGTCTCCACCCCCAGTCCTTCTTCCCGATGAATGCGAGTGATTCGGAAAGATGGGACTGCAACCCAGGGGGCATGCGTCCTGGTCTGCTTCAGGCAGAGAAAACTTCGGGTATAAGGTAGGATTTCCGCGAGAGAATATGACTAGTCCGTACCTCGTCCATGGATGGAAGAGGGGTTGTTCTAGAATAAGATTCTTTTGTCAAAGTTACGTGTTTGGCACCAGTCATTCACCCTTGTCTATTTCGATAGACATTGCCGAGGAAATGTTTTGTTTGAAAGATTAACGAGACAATCTTTGGGTAACCAGAAAGAGGTAAGCCTCCCTCAATAACACAAATGTTTTCTCTTTGAGTAGTGTTCTTCTCTTGTCGCAAGTAGCTGCTCTCTTGTCGCAAGTATTTTTTCTCTTGCGATCTTGCAAAAATCTGTTGAAAGTTGGGCTGACGAGAAGACAAGTATCGTATAGACCCGTTAAAATTAACGAGAAGACAAGTATCGTTAAAATTGAACTAGCAAGACGACAAGTAGCTGTGAACACCCAAAGAAAAGCAGAGGTGAGAAGGAGGAGGGGCAACCTTGAAATCTTATTTTATACCTGGGGGCATGCAACCTTTCGGAGTGCAAGCAAGGGGCGACTATTTATTTTTTTAAAATTTTTAGGTCCTCCCTTTAAACCTGTAGGTCTAACCCTTTAAACTCGTAGGATTAGCCGTTTCCAAACTTGCATAAAGAAAGGAAGGGGAGCAAATCTTAGTGAGATGAAGCTCCATAAAAAATAGAGATCTCACAGGGGACATTTCTTATCTTATGACTGGTAAATCGAGCAGTTTTAGCATAAAGTTCATGCTCGTTAAAAAATAAACGCAAGATACGAGCAGTTTTAATGCGGTCTTCATGCTCGTTAAAAAATAAATAAAAGCAGTGAGAAATGTTTCCTCCAGAGTTTAAGCTCATTTTTAAATAAAAAATGAACCTATCCCGGTAAATATCCGTTGTGATCGTAAATTTATCAGCCATAAAAGCCTTGGTCGTGTTTTCACCTGCCACCTCCACCTTCATTTGGCCGATCGTTCACCTCCATATGATTGTTTACCCATTTTGAGGAACAGCTGCGAAGAGTGATTTCACCTAGCCATCCTTGTGACACTGCCATGATTGGAAAATTCCAACCTGTACCTGGAATCAGTTGCTATCCCTGATTATCACTCGTTCCTCAAAAGACGAGTCTTCTTTAAGCTCTTTTCATCTGACTCGTAAAATATGAAAAGATTGCCGAGTTTTGGCCTTCCAACTCGTTAAAGGACCGGAAGAGCTATTCCTCCTCTAGATTTTAATCTTTTTGGACCTGAGGGATTATTGCACAAAAAGATCGAGCGCTTGTTTTATTCGGCTCGTTAAAGATATCGAAAACTCATCCCTTTTGTATTGTTTTATACTTTTTCGGACTTAAGGGATTAGATGACGAAAAAGGAATTTTGGAGTTGACTTTATGTACCTTTTCAGACTCTCTAAAAATGAAAAGGACCGAGTTTTCCTTGTCGTTAGACTCGTTAAAGTGATTAAATAGCGACAAACTTGTCTTTAGACGAGAACGAGTTTCCCTATCGCTAGGCTCGTTAAAACATAACGATGGGCTTGCCCGAAGGGCAGGTTATAGAACAAGCATATGTTATCCTCCTCAAGCTTGACAAAAATAAATAGGTATTGGTCAGAAATGACTGGGGAAAAATTGGGAGAACCTCAAAGCTTTAATGGTAGCAAGTCGCTCTTGAACATGACACTTTTCCTCCGTACCACATCGGTTTGGGTTGTTTCATTCACCGGTCTCATCACCATGGTCTCGCCAAACCATCCACATTTGGAGTAATGCTACCGATCCATCGCATCAGTGTCGTTATATGTTCAAGAGATGTCGTTCAGAAAGAGTCAACTGTGTCCCATCCACTACCATACATCATCTTTCATCCTTTCATGACCGCCACCCTGAATCATATTTCACAGATCGTTTTCACCTTCATCACAATCATTAGCTTCGTTCCGTGTCACTGATGTGGGATTCATTAAGGCCCTCCTTTGACGGATCGCTTCTTGTCGACTTCAGCTCATTATCCAAGAAGTTGATCTAGGAACAACCCCCTCAGTACTTTGAAGCTTGCATGCCTCAATGGCAAGTTTCTCACTTCCGGCGATAGGTATACGTCAATGACCTTCGACCGAAAGATTTTGCGTGGTGTTCGATGCCAAGTCCTTTATTCACACCACGTGGATTGTACTGCCGTACCTTGAGGGTCATCAGCATTATCGGTGATTCCTCTCGCGCTTGTTAACAGTTTATATATCATTGACTGGTAATCAAGCGATGTCTTTCCATGTTCGACTCCAAGAAATCCTCACATGGATCGACTTGTACTTAGAGTGAAGATCGGACGAGTTTGAAGACCCCGGATCTAGTTTCATCCATCCGGGCTACGATATATATTTAGGAAATAAAGACATTGACATGTGCAGCAGATGATCATCCTACTCAAAGGATGATAATTTCAGCAGAGAATTATCAGTCTACCATCAGACGATTGTCTGTTCTATGTACATAAAAATGTATTTATAAAGTTGAGCATGGGAATGCCCGCCTCAGCTAGATCATGAAAGCAGTATGAAAAATAATGTATTGTATTGTATCTTATTACAGGTCACCTCTCAGCGATTGAATGAACTTCGGATCCTCCTGATAAAGAATTTCACCCGATAAACGACCTCATACTTTAGGGGGCAACTGTTATAGACATTTTTGTGCCTTACAGCATGAAGCATGAAATTTCCAAAATCTAAGGGATCCAAAGTCCCTAAACATGTTGTTCCTACCCCTAGAGGAACAAGGTCAGCAAACCACAACACTGAACAAAAGTTCTCCACCTGAAAACACTCAAAAACAAGGCAATTATGGATCATGTCAACTGCTCCACTGAGCATCTGCGCTGAATGTCAAGTGCTCCACTGTCTACCTCCGTTGAATGTCAACTGCAAAGAAGGCTACCTGCGCTGGGCGAGTTTGGACAAGTGGAACAGTCATTCCTCAAGGTGTCAATGCCTAGGAAGCTTCCAGAATGACACTTGGATCAGGGAATTTGACTGGTGATGAGTAAGAGGTTCCAAATCTCCAAGTGGAAGCAAGAACCTCCAAGTGGACTCAAGAACTGAAGAAGAACTGGAGTAGGAGAGGACACTAGTCACATCTCAGGCTGACTCATCCTCTCTCCAAACTCCTATATATGGATCTCTCTCCCATGAGATCCAGGGGGCTGGAATCTTGTGAATGTAAAGAATTGTTGTTGGTTTGAGTTTATAACTATTGGGTGATTTGCTTTGAAGGAGGTGAAGAGGAGATTTCTTTCTTCTGGGAAGGTGATGCTGGATTGGGCCTCTTATGGTTGTATCACTTCCTGAACCTTACTTCTTCCATTAATAAAGCATTTGAGGTTCTTCTATATGCATGTGTCTCAATGGTGTATTGTTATACTTGTGTATTTGATTTATTCTAATCCTTGAATAAATTA
Organism: Pinus tabuliformis; assembly: GCA_031772625.1. Taxonomy (NCBI): domain Eukaryota; kingdom Viridiplantae; phylum Streptophyta; class Pinopsida; order Pinales; family Pinaceae; genus Pinus; species Pinus tabuliformis. The sequence goes on from CM062817.1 coordinate 1,027,279,031, forward strand.
TGAATGTATGCTTCTTGTAGTTTCCCTCTCTTGCCATTTTGCAGGGTCTTGGCGTAGCTGGGCCAGTGAAAGAGCAAAGAGCTGGGGGGCAAGCAGCAAGGAGAGAAGATTGGATCAATCATTAGCGAAAGACATCGGTTAGTGGATCTCTTTCTCCCCTCTTTTACATCTCATAAAGAAGTAATCTCAGATAGCTTTGCTTTGATTGTTGCTAAGGAACTATCACCCTTAGAGTGGGATAGGGTCATTCCATATTGGATACTTTTCCCAACAACATATAGCACAACAGGAGTCGTGGAGCCTTGATGCTCCTTCTTGGCGGCATTGGGATCCAAGAGGATTTGCTGATGACAGGTTCCGTCAGAGATTGATCTGGGATCCAGGCATCGAGGAGTCAATTCAGGGTTGGTTGACACAGGAGCAGAGCATCACCCAATGGTTCGTATGGGATCCTGGCATTGGGTCGCAGTTGCATCGGACCACCAGATTGGTCCACATATTTGGATTGCTTGAGGGTAAGCAATCTTGGGGTGGGAGGACTGTCATGTCCCCATTTTTATCCTTCTTCATAGTGCAGCTAGGGTGGATTTCCAAGGCAGGAGATGACCAGGTCAGTGGAGCAGGTTTAAGTCATCAGGGGTTCTGATGGTGTTTTGAGGAGTTTTTGTGGGATTTGATGGAATTCGTTTGCAATAATCCACCATCTGCACAGTTTGCCTTTCGTTCTGTCGCATTTCGACAACTTTCATAAATCAACATTATTATTGGGCATAACTTAATTAATTATGCTCGAGGTGGAATTTTGAGGAGATTAATTGGTGGAACACCTCAGTGTAATAGCTCGTTGGAACCGGAACAGGAAGATCTATAGGATGGGATGGTTAGATATGAGTTTCAGTGGCCTGAGGAGACATGCTAGCCAATTTACCCTTTTCCCGTATTAAAAGAATATTTTAATTGAAATAAAAGAAGGAAAAGTGCTCCATGATTAAAATAATAATAAAATAGAAGGTGCTAGAGGAGTCCATCAAATCTATAAAAGAGGAGGAAGAGACCATTGGAGCACATCTTGGTTTTAATACTATTTCTTGTATATGAGGTTGAGAACATGGTTCTCTACTCCATTGGTAGCCTCAGGACGAAAAATCTCAGGTGATATAGAGAGATTGGACGAGCACCCATCTCCTCTTGGTGGATTCATTCAGAATCCACAGGTGTAGAGATAGTTTTTCTATTTCAGTTTGGAGACCATAGGGTCATTCCCGACTATTGTATTGGCATCTATCTATATATAATAAAGCTGGATTTTGGTTGCTTCATTTCTCATTGTTTCTCATGTTGTCATTTCTAATGAGATTTTATGCAATTTGTGAGTTTATGGTTTCAATCAAATTTCTGGTGTTTGGGTTTCCATCGAAATTTCATGTTAAGTGCTAGATAATTTGATTTGAAGGGTTTGTTCCAAATTTCAATGGTTTGGGACATTACAGTGGTATCAAAGCCTTGGTATTTGCTCAATATGAAGCCAAAACCCTATCTAGGGCCAAAATATCGTTGTTGATTTCTTGATGCAGGTTGAAATTGTAGAAGGCTAAGATTATATTTCCTTATACAAAAAGCAAATGTGCTTGTTGGAGTTGTATGTATCTAGTGTGATGATAATTTGAAAGAGAAGACGCTGAGCCATGTGCACTTGTAAGACAAATGTTTGCACTCCTGTAGATACTAGCGTGCTAAATTGGAAAGTGAATAGCAGAGATGATTGTGCGCACACAAGGAATATTGAAGTAATCAGTTGGTACTTAAATATCTAATCATACGAACCAACAGAGGTGCGTGATAGATTGATAGATTTCAGCCTGCTGGTTACAGTCAATATTGGCATATTGGATGTGTCAAATTCGGTGCGAGTTCAGTTCGGTGCAAATTTAATCAGCAACCCGAATTCAAATGCAATTCGATGAAGACAGGATGTTGAAAAACATCATTGGGTATGCTACGCTGACTGATCTTGGTGACGGCAGAGGAGAATCATGGCATGTGAATAAATTGCAGAGTGTAAAGAGGCTGAGTCACCTATTCTAAACTGCTGCTAGGCGTAATTTGTTGAAATTTGTAAGTCTAACCCGTTAGAAATTTTTCGTTAAGCCTAGAAGATAATGTCTTCTCTAGGGTTTTATTGTAAAAATCCCTAGCCCCATCTACCCTTGCAATGAAACAATTATAAAATGTAACACCCCTAGTCCAACCCTATATTGTAAATGCCATGTACATGTGAAACTTAGGTTCGTGAGCCATAAGATATTAATTAGGCTGGTGAGTTGAGAATTACTTTTTGGAGTCGTGTACCTATGTGTATGTTTGTATCTGCTTAGGGGCCAGTGTGCCCATGTGTATAATCTCTTATAGGCTAGAAAAATTGATGTTTTAAATGTGTTTAACTTGTGCATATTAATAAACACATAACATTTGCAGACCAAATTTGACGAAAAGAGTATAGGGGACCAAGACTCCACGGGAATATAAATGCGGTTGGTATGATTCAATAATCATTAAAAGGAGTAGATGAATATAAAAAAAGTCAATATAGTGAATTTAGAGAGTGCCAAGTGTCAAAAAAAGGCCATTCTCTTAAATTAAAGTTGTGGGAACTGTGAAGGGTTAGCCAGTTAGCCAACAGTTGTCACCTTCTGAAAAGAGAGTTCTAGTTGTACAAAGAGGGAAAAGAACAAAGATGTTTGGAGCTATCCTCCAAGCCATATACGCACTCAAAGCTAAATCGGACACCATCCAATGGATAGTGCTCGAAATTAGCTTTCCAATGGTATATGGAACTCCCCAAATGGACTCCAGAATCAAAAGTTAGAGCAAGTTGAAAGTTACCCTTGAAAACATGAAAGCGAATGAAATGTTTAAGTTTAATCCTGGATCCTGCAAATCGGAGTTTTCTAAAGCTAAAACAGAGAAGTTCGGAGCAAACTTGTGATCAACAATCGTTGATATCAGCAATTGGCGATCGAAGGTCCGGGGTGCATCGACAATCAGAAATCGACGATCCCACATATCGGCGGGCCCACAAATCGGCGATCACACCTTATAGCCATGCGACATATTAGCGATAGCAAACACCCAAACAGATTGCAAATCGGTAATTGGCGATTTCAACTGGTCACTCTTAAGAAATCGTGGGAGGAATATGTCGATAAGTGTAAATCATCGGAAAGGGCCGAAAACGATATTAGGGCCTGGAGCATACCTGGAGAGCTCGAAAATTAGCTAAAATTCCTGAAGTCATAGGACTATGAGAATGTCTCTGTTCAGCCGAGTAAGACGCCCTAAAGGTGGTGGTAGCTTGAGGGTCTGCAAGTGTAGAGAAGGGCGCGCACTGCCTAGGTGCAGTTTGATGGGGAGCATGAGCCTATAGGTTTGAGCCCGCTAGCGTTTGGTTCTTTGGTCAGTTGATGGTACCACATGTGTACCCATATTTTCCTGAGTTGTTGCCTGATGGAATCGAAGTTCCAGCTCGGGGGTGACCCACTGTTGATAGGAAATGAGAAATGTGGTCTATGGTTGAGATGAACATCAAAAGTTTGCAGCCAGTTGGAAACTTAACAGATAAGTTCTACTGTATCTTAAATAAGACTACATGTCATGCCATGTCATGCAAACTGTTTAGGGGAAGTCATGCAAGCCAGTTCGTGTCCAATGTGAGCTAAGAAAACAAAATAAGTACAAGAAGTTAACTTTTAATGAAGTAGAGGTTCTTTGGAGAGGTTTGCATGACTGAAGACAATTACAAAACATCTTTACAGGTAGTTCTGATTTGTGTAGGGGAGTAAATCAAAATGTTTTCCAATCTTTTTGAATAGTCGTTAATTTCTTGATTCATCCTCCTAATCTACAATATAAGGTATCCAATTTAGGCACTCACTTTCCAAGTTGTACACAAGTCAAGAAATAAATTCTCTAATGATGTGCTCTACAATCATGGGCTTGAATTGTTATATAGTCCGCATTTTCCAAGATGAACTTACAGTGCACCAATGTTGTTACTTGGCATTTAATCTCCAATCGGATATAATACTCACTTGTTCAAATATCCTTTATGCCAAAATTCCTTATTTGGTTTCCCAACTTAACCCTCGCCAACTAGCACAAATGTCGTCCATAGCCTTAAGCTAAGGTTGACTAATTAATGACATCCAAGGGTCATTGCGATATGCAAGATAAAGTCAAGTGCTCAATCTCCAAGGTGTACACATGTCAAGAGATCAGTCCTCTAGTGTTGCACTTTCCAAGCATCCGTTCCAAGTGTCTTGAATTGATCATTGGAAGGATCCTGGAAATGTGCCTTAGACAAAAATTTAATTATTGGGGATATGACATCAAAGCCTAGAACATCATATCTTCTCTATGGTTTATTGTAAAAATCCGTAGCCGCATCCACCCTTGCAACGAGACAGTTATAAAATGTAATTTTTCTACAATATCTGGTTTATTTCTAAGTCTAACCCTAGAGAAGACATGATGTTCTTGTAGATTAGGAGAATGACTCAAGATATTAATGAATATTCGAAAAAATTGGCTAACATTTTGATTTTCTTCCCGACACCAACCAAACCTACCTGTAACAACGTTCTGTAGTTGTCTTAATTCATATGGCCCTCCCCAATGCAACTCTACTTCATTAAAAGTTAACTTCTTCTACTAATTATGTTTTCTTGTAAGGACAGTAAAGCCATTGAAAATACAGTAAAGGGTTTTTCATCATGAGCCTGTGATCAATTTCCTGAAATTTTACAAATTAGCTAATAGAATTGACGAGGGTACCTACCTGTACTCCTGCGGTTGACGATGCCTCAAGCTACTCTGCTTCAGTTACCAAAAGATCGAAACCACCCAGCCAAACTGAGCAGAACCTCGCTACTCAGTCCAGTAAGCTTCTCAGTTGAAGCAGACTGTTCCCCCGTGCCCAGAAACCTCAGAACAATCCGCGCTCGGTAACTCCAGTTTATGGATTTCCTCCCTTCTTCAGTATCCCCTTCCTTCGTTCTTTCTTCTTCCTCCCGATCCCTTCCAAAATTCTTCTCTGTGGTTTATATCTTGTTTCTTGGCAGTGGCCGCTCTTCCACCAGCAGCCCACCGCTTTGCCTCCTTGTGACACCCTTCCATGTCACGTATCATATATATTTCTTTTATGATTTAATAAAATATATTTCTTTTATGGTTTAATAAAATACTTCTTTTTAATATAAAGATCCTAAGGTTATACTAAGTACCTTACCTTTAATTAATTTATTATATTTTTTAATCATTTTATTAATTTATTAATATAATTTTATTAGTAATCTAAAATATATAATTATATAACCATCTTTTAGGATTTAGCTTAATTTTTAACATCTATCCCTTTATAGTTATATTTACATTATACATTTTAAATTTAGTATTTACCCATTAATCATGATACATTAAGCAATATGGGTGTTGATGGGTGAATAGAACTTCTATTTGAAGAAGTGTCATGATATTTAATACTTATAGTTAATTTAGTATATAAATACTAGTGCGGTGTAGGCGACACATGCATATGTAGCTATCATATGCATGCATCGTATGCCTGCTATTATTCTTGTGTTCTCTATATGTATAGATAGGTTGTTACATTTCTTAACTCAAATTGGCCATGAACTGGCAGTCACAACTTCCCCTAAACACCTTGCATGGCATGGCATGTAGTCTTCTTTAAGATATAGTAGAACTTATATGTTAAGCATCCAACTGGGTGCAAACCTTCGATCTTCCTCCTAACCATAGACCATAATTTTCATTTCCTATCAACAGTGGGTCACCCCCGAGCTAAGGCTTCGACTCCATCGGGTAACAACTCGGCCAAATACGAGTACACATGTGGTACCATCAAACGACCAAAGAACGAAACCCTATCAAGCTCCAACCTATAGGCTCACGCCCCCCATCAAACTGCACCTAGGCAGTGCACGCCCTTCTCTACACTTACAGACCCTCAAGCTATGCCACCACCTCTAGGGCGTATTACTCGGTTGAACAAAGACGTTCTCACAGCCTTGTGACTTCAAGACTTATAGCTAATATCTGAGCTCCCAGGTATGCTCCAGGCCCTAATATCAAAACCTGGAAGCCTCCAACCTCCAGGACCTTGTAATAGATGACCTCATCCATCACATGGTAATGCTCATCTGCATGTGTGCTCTCCAGCACCTCACAGGCCTTCCTGACCTTGGAGTACTCTACCAACAGCTGAGCCTTCCAATCCTGGCAGATGCTCAGAAGAGATAACCCAGTCGGTCTCCTAGATAGAGCATCGACCAACACATTGTGCTTGCCCCGCACATACTCAATATCAAAGTCGTAGGCCTGCACCTTGCTGACCCATATTTGTTGCCTATCATTGAGGCCCTGCTGCCCAATGAAATGTCGAAGACTGTTGTGATGAGTCTTCACTCGTAATTGGTTGCCCACCAAGTACTGGCGGAACTTGACCAATGCATGCATAATGGCCAGCATCTCCTTGTCATATATGGAATATGACAGCTCATGCGGTAGGAGCTTCCGACTCTTGAAAGTTATGGGGTGCCCCTCCTGTGACAATACGGCTCCAACTCCTACCCCTGATGCATCACACTTCACCGTGAATGTGAAAATTTTATTACTGCAACAACTGATTTATTTTACCTACTTATTTTCCAATAAGTTATTTACGAAATCTCTGCAGTAAACATTAAAATAAATTCTACTGCAGATATCACACCAAAATACAGAAACAAATACATGCACAAGTATCAAACACATTAACACAGATATTTTTAGACAATCGTCCCCAGAAAAAACCCAATGCAGGAAAACCAGTGCAGCAGAGGAGGATTTTTATTAATCAAATTTTGTCGAGTACAACTAGGGTGCCAAACTGGCTCACCTAACAGAGATAAATCCTCTGGCACCTCTCCTAGGCTCAGAGTTTGTCCAACTATCCTCTGCGCAGCTCCTAGACCCTTTGTGTCAGCCTCTGCCTCTCTGCATCAACCACGCAGGCCCTCCAGTGACTGCACAGTCCAGCTGCCTCTGCGCAACTCCCTCTGGCTCTGCGTCTGCCTTCTTGAACTCTGCGCTAGTGCTCCGACACTGTCCCTGCCTCTCTGATACATACCTTCTACCTCTTGCTGCAATCCATTCTTCTAGTTCAAATTTCTCAGCAAGCCTCGCTCTAGAAATAACACTAACTGGACTCCCTCAACGTGTCTCCAACTAACCGTCAAGTCTTCTCTTATACTTTTCCTGTTGATGAATCAACGACCGAGATTAAGTCCCTAATCAATGGCTAAGATTAAAATAGACTTGATCTTCGTCTCTTAGAAGCTTTTCATCCTTATCTTTATTAATACCCATTAATATCTTTATTTTCCTAAGTTTAGACTTAAGAACTCATTAAAAATATTAATTATTTTAACAACTCTCCATCCAGATGGAATTTTCCAAAACGATTTCTAGGTCTTGGAGATCTCATGTGCTTTAGTCTCTGCACCAATGTTTATGGCTAGAGCACATCCGATGCTACCCCAAATCAATAGTGAATGGCTGAGAAAAATCTGAGTGCCAAAATAGGGCAACTTCTCATCACCTCCATGAGGCGATCGAAGGTGGCCTGTGCTCCCTCAGTCCATGCGAAGGCCCCTTTCTTGGTCAAGTCGGTCAAGGGTGTTGCAAGCTGTGAGAACCCTTTGACAAACTTCCTATAGTAAATGTAAATGCCCAAGAAGCCTCTCAGCATAGTCACGTCTCAGGGTACTAGTCAATTCGAGATGGCCCGATCATCTCCTCATGAACCTTCAACCCATCTGCTCCAATGATATGCCCGAGATAAAGCATCTCTGTCAATCCAAACTCGCACTTGGAGAGCTTGGCATAAAACTGCTGCTCCTCCAGAATGCGCAATACCTCCTCCAAGTGTTGGAGGTGCTCCTCCCATGTTTGGCTATAGATCATGATGTCATCAAAAAATACTAGAACGAACCTCCTCTGCTGCCCCCGAAAGATATGGTTCAGTCACTGGAGGGCCTGCGTGGTTGATGCAGAGAGGAAGGGGCTGACACAAAGGGTCTAAGCGCTACACAGAGGATAGTTGGACAAACTTTGAGCCTAGGAGAGGTGCCAGAGGATTTATCTCTGTTAGGTGAGCTAGTTTGGCACCCTAGTTGTACTCGACAAAATCTGATTAATAAAAATCTTCCTCTGTTGCACAGGTTTTCCTGCATTGGGTTTTTTCCGGGGACAATTGTCTAAAAATATCTGTGTTAATGTGTTTGATACTTGTGCATGTATTTGTTTCTGTATTTTGGTGTGATATCTGCAGTAGAATTTATTTTAATGTTTACTGAAGAGATTTCATAAATAGCTTATTGGAAAATAAGTAGGTAAAATAAATCAGTTTCTGCAATAATAAAATTTTCACATTCAGGATGAAGTGTGATGCATCAAGGGTAGGAGTTGGAGCCGTATTGTCACAAGAGGGGCACCCCATAACTTTTGGGAGTCGAAATCTCCTACCGCATGAGCTGTCATATTCCATATATGACAAGGAGATGCTAGCCATTATGCATGCATTGGCCAAGTTCCGCTAGTACTTGGTGGGCAACCAATTACAAGTGAAGACTCATCACAACAGTCTTCGACATTTCATGGGGCATCGAACCTCAATGACAGGTAGTAAATATGGGTCAGCAAGGTGCAGGCCTATGACTTTGATATTGAGTATGTGCGAGGCAAGCACAATGTGTTGGTCAATGCAATAACCAAGAGACCGACTGGGTTATCTCTTCTGAGTATCTGCTAGGATTGGAAGGCTCAGTTGTTGGTAGAGTACTCCAAGCTTAGGAAGGCCTGCGAGGTGTTGGAGGGCACACATGCAGATGAGCGTTACCGTGTGATGGATGAGGTCATCTATTACAAGGGGCGCATTTACTTGGTGCTTAACTCGCAATTGAGGGAGAGGGTACTTCAGGCATCTCACGATTCACCACTCTTCGGAAACCAAGGGTTCTGGAAAACTTACATGGTTTTTCGGGAGAGTTTCACGGGGAAAGGCCTTAAGGAGGACGTGCTGCAACACGTAAGGGAGTGTGGGGCCTGCCATCGAAATAAGGGGGAGCTGACTCACCCTACAGGGCTATTACAGCCACTTCCCATTCCAAACAGGAAATGGGAAAGTATCTCGATGGATTTCATCACTGGGCTCCCCACGGTATAGGGGAAGGCTTGCCTATATGTGGTCATCGACAGGCTGATCAAATTTTCCCACTTCTTCGCCATCCCCACTAGATACACGGCTGCCCAGGTTACCCATTTGTTTTCTAGGAGGCTTTGAAACTACATGGACTCTCCAAGAACATTGTGAGCAAAAGAAACAATAGATTTATGGGTGGCCTTTGGAAGGAGCTCTTCAGGTTGGTTGAGACAGAACTCACTCCTAGCACCAGTTATCACCCTAAGACGGAGGGCTAGACATCCAGACGAAGAGCGTCAACCAGTGGTTGAAGGGGTACCTAAGAAACAATGTGACAAGCCAGCATTGGACGTGGATTCGGTGGTTGCACTTGGGCGATTTCTGCTACAACACCACACACCACATGTCTATTGGTATGACTCATTTCCGTGCCCTCTATGGTTATGACACTTTGACTTTTTCTGATGTTATTTTCGGAGACAGCTAGGCCCCAAAGGCCAAAGACTGAGTCCAAGACAGCCAAGATATCCTCAAAGCTCTCAAGGATAATCTAGCGACAACCCAGAATCAACAAAAACTGTATGCAAATCGGCACAAGATAGAGAGACACTTTGAGGAGGGGGACCTAGTGTACCTCCGGTTGCAGCCTTACAGACAGCCTACGCTGAAACAAAAGGGGGTCGAGAAGCTAAAACCACACTTCTATGGGCCCTACCAGGTGACTAAGCGGGTTGGAGAGGTAATTTATGAGATAGATATGCCTCCGAGGAGTAGAATCCATAATGTATTTCATGTCTTATGTCTGAAGGTGTTGGGACAACAGGTGACCGCAGCAGTTGATCTACTCCCATTGGATGATGAGGGCCATTTGGTGTTGGAACCAGAGGCCATTTTGGAGAACAGGGAGAGGAGACTGAGGAACAGAACCATCAGGGAGTTCTTGGTACGATGGAAGAACCTTTCGATGAGGATGCCACCTGGAAGGCTGAACACATACTCGAGCACCCAAATTTGAGGTTGCTTGAGGGAAAGCAACATTTGGGAGGCGAGGACTGTCATGTCCCTTCTCAAATGTATTAGTCACGCAGTGCAGCTACATAATTTTGGCATCATTTTTGGCTTTTAAGGAGGATACCACATGCAGAACTTAGGAACTATAGGCAATTCGACTTTATTTTTGGTAGCTAGTGGAATGTGGGCGCCACCCATATGAATAATTCGAATTTTCCAAAGGATATGTTGGAAGGAAATCGAACTAGTGGAAGGAGGGGCCCAAAAGAGGCTGAGGAGGCCCAAAGTGATAAAAGAGGAAGGAGCTCTCATTTTGCAGCATTCTGATCATTTGACAAACAAACTTACCTGTGCACGCTCTGTTTCTTAGCGAGTCTACCCATTGTTTAACCACGAGTCTTCTGCAGGGAAGATTCAACCTCTACGTTGGGGGACTATCCGTGCCCGCCCTAGGGAGGTTGTTCCACAGAGATTGCAGGAGTTCCAGCATGGAAAAACAGCCCATCCAACCACGTAGAGCAGGAGACTGCGTACTTTCTGGGCAGCCAGAAACACGCAGAGAGGAGTGAGCCAACCGGGAGGTCTCTAGCTTGTTGGGAGTTACAGGAGCAGGAAAGGTTGTGGGCTGAGGACATTTTCTCTGATTTTTTCAGCCAGCCAGTCAGTGATTACAACAACACGCATTTCTGGGCAGAGGAGTTGCGCAGTGGCCTCTAGCAGCAAATTCGTGGGGCTTAGGAGAACAGCCATCCGAGCAAATGGATCATAGCGTTGAAATGACTCACTTATCACAAGAGAAACTGACATTTGAGGGGAGTTTGCATATAGATTTGCAGGCTCTTTCCTACAAATCGAATTTGGCAACAGTAGCCGGAGAGGGGCTCCAAGGAGGCCGAAAATCCAAAATCAAAATCAACGAAATTCCCTTCTAGGTTTTTCTAAGTTTCATCCAAGGAGTCTAAGGCTGAAAGGATATAATTTTCTGGGCAGTTTTTGGGCACCTTCCAGCAGGTCGAAGTCAGAGGATCAGTAGTTTCACTAGGACAACGCAATGCAGAGTGGTACAACAACTGAACAACCATCATCTCAGCCATTACATTGCCTAAGTTTGGCCCAGCTTATCCTTGAGACAAGCCCAGGTGCACCAAGTCATTTATATTGTACCTATGCTCTTAGATTTTATAATATATGGCTCAGCAATTCCAGATTTATAGTGTTTTTATGGACGTTTGATGCATGTTTTTAATTTTATGCTGCTACATTATTTAATTGTTTAGAATATCACTTAAATTCCTACTTGGGAACATTACATATATTTTATTAACATTAAGAGATAACTGAATACCACACTACATTATCTCTACGTTCATTATGGCGTGTGGGTGTGTATTCTACATTGCAACAAATGTTTCTCAAGTTCAAAAATAAAAGTTAGTTATTATGATTTTTTTCAAGATAACCAAATCAAGGTGTAGATGTGGGATGACTAACCTAAAAATTATTTGTATTCTATGCACAGATACTCCCCTCACATTCAAATATGAGAGGTTCAATTTCGAGGGTGGCTTTCCTCAAGTGCTTTTTAGAGGGCTCAAAATTTGTATGAAAGGTTGACACCATCTGAGACTATTAAGGATGGGTGTAGATCGGTCAATAACAAGACTATTTTGTTAGGACTTTCACAATGTTGTTTCATATATGGATTTGCTAATAGTCGAGAGTTTATCAACTAGTCCAATATGAAATATTCAATTTCGAGGGGTAGCTTTCCTTGAGTGCTTTTTATAGGGCTCAAAATTTGTATAAAATGTTGACACCATCTTAGACTATTAAGGATGGGTTTAGATCGGTCAATAACAAGACAATATTCTGTTAGGACTTTCACAATTTTGTTTCATGTATGGATTTGTTAATTGTCAAGAGTTTATCAACTAGGGTGTGAGAGAGTGGGATATTGATTGATTCTCTTTATTGCTCTAACAATGTACTAAACTTTCTCCTCTTAGAGAGCCTGTGTTTTTTATTCTCTATCTCTGATCTTGTAGTTTCTTATTTTTATTTTTATTATACTTTACTTTCCACTCATATCAATTCCCTATAGTGGTTTGGTTAACTCTCATCATCTTTTTAAATGTTGGAGATACGTCGACTAAGCCTAACTTGCAGCTGCAGTGGGCTTTAAATTCCATTTACTATACACCCTTAGGGGTTGGTAGTGGGCCACACTACTGCTAATGGGCACCTACTAACAGTAATGTGGTCCACTGCCAACCACTAAGGGGATATAATAAATGGCGTTTAAAGCCCACTGCAGTGACAAGTTAGGCTTAGTCAGCATATCTCCAACATGTAACAAGGCAATGAGATTTAATAGCAGCACTACATCTCTATGAATCCCCTCCGGTGCTTTTGCTAACACTCATCACCATATTACATGTCGGTGATATGTTGACTAAGCCTAACTTGTAGCCCCAAAGAACTTTAAATGCCATTCATTATACACCTTTAGTGGTCTATTTTTAAGCACACTAGTGTTAATGGGCGCCCACTAACACTAGTGTGGTCAACAATAGACCACTAAAGGTGTATAATGAATGGCATTTAAAGTTCTTTGGGGCTACAAGTTAAGCTTAGTCAACATATCACCTACATGTAATAAGGTGATGAGTGTTAGGAAAAGCACCAAAAGGGATTCATAGGAATGTAATGCTTCTATTAAATCTCATCGCCTTGTTACATGTTGGATATATACTGACTAAGCCTAACTTGTCACTACAGTGGACTTTAAACGCCATTTATTATACACCCTTAGTGGTTAGTAGTGGACTACACTACTGCTAGCGGGCACCCACTAGGAGTAGTGTGGTCCACTACCAACCACTAAGGATGTATAATAAATGGCATTTAAAGCCCACTGCAGCTAGAAGTTAGGCTTAGTCAGTATATATCCAAAATGTAACAAGGCGATGAGATTTAATAGAAGCACTACATCCCTATGAATCCCCTCCGGTGCTTTTTCTAACCCTCATCACTTTATTACAAGTCACTGATATGTTGAAAAATCCTAACTTGTAGCCCCAAAGAACTTTAAATGCCATTCATTATACACTTTTAGTGGTCTATTGTTGATCACACTAGTGTTAGTGGGCGTCCACTAACACTAGTGTGGTCAACAATAGACCACTAAAGGTGTATAATGAATGGAATTTAAAGTTCTTTGGGGCTACAAGTTAGGCTTAGTCAACATATCACCATCATGTAATATGATGATGAGGGTTAGCAAAAGCACCGGAGGGGATTCATAGGGATGTGCTTCTATTAAATCTCATTGCCTTGTCACATGTTGGAGATATGCTGCCTAAGCCTAACTTGTGACTGCAGTGAGCTTTAAATGTCATTTATTATACACCCATATGTGGTTGGTAGTGGACCACACTACTGCTAGCGGACACCCACTAGCATTAGTGTGGCCCACTACCAACCCCTAAGGGTGTATAATAAATGACATTTAAAGCCCACTAAAGCTACAAGTTAGGCTTAATCGGCATATCTCCAACATGTAAAAAGGTGATGAAAGTTAACCAGACCACTATAGGGAATTGATAGGAGTGGAAAGTGAAGTATAATAAAAATAAAAATAAGAAACTACAAGATCAGAGATGGAGAATAAAAAACATAGCCTCTCTAAGAGGAGAAAGTTTAGTACATTGTTAGAGCAATAAAGAGAATCAATCAATATCCCACTCTCTCACACCCTAGTTGATAAACTCATGACAATTAGCAAATCCATACATGAAACAACATTGTGAAAGTCCTACCAAAATATTGTCTTGTTATTAACCGATCTAAACTCATCCCTAATAGTCTAAGATAGTGTCAACCTTTCATACAAATTTTGAGCACTATAAAAAGCACTTAAGGAAATTACCCTCGAAATTGAATCTTTCATATTGGATTAGTTGATAAACTCTCGACTATTAGCAAATCCATACATGAAACAACATTGTTAAAGTCCTAACAAAATATTGTCTTGTTATTGACCGATCTACACCCATCCTTAATAGTCTGAGATGGTGTCAAACTTTCATACAAATTTTGAGCCCTATAAAAAGCACTTTAGTAAAGCTACCATCGAAATTGAACATTTCATCTTGGAATATGAGGGGAGTATCTGGGCATAGAATCCAAATAATTGTTAGGGTAGTCAACTCACATCTACACCTTGATTTGATCGCTTGCAAAAAATTAGAATAACTAGCTTTTATTTTTGAACTCGACAAACATTTGTTGCAATGCAGAATACACACCCACAAGCCATGATGAACGTAAAGACAATATAGTGTGGCACCTCAGTTATCTTTTAATGTTAATACAATATATGTAATGTTCCCAAGTAGGGATTTAAGTGATATTCTAAACAATTAAACAGTGCAACAGCAAAAAATTAAAAACATACATCAAACGACCATAAAAACACTGTAAATCTGGAACTGCTAAGTCATATATTATAAAATCTGAGAGCAAAGGTACAATATAAATGAATTGGTGCACCAAGTCTTGTCTCAAGAACAAGTTTGGCCAAACCCAGGTGATGTAATGGCTGAGATGATGGTTGTTCAGTTGTTGCACCACTCTACAATGCATTTGTCAAGGGAAACTACTGATCCTCTGACTTCGACCTGCTGGAAGGTGCCCAAAAAACCACAGAGAAAATTATGTCCTTTTAGCCTTAAACTCCTTGGAAGAAACCCTAAAAAATCCAAAAGGGAATTTCGTTGATTTTGATTTTGGATTTTCGGCCTCCTTAGAGCACCTCTCCGACCACTGTTGCCAAATTCGATTTGCAAGAAAGAGCCTGCAAATCCACATAAAAGTCCCCTCAAATGTTGGTCTCTCCTGTGATAAATGATTCCTTTCTCCACGTATGATCCCTTTGCTCAGATGGTTGTTCTCCTAAGCCCCACAAATTTGCTGCTAGAGGCCACTACGCGGCCCCTCTGCCCAAAAATGCATGTTGTTGTAATCATTGACTGGCAGGCTGAAAAAATCAGAGAAAATGTCCTCAGCCCACTACTTTTCCTGCTCCTATAACTCCCAGCAAGCTAGAGACCTCCTGGTTGGCTCACTCCTCTCTGCATGTTTCTGGCTGCCCAAAAAGTACGCAGTCTCCTGCTCTGCGTGGTTGGATGGGCTATTTTTCCATGCTGGAACTCATGCAATCTTTGTGGAACAGCCTCCCTAGGGCGGGCACAGATAGTCCCCCAACGTAGAGGTTGAATTTTCCCTGCGAAAGACTCGTGGCTAAACAGCGAGTAGACTCGCTAAGAAACAGAGCGTGCAAAGGTAAGTTTGTTTGTCAAATGATCAGAATGCTGCAAAATGAGAGCTCCTTCCTCTTTTATCACTTTGGGCCTCCTCAGCGTCTTGTGGGCCCCTCCTTCCACTAGTTCGATTTCCCTCCAACATATCCTTTGGAAAATTTGAATTATTCATGTGAGTGGCCCCCACATTCCACTAGCTACCAGAAATAAAGTCGAATTGCCTATAGTTCCTAAGTTCTACGTGTGGGGATCCTATTCCTAAGCCAAAAATGATGCCAAAATTATGTAGCTGCACTCCGTGACTAATACATTTGAGAAGGGACATGACAATCCTCCCCTCCCAAATGTTGCTTGCCCTCAAGCAACCTCAAAGTTGGGTGCTCCAGTATGTTCTCACCCTTCCAGGTTGCATCCTCAACGAAAGGTTCTTCCATTGTACCAAGAACTCCCTAATGGTTCTGTTCCTCAGTCTCCTCTCCCTGCTCTCCAGAATGGCCTCTGGTTCCAACACCAAATGGCCTTCATCATCCAATGGGAGTAGATCAATTACTGCGGTCACCTGTTGTCCCAGCACCTTTAGACATGAGACATGAAATACGTTATGGATTCTACTCCTCGGAGGCAAATCTAGCTCATAAGCCACCTCTCCAACCCGCCTAGTCACTTGTTAGGGCCCATAGAAGCGTGGTTGTAGCTTCTCGGCCACCTTTTGTTTCAGCGTAGGTTGTCTGTAACCTGCAACTGGAGGTACACTAGGTCCCCCTCCTCAAAGTGCCTCTCTATCCTGTGTCGATCTGCATACATTTTTTGTTGATTCTAGGTTGTCACTAGATTACCCTTGAGAGCTTTGAGGATATCTTGGCTCCCTTGGACCCAGTCTTTGGCCTTTGGGGCCTGGCTGTCTCCGAAAATAACATTAGCAAAAGTCAAAGCGTCATAACCATAGAGAGCATGAAAAGGAGTCATACCGATAGACATGTGGTGTGTGGTGTTGTAGCAGAACTCGCCCAAGTGCAACCACTGAATCCACATCCTCTGCTGACCTGTCACATTGTTTCTCAGGTACCCCTCCAACCACGAGTTGACACTCTCCGTCTGGTCGTCTGGTCATCTGTCTTAGGGTGATAACTGGTGCTAGGAGTGAGCTCTGTCCCAACCAACCTGAAGAGCTCCTGCCAAAGGCCACCCATAAATCTATTGTTTTTGTTGCTCACAATGTTCTTGGAAAGTCCATGTAGTCTGAAAGCCTCCCGGAAGAACAAATAGGTAACTTGGGCAGCCGTGTATCTAGTGGGGATGGCGATGAAGTGGGAAAATTTGATCAGCCTTTCGACCACCACATATATGCAAGCCTTCCCCTATACCGTGGGGAGCCCAGTGATGAAATCCATCGAGATACTTTCCCATTTCCCCTCTGGAATGGGAAGTGGTTGTAATAGCCCTGTAGGGTGAGTCAGCTCCCCCTTATTTCGCTGGCAGGCCTCACACTCCCTTACGTGCTGCAGCACGTCCTCCTTGAGGCCTTTCCACGTGAAACTCTCCCGAACAACCATGTAAGTCTTCCGGAACCCTTGGTTTCTGGACAGTGGTGAATCGTGAGATGCCTGAAGTACCCTCTCCCTCAACTGCGAGTTAAGCACCAAGTAAATGTGCCCCTTGTAATAGATGACCTCATCCATCACATGGTAACGCTCATCTACATGTGTGCCCTCCAGCACCTCGCAGGCCTTCCTGACCTTGGAGTACTCTACCAACAGCCGAGCCTTCCAATCCTGGTAGATGCTCAGAAGAGATAACCCAGTCGGTCTCCTGGATAGATCATCGACCAACACATTGTGCTTGCCCCACACATACACAATATCAAAGTCGTAGGAGTGCACCTTGCTGACCCATATTTTTTGCCTGTCATTGAGGCCCTGCTGCCCCATGAAATGTCGAAGACTGATGTGATGAGTCTTCACTCGTAATTGGTTGCCCACCAAGTACTGGCGGAACTTGGCCAATGCATGCATAATGGCCAGCATCTCCTTGTCATATATGGAATATGACAGCTCATGCGATAGGAGCTTCTGACTCTCAAAAGTTATGGGTGCCCCTCCTGTGACAATACGGCCCCAACTCCTACCCTTAATGCATCACACTTCACCGTGAATGTGAAAATTTTATTACTACAGAGTTGATTTATTTTACCTACTTATTTTCCAATAAGCTATTTACGAAATCTCTTCAGTAAACATTAAAATAAATTCTACTACAGATATCACACCAAAATACAGAAACACATACATGCACAAGTAACAAACACATTAACACAGATATTTTTAGACAATTGTCCCCGGAAAAAACCCAATGCGGGAAAACCAGTGCAGCAGAGGAGGATTTTTATTAATCAGATTTTGTCGAGTACAACTAGGGTGCCAAACTGGCTCACCCAACAGAGATAAATCCTCTGGCACCTCTCCTAGGCTCAGAGTTTGTCCAACTATCCTCTGTGCAGCTCCTAGACCGTTTGTGTCAGCCTTTGCCTCTTTGCATCAACCACGCAGGCCCTCCAGTTCCTGCGCAGTCTAGCTGCCTTTGCGCGGCTCCCTCTGCCTCTGCGTCTACCTCTTGAACTCTGCACTGGTGCTCCGGCATTGTCCCTGCCTCTCTGTTACGTACCCGCTACCACTTGCTGCAATCCAGTCTTCTAGTTCGAATTTCTCAGCAAGCCCCGCTCTAGAAATCAAACTGACTAGTCTCCCTCAGTGTGTCTCCAACTAACCCTCAAGCCTTCTCTTATACTTTTCCTGTTGATGAATCAACGACCGAGATTAAGTCCCTAATCAACGACTAAGATTAAAATAGACTTGATCTTTGTCTCTTAGAAGCTTCTCATCCTTATCTTTATTAATACCCATTAATATTTTTATTTTCCTAAGTTTAGACTTAGGAACTCATTAAAAATATTAATTATTTTAACAACTCTTCATCCAGATGGAATTTTCCAAAATGATTTCTGGGTCTTGGAGATCTCATGTGCTTTAGTCTCTCCACCAATTTTTATGGCTAGAGCACATCTGATGCTACCCCAAATCAACAAGGAATGGCTGAGAAAAATTCGAGAGTGCCAAAATAGGACAACTTCTCATCACCTCCATGAGGCGATCGAATGTGGCTTGTGCTCCCTCAATCCATGCGAAGGCCCCTTTCTTGGTCAAGTCGGTCAAGGGTGTTGCAAGTTGTGAGAACCCTTTGACAAACTTCTTGTAGTAAGTGTATATTCCAAAGAAGCCTCTCAGCGTAGTCACGTCCCAAGGTACTAGCCAACCCGGGATGGCCCGATCTTCTCCTCATGAACCTTCAACCCATTTGCTCCAATGATATGCCTGAGATAAAGCATATCTATCAATCCAAACTCACACTTGGAGAGCTTGGAATAAAACTACTGCTCCTCCAAAATGCGTAGTACCTCCTCCAAGCGTTGGAGGTGCTCCTCCCATGTTCTGTTATAGATCAGGATGTCATCAAAAAATACTAGAACGAACCTCCTCTGCTACCCCTGAAAGATATGGTTCATGCAAGACTTAAATGTGGCGGGAGTTGGTAAGCCCAAATAGCATGACCAAAAACTCAAAGTACCCATAGTGGCACTGTAATGTTGTCTTTGGGATGTCTTGATCCTGAACTCTGATCTGGTGGTACCACGAACACAAAACAATCTTAGAGAAGTACTTGGCTCCTCTAAGCTCATCGATTAGCTCATCAATGCGGGGAATGGGGTACCGGTTCTTGAGGGTCTTCCTGTTAAGGGATTTCTAGTCGATACACATCCTGAGGGTCCCATCCTTCTTCTTCACCAACACTACGACAAAAGCGAAAGGACTGGAACTAGGCCTGATGTGACCCAAAGCAAGCAGCTCCTCAATAGCTTTCTCTATCTCATCCTTATAGGCTTTGGGGTGCCTGTAAGGAGTAGTGATGACTGCCTGTATACCCAGCTCCAACTCAATGGTGTGCTCAAACCCTCTATCTGGTGGCTACCCTGGTGGAATGTCCCCGAACATTACTGCGTACCTATCCAGTAGAGCCTGTTTGTCTTTTGGTGGTGACTGTGCCTGTCCCCCAACCACTGAGATCCTCAACTCGATTTCCCATGCAATGTCCCCATGTCGAAGATCCACCTCCATCCTGTGGGCCGAAACTGTCTGAGGCAGATAAGATTGCATGCCTCTCAAGACCACCAGTTTTCCATCTGGCCCCATGAACTCCATCTCAGGTTTCCTCCAATCTGTCGTGACTTTCCCAGAGGAATACAAAAACTGGACACCCATCACCACGTTGGTGTTTAGCACATCGACCAGAAAGAAGTGGCTTGTCATCGAGTAGTTTCCCATAACTACTGTCAAGGAGGGCATGTATCTGGTGCACTGGATGGTACGATCACCTGGCACTAGGATGGAGAACCGCTCAAACTCTGTTGTGGTGAGGCCCCTCCTTTGGACCAGCTGTGCATCTATGAAGTTGTGGGTATCCCCACTATCCACAATTGTCAACACCCTCTGTCCATGTACTGTACCTCTGATCCTGAGTGTCAAAAAATTACGAATACCGCATATAGAAGCAAGGACTCCCCCTGATGAGGCAATAGATGCCCCTCCCTGTGGAGGTGGTGGTGGCCCTCTGTCCCCCGAACTCTCTCCATCTGTCCCACCATAATCCTGCTCCACCTCGTCCTCTCGGTCACTATCAGAAAAGACCTCAATGTAATGTGCTCTACCCGTTGTTCAACTATGGCCTGGTGCCCATGGCTCTCTGCATGTGAAGCATAGCTTCCTCCTCCGTAGGTCCTTCCATGTATCCTCATCTAGTTGGCCCCTCCCCCATGTGGTCCTCGGTGGTGGGGGTCTAGCCTCATGCCCCTTCTGTGGGAAAGGGGTCCATACAGGAAATGGTGCTCTAGTCTTGGGGATGGCCCCCTACAAGTTTCTGGCGCACACCACCACTTCCTGCAGCGTAGAGGGTCTGCGTGACTTTACCAATCCACACATAGGCTCAAGCAAGTCCTCAATGCAGGTGTATACCCTCTTGGCCTCAGGCAGATCCGAGACCATCACTGACACACGTAGAAAATCGGAAAAGTACTGCTCTGGGTTACCTGTCTGGCGCAGTTGGGTCAGCTCCCTGAAAGATGCCTCCGGATCCCTCTGATCAAATCACTCCACCACCCTCCTGGTGAAGTCCTCATAAGAAACTATCTGGGCATGCTCCAAAGTGGTTAGGCCACGAAACCACCAGACATGGGCTTCCCCCTCCAAGTGCAGCGCTGCCATCTTAATGACTTCCTACTCCGTCATCCGGTTGAGTTGAAATTATGTGCCCATCTTCTCAACCCAAGCCCTGGCTATGCACTTGGCAGTGCCATCAAATGTATTGAAGTACATCCTCCCTATAGTTCTCCGCAGCTCATAGTTTTGGGTCCCCTGTCCTTCATACCCCTTGTTCCTCTCACTTTGCTTGAGCTTGCAGTAATCTCTAAAGGAGAGGGCTTCTTTGAAATCTTTGTCCATCGCCTGCCACTCTATGAAGTAATCCCCCATATGGGAAGTGTCTTCCTCCCTTGCTAGTTCGATTTGTGCTATTGGCACAAAAGAGGGTAGTGTAGCCCTAGCGGGCACACTCACTGAAGGGTGATGCGCTGCTGGTGAGGGATGATAGAAACGCTGAGAAGCCCTAAAAGTTTCTCCACACAAAAACCCTCTAGGTGTGGCTCTGTCTCAGCTCTGTGATTTGATCTCCTCCAGCATGTCTTTCTGCCCCTTGGCCAATTCACTCAAAGCCCTCAAGAGGCTATTGAAAGCCATCTCCTCCCTACCCTTGGGCTCTGTCATTTCCTCCTCTCCGGCCACTGTTTTCCCTTTTTCCTCCATGTCTGGTGTAATTTCCAGCTCCCTTTCTCTGCTCCTATACCTCTGCCTCCGGTAAGTGATGTTCTCCCGACCTTCTCCTCTCATAGGAGAGGCTGAGAGAATTGAGATGGAAGGTTGACCTGGAATTCTACATTTCTGAATCCACTATTCCAAACTTGAAGTATACTTTTCGTGTAGTTGGCAAGAGTGCAAAAATCAATCTAGTGGTGGAAAGGAAGGACCAACTGTACTTTTTGTGCATACTCCAGGAAAAATTGAAGACCAAGCTTACAATGGGTTAGTATTCCGAGGTGGCTAAACTGGAGAGACGAAATTCTGATCTGACAGTAGAAAATATATGAGAGAAAGAGGCCGAGATATGTTCGTAGATCCATTTCCCAGAAGGCAAGATCACAGAAACCAAATCGTTGATTCATTGGGCTATAAATCCAATTGAATTGTGGAATTTGTGTATTTGAAACTAAAAGTTGTCACACGAAAGATGCAAACAGCTGATTGGGAGTTCCATAGCAGAGAATTCAACTGGTGACAAGATGTTGAGATCTCTATGGGAAGTAGCATAAATCAATAGTGAGGTCAAGGAGTTGCTAGTGACCATCAAGGTCAGATTGGGCAACCTGTATTGAGATTGTTGAGCTTACAAGAAGCGAGAGCCATTTCCAAAGGGATTGATTATAGGGAGAATAGGTTTGATTATTGCAGAAAGTTGAATTCTTGGTAATGGCGTCGGTTACTCACTTGTAGAGGCCCAACACCCTCAAATTATTAAAAGGGGGTCAAGATAATTAGAAGGCAACTAAATCAGTTGGAGCACCAAGGTCGAGTCCTTATAATTTATTACCAGAATCAAGTCTACCTAAGTCAGTGTCTTGTGTCTAGCAAAATTGTCATTCCACTCACATTCCAAGTTGTGGCAGGTTGTTTATCTCTGGAACAATGCAAAAGTTGATTCCTTGGAACACCATGCACCCAAACTGAACAACAGACCCTTCTCTAGGAAAGTGCATAACATGCTCCAACAAAATCATCTAAAGGATTTAGAAAGGGAGAAAGAAGTGTGGAATTAGCTTTTTGTACTTGGGTCAAATTAAAAGCTTGGAAGAACAGGAGATGACCTCACATTGGAAGAGTTGGAATCATATCTTTCCAAGTTGGGTCAACCTGATTGGAGTTTAAATTCGGCTTTGAAACTAAATATGCTTGCATTGGTACAAGCCAAATTGATGGCGCATCCAGGAGAAAAAACCAAGCTTATCATCACATCCTATTTCAACAATATTTTGAGGATAGTAACACCCTTTCCTCCTATAATGATGACATCATGAAGAGGGTCTTTCAATTGATTGTAGAACGCTATTCAGGACTGCATGACACCTAGAGCTCAAACATTGATAGAAGGCTTGTAATCCTAGACACCATGGCCAAAATCAGATCCTACGTAGTCATGCTTTATCTAGAACAAGATGATTTGATCCTTCGGATGTGCCAATTCTTCTTCACCAACATTAGAGAGCATCACCCAGAGAGGTAAAAGCCAACATGTGAGATATCTTATCTTCATTGCTAGTTGAACGTGATGTCATTCACAAACAATGGCAGACAAAATTGTTAGCCATTTGAAGGAAGACACAGGTTGCCTCACTAGCTGCCTATGAGCTAGCCAAATGGGTGGTTGAGAAAAACATGAGATTCTTCAGAAGGCAACTAACCTAGGGGAGTTGATGACGATGCAAGATACAAAGATCCAAACATGTAGCATGAATGAGCTGAGAAGGAAGGATCTTTGCTTCATCTGCAAGGAACCTTAGGGACTTGACCACTCGTGCATGAGTGACATCGAGAAGATGATAGGGGTAGATCAAGAGAAGACTCTTGACTTTCAAGATGAGGATTCTTCTTTTATAATTGAGTTCATGTGTTCTTACGAGGACACCTTTGAGGAGCATGAGTAATCATGGGGAGTTGTCAACGGAAACTCAAAGATGCAGCCATGTTTGGTAAGGAGATTGATGAGCAACAGTTATAGTGGAGCATAGTGCGCATGATGGGCCATCTTTGCAGAGTCAGCTAGTTGCTCATGTTGACCCCATGATGGAGGAGGATGAGAAAACATCCTTGGGGCAAACCATTGATGAGGAGCGGGCAGATGCACAGACAACCACAAGAGAGGTAATATTTGCAGAAATTGGTCATCAGGAGGCGTTGGGACCTGATAGGACAATTTTGCATGTGACGAGTGGACCAGTGGAGCATGGAGTTTCCAGTCTGATGAAGGAGGATTTTTTGGAGATTGTGGTGCATCCATCATCTTTGAGTATACCCATTGACGAGGTGCAGGTAAATGCAGCGGCACCTAGCAAAGTTGCAGTATTTCCAGGTAGCAGCCCTCTCCAGGAGTACATAGACAAGGCATGCAGCACAAGTTGCCCAGTTATAGGGAGAGAGACAAGGATTCCTAGACATATCTGGTTGATTGGATGGGCAGAGTTGTATGAGTTGAGCATGGTGAAACACAATGGAATCATACCATATACAAGTGCACAAGCACCCGATCCTTCCCACAAGATGGATTGGTGGGAGATCATGAGTTTGTATCTTGTTGATGGCACAATATTCTCAGTCAAGAGCATAGTGTAGCAGGGACCCTTAGACATGAGGAGTTCTACATGCACCAGCGACCCTTAGGCCATCTGTTACGCTCTGTTTCTTAGTGAGTCTAATCAAATCACTCCACCACCCTCCTGGTGAAGTCCTCATAAGAAGCTATCTGGGAATGCTCCAAAGTGGTTAGGCCACGAAACCACCAGACATGGGCTTCCCCCTCCAAGTGCAGTGTTGCCATCTTAATGGCTTCCTACTCTATCATCCGGTTGAGTTGAAAGTATGTGTCCATATTTTCAACCCAAGCCCTGGCTATGCACTTGGCGGTGCCATCAAATGTATTGAAGTACATCCTCCCTATAGTTCTTTGCAGCTCATAGTTTTGGGTCCCTTGTCCTTCGTACCCCTTGTTCCTCTCACTCTGCTTGAGCTTGCAGTAATCTCTGAAGCAGAGGTCTTCTTTGGAATCTTTGTCCATCGCCTACCACTCTATGAAGTAATCCCCCATATGGGAAGTGTCTTCCTCCCTTGCTAGTCCGATTTGTGCTATTGGCACAAAAGAGGGTAGTGTAGCCCTAATGGGCACACTCACTGAAGGGTGATGCTCTGATGGTGAGGGATGATCGAAATGCTGAGAAGCCCCGAAAGTTTCTACACACAAAAACCCTCTAGGTGTGGCTCTGTCTCGGCTCTGTGATTTGATCTACTCTAGCATGTCTTTCTGCCCCTTGGCCAATTCACTCAAAGCCCTCAAGAGGCTATCGAAAGCCATCTCCTCCCTACTCTTGGGCTCTGTCATTTCCTCCTCTCCGGCCACTATTTTCCCTGTTTCCTCCATGTCTGGTGTAATTTCCAGCTCCCTTTCTCTGCTGTTGTACCTCTGCCTCCGGTAAGTGATGTTCTCCCGATCTTCTCCTCTCATAGGAGAGGCTAAGAGAATTGAGATGGAAGGTTGACCTGGCATTATACATTTCTAAATCTTCTATTCCAAACTTGAAGTAGACTTTTCGTCAAGCTGGCATGAGTGCTGGAATAAATCTAATGGTGGAAAGGAAGGACCAACTGTAGTTTCCGCACATACTCCAGGAAAAATTGAAGACCAAGCTTACAATGGGTTAGTATTCCGAGGTGGCTAAACTGGAGAGACGAAATTTTGAGCCGCCAGTAGAAAATGTATGGGATCAAGAGGCTGAGATATGTTTGTAGAGATCCATTTCCCTGAAGGCAAGATCACAGAAACCAAAGTGTTGATACATTGGGCTGGAAATCCACTTGAATTGTGGAATTTGTGTATTTGAAACTAAAAGTTGTCACACGAAAGATGCAAACGGCTGATTGGGAGTTGCGTAGCAGAGAATTCAACTGGTGACAAGATGTTGAGATCTCTATGGGAAGTAGCATAAATCAATAGTGAGGTCAAGGAGTTGCTAGTGACCATCAAGGTCAGATTGGGCAACCTGTGTTGAGATCGTTGAGCTTACAAGAAGCGAGAGCCATTTCCAAAGGGATTGATTGTAGGGAGAATAGGGTTGATTATTGCAGAAAGTTGAATTCTTGGTAATGGCATCGGTTACTCACTTGTAGAGGCCCAACACCCTCAAATTATTAAAAGGGGGTCAAGATAATTAGAAGGCAGCTGAATCAGTTGGAGCACCAAGGTCGAGTCCTTATAATTTATTACCAGAATCAAGTCTACCTAAGTCAGTGTCTTGTGTCTAGCAGAATTGTCATTCCACTCACATTCCAAGTTGTGGCAGGTTGTTTATCTCTGGAACAATGCAAAAGTTGGTTCCTTGGAACACCATGCACCCAAACAGAACAACAAACCCTTCTCTAGGAAAGTGCATAACATGCTCCAACAAAATCATCTAAAGGATTTAGAAAGGGAGAAAGAAGTGTGGAATTAGCTTTTTGTACTTGGGTCAAATTAAAAGCCTGGAAGATCAGGAGATGACCTCGCATTGGAAGAGTTGGAATCATATCTTTCCAAGGTGGGTCAATCTGATTGGAGTTTAAATTGGGCTTTGAAACCAACTATGCTTGCATTGGTACAAGCCAGATTGTTGGAGCATCCAGGAGAAAAAGCCAAGCTTATCATCACATCCTATTTCAACAATATTTTGAGGATAGTAACACCCTTTCCTCCTATAATGATGACATCATGAAGAGGGTCTTTCAATTGATTGTAGAATGCTATTCAGGACTGCATGACACCTAGAGCTCAAACATTGATAGAAGGCTTGTAATCCTAGACACCATGGCCAAAATCAAATCCTACGTAGTCATGCTTTATCTAGAACAAGATGATTTGATCCTTCGGATGTGCCAATTCTTCTTCACCAACATTAGAGAGCATCACCCAGAGAGGTAAAAGCCAACATGTGAGATATCTTATCTTCATTGCTAGTTGAACGTGATGTCATTCACAAACAACGGCAGACAAAATTGTTAGCCATTTGAAGGAATACACAGGTTGCCTCACTAGCTGCCTATGAGCTAGCCAAAGGGGTGGTTGAGAAAAACATGAGATTCTTCAGAAGGCAACTAACCCAGGAGAAGTTGATGACGATGCAAGATACAAAGATCCAAACATGTAGCATGAATGAGCTGAGAAGGAAGGATCTTTGCTTCATCTGCAAGGAACCTTAGGGACTTGACCACTCGTGCATCAGTGACATCGAGAAGATGACAGGGGTAGATCAAGAGAAGACTCTTGACTTTCAAGATGAGGATTCTTCTTTTATAATTGAGTTCATGTGTTCTTACAGGACACCTTTGAGGAGCATGAGTAATCATGGGGAGTTGTCAACGGAAACTCAAAGATGCAGCCATGTTTAGTAGAGGAGATTGATGAGCAACAGTTTATAGTGGAGCATAGTGCGCATGATGGGCCATCTTTGCAAAGTTAGCTAGTTGCTCATGTTGAGCCCATGATGGAGGAGGATGAGAAAACATCCTTGGGGCCAACCATTGATGAGGAGCGAGCAGAGGCATAGACAACGACAAAGGAGGTAATATTTGCAGACATTGGTCATCAGGAGGCGTTGGGACCTGACAAGACAATTTTGCAGGTGACGAGTGGACCGGTGGAGCATGGATTTTCCATTCTGATGAAGGAGGCTTTTTTGGAGATTGTGGTGCATCCATCATCTTTGGGTCTACCCATTGACGAGGTGCAGGTAGATGCAGTGACAACTAGCAAAGTTGCAGTATTTCTAGGCAGCAGCCCTCTCCAAGAGTACATAGACAAGGCATGCATCACAGGTTTCCTACTTATAGGGAGAGAGACAGGGATTCCTAGACATATTTGGTTGATTGGTTGGGCAAAGTTGTATGAGTTGAGCATGGTGCAACACAATGGACTTGTTATCTCAAAATCAAGCCCTGGAAGGCTGCAAACCAGGAAGACTTCAAGTAACTATTTCAAACCAATATTTAGACTAAGTCTTAGCCTCCTTAGCCTGAGAGGGCTCTCTCAAAGGGTTATTGATTTTGACTAATAATAAGATGGATAACTCTTGTGGAATAACATTGACAAACATGAAGGCTGGACAAACCTTAAACTAATTTCCATTGGGCTTATGGAGTCAACCATACTTCATTAAATAATGATACTGCCTTTGCATAGAAGCTAGGGCATTTAGAATTTAGATGTTCAGAACACAACTCATATAAAACCACAGTTCATAAATGCATACAGGAAGTCAGAGCACAATCAGTGAATTCTGAGTGATTATACATCTATGCAACTGTAAAAGACATTAAGGAAAGAATAAAATCACACATTCTAAACATGGAAATCCCTCATGAATCCTGAGAAGAAAAACAACCAACTTATATTACTGAACTCTGTCTTTACATAAGCCAAAACTTTCCTCTGTTATAAAATTTTCCAACCCTTATTACCTTGTTGTTTCAGCTATATATAGAATTCTTATTCTAATTGATCGAGATTCCTCCTCCAGCATGAGGGGAATTCGATCACTACCTCTAATGACACCTATCAACATTTAACTAACTAATAATTGCAACAAAGTGCTGACTGTAGTTTTTAAGAGTTCTAAATCTACTATGACTCTAACTCTATATTATATTCATGATGGCTTCTCTTCGTTCTTTGACATCTGGAGTTTAGCTGAGATAGCTGAGATGGATGTTTAATGCCCCACGTTTACCTTGGATGCTGAATCTTTTAACTGTTCAGAAGTATTAGGAGATGTCCCTGGTTTCTCGGCTTCAGTTTTCTCCAAAGTACTCGAATGCACAGAAACATGTCTTCAGCCTTTAATTATCCAAAATGTAGAAGACTGCCACGTCCTTGATGCGTTGTAAGCTTTTCCCATGAACATGTGTGCAGGCAAAAGTTTTAATGCTGATTGAAAAGTCCTTCACAATTTGGTTGACTTGAACGTTAATTATGCAGCTTCAGCAGTTTCGTAGCGCGCCACGAAACTGCTGTGCAGCAGAATACCTTGTATTCTTTCGTTCAGAATAATTTTGGAATTTCCTAATATAATTCAAGATTTCCTCGAAATCATAACTATCTGATAGCTCAAATCTGATTGAAGGGAACTGCTTATGCAAAATAATATTGACTCCTTCTCTAGAGAGCATTGCATTATTGCCAAGGTCTTCACTTCCCAGCATGCAGCTACAACAATCCTTTAACATGTCCTCTGAACCATTCTGATCATCAAAATGTTGCATCTGCAATACATCAAGTGACTCTTCTTTTGTCTTTATTGCGTCTAAATCTGAGAAATGGCTACCTTCCAATTGATGCGCTCTATATTTGCTTTCTGTATCACATTGACCATTGTTCTTGACAGTATTGTTTAGTTCATGGCATTCTTCAGACATGCTAGAATGTTCTGCATCAAGTGAAAAAAGTTGATAATCCTTTATCCAATTAATAATACCCATGGAAAGACCGAGTTCATGCAGCATAACACGTTCATGATAGCCAGCACATTCCTGTAAAAGTACTTGGGATGCATCTGCTGCTAAAGTACTCAATCCTGTCAAAAATATATTTGCAGCAAAGGTGCGGAATTCTGAAGGTATACAAACAAGGCAGTCCAATATAAATCTGGCAGCAACCCTGAGAGCCTGAGTGTCTTGATCAACCTTCTGAGATCTGTCATTATAATCATGTAGAATATGTGGTTTTCCTAAAACCGATGCATGCACAGAAACATGATGAACATTCCTCTCCCTCTGCTGATATTTCTTACAGTTAATGCAATTTTCTGTCTTATCCAAAGGCATAAAAGTTGTATGATCAAAATAGTCTACACAATTCTTTACTAATATATCTATCGCTTGACAAGCATGTGATTTCATGAGTGCTACAGGAGCATGATGCGTGCCACCATAAAGAGACACAATAGAAATAAGTTGCGCTGCCATTTTCTTTGCGGAGCCCTTCACTGCAACTGCCAAGAAGTCTTCCATCGTGGCTGAATTATCAATACGAACAACTTTTCCACTCCTTAACACAAGACAAAGCAAATCATTACTGGCACCTTCTTTGTCCAACCAGTTCAGAATTGGACCAAGCGTAGGAGAAAATACATGATCCCAGTGTGACCACTCCTCTAGATCTGATAGCATAGGTGCTTTTAGTAGGCACTTCAAAGCATCAGCACTGGTCATGGCACCAAACACTCCAGCCATCTGTACCTTCAGGAAATGGGCGCAGCACCATTGGAAGACTCCCTTGATGCTTGCCATCATTCCGCACCCACTCATACACATAAACTCGGGTACCAGTGCTCTCACAGTCCAAAACTATAGAAAAATGTGATGTCTCTTGTGTTCTGATCCATGTCACCATGGGTTGCAGACACTGTATGATCTCGAGCTCGCATTTGATCTGTGAGCCAATCTACCTTCCGCCTAGTATTGATGAAAATCACACTCTGTGTGATTGCCAAAGTTTCATACAGGTCACACAGTGTATCAAGTTTCCAATCTTCTCGTTCGACATTGACATAAAACTGTTTGATACCCTCCAGAGTAAGCTCATCTCTTTTCACAAGAATTATAACCGGATTATTCATGAACTTTCTTGTAATCTCCAGTGCCTCGGGAGGCATGGTGGCCGAGAAAACACCAACTTGAAGATTTGGCGGTAGCAATTGAAAGATATCATATATCTGGTCCTTAAATCCACGTGAGAGCATTTCATCCGCCTCCAAAACTTGCAACAAATGGCACCCAATTTCTTTTGACACTAACTCTGCTTCCACTTGTTTTGCTATAATGTCAAGCTCAGACAACCGTGCTGTAATGCTTCTGCCAGCTAGCGGAAAGGCATCTAAGCTGGAATAATGCTTTTAATGTTTGATGCGTTCACTTTGTTTACAAGCCCATTGATACTTTTACGAAGAGCATCCCAAGACATACGCTGATATTCCAAGCTGCTTTTATCTTGCAAATCTTTCATCATTTGCGCCAGCTTGAAAGGAGGAACATAAACACCTCCACTTCTTCCAAGCGCCTTTTCAGTGTTTCCAACTCCCTCTTTTCCAGTTTAGACAACGGGGGCCTTTGGTTTTGGAAATTCCACAGTAATGTTTCCTTCTCTGACCCCTACTGTCCCATTTTTAGAAATATCGGCATCCCTCCTCTGTTCACGGTTGTGTCTGTCCACACTCGCATCTGAGTCCTTGTGCGAAAGGCTCGACCTTGATCTGTTGTAATTGTCTTCATATTTTCCACTGCTTTGGTTCACCTTGTGTCCTTAAAATTCAGAATAGGTGTTACCCGAGATTCGATTCCCTTAACCACTTTAAAAGGAAAGAATGAGTATCTGAAGCTGTATCAAAACTCGAGCAACCCGGACCGCCGTTCAGCCAGAAAACAACGGGATCTTTAGCCGCATTCCTACAATATGCAATCCCCCACCAATATATCTTACAGATTCAGGATCATCTACTACAGTTATGCGCAAATGAGGAGGCCCACCAGGCCTTTCTGCAAGGTCCTTTAAGAGATTTATGTGCTGACTTCCCTGCCCACCATCAAAATCTAGTATATGAACCTTCTGCTCATCCTTGAAAACTTCACAAATTGCACCATTGGCCACCATGCAACCAAATTTGAAATATGGGCAAACTTCAAATAATATTTGCATGGCAGATAAAGTATCAGTGCTTGGTGGCTCTTTACAATTCAAAGCTTTGTATATTCCGTTTCCTGAAGATTCTATTCGTGCAGCAAGACCCTCCACCATGTAAGCTGCAAGTCTTTCCATTGGGTCTCCTTGAATTTAGACTGTCTCTCTCAATTTTGTGATTATATGTGATGCCATTTCTTCTTTACCTTCAGATATTGCAGTTGCACATTGAACTAACAGCTGCTTGGAAGAGCTCCCTGTATGAACATTATCTTGCCGGTGACCAGTTGATGCATATGCTTCCTGCTGCAAAGAATTAGTTTGTGAAACAGAACATGAATCAGAGATATTTGCAACACTGGAATAATCTATGCTTCCATTAGAATAATCCTTCAAGGTTGTGCTCTCCAACTTTTGCAGCCATTGCCTGATGTATTCTGGATTTTCTTCAAAGATACTACCATGTATAGCTCCTTCTTTGGCAATCTGATGACGGAAAATTTAGGTAACCTGATGTATGTTCCCCTGTGAGATTCTTACTAGATGCGGATTTCTGGAGGGAAGCAGAACTCTGTACAATAGGCATGCTAGGATATTGACCTCCACTGGATACCAGAACTTCGGCCAATGTAGTGGGATTATAGGAAAAACCTTGAGAATGAAACACAACAGTATTATTTGTATATTGATGATAAGATCCAGCACTGTGACATGTTGAGTCAGATATTCCCACAGAATCCATAGGAGACAGCTGTGAAACATTGGCTATGGATTCAAACAAATCCCCAATTTCGTAGCGCAGCCAGTGCAAAATATGAATTATGCGCTACGAAATCAACCCTTTGACAAACAATCGAACTGATGTGATCAATTTAAAAAAAAAAAAATCTTGAGTGATAACAGGACTCATACCATATACAGGTGCACAAGCACCCAATCCTTCCCACGAGATGGATTGGTGGGAGATCATGAGTTCGTATCTTGTTGATGGCATGATATTCTCAGTCAAGAGCATAGTGTAGCAGGGACCCTTAGACATGAGGAGTTCTACATGCTCCAGTTGGCAGTGGGAGGGAGCCCAACATTTCAAGCCTGCATCTACATAGTGGGACTAACCTTGGCCTATGCCAAGGGTTGGACTAGAGAGAGGTGATGAGTTGGTACACAGTTAATGGAGCAACATTCATAGTCGGAGCTATAACACAGCGGGAGCAACGGAGCATTTATGCTTGTTCTTGGTGGCATTGGGATCCAAGAGGATTTGTTGATGATAGGTTCAGTCAGAGATTGGTCTGGGACTCGAGCATTAAGGGGTTTGTTCATGGTGGGTTGACACAAAGGCAGAGCATCGCCCAGTGGTTTGTATGGGATTCGGGAATTGGGTCTGAGTTGCATTGGGCCACCAAACTGGTCCACAAGTTTGAATTTCTCCCACCAGATTGGTCCACAAGTTTGGATTGCATGAGGGCAAGTAATCTTGGGGCGGGACAATTTGTGATGTTCCTTTTTCTGGTGTCCCTTATGGAATGGTTAGGATGGAATTTCAAGATTGGAGGCAGACAAGTCACAGGTGCACGTTTACTTCATCAGCGGGCCAAAGGCCTTTTGGAGATGTTTTATGGGGTTTTGAGGAGTTCACTTGCCATATTCCATCATCAAGATTGATTCTGCATAGCATGTTTTTCGTTCCATTGCATTCTGATAATTCCCGTAAAATGGAGTTATTATTGTGCCTAACTCAATTAATTAGGCTTAAGTTAACATCCCAAGAGGAATACTTGACGAAACATCTTAGTGTAGTAGCTCATTGGAATAGGAACGAGAAGATCTATAGGATGGGATGGTTAAAAGTGATTTTCAGTGGCCTGAAGAGGCATGGTGGCCAATTTACCATTTTCCCACATTAAAAAGATATTTTAATTGAAATAAAAAGAGGGAAATGTGCTCAATGATTAAAATAATAATAAAATAGGAGCTTCTAGAGAGGGGTCCATCAGATCTATAAATAGAGGAGGAGAAGGCCATTACGAGACATCTTGGATTGGTGCACGTAGTCTTGATGAGAATTGGAGAACCTAGTTCCTAGCTACTATAGCCCTAGGACGGAAACCCTCGGGTTTGCTATTGGGTGTTGGACGAAAACCCTGCTCTCTTTAGGAAATTTCACGTCTTGATGAGAATTGGAGAACCTAGTTCCCAGCTACTATAGCCCCAAGACGGAAACCCTCGGGTTTGCTAGTGGGTGTTGGACGAAAACCCTACTCTCTTGAGGAAATTTCACTCAGAAATCTCACGGTGCTTCAGCAGAGTTTTTGGAGAGAGCAGGTTTGCAGTAGTCTTCTCACTGGGTTGTCTACATAATTTTGGTCAAAGATATTTTTCTAGTTTCTGCTCCACTTACTTTTCAAGCACGGGTTCCACTATTCCTTCATGTTGATGTACTCTTTCTAGTGAATTAATAAAATGGCTTAGTGATTTTATTGACATATATTTGTGTATCAAAATGCTAGTTGTGTGTCTATTTGCGATTATTTTTCTATTCAAGTTCATTTTTGATATCTGCTTTTAATTTTTTTCCATTAGGGACATTACACTGTATTTAATTCTTTGTGTTTGGACACCTACTCAAACTTTTCTTTGCCTTAAAGGAACTATTCTTTGTTTTAGGCAATCAATCTGATTATTTTATAGAGAAATGGTAAGAGTTCCTAGATCTTGTAAGAAAACATGTCAACACAATAGTTCTTTAGACCCTTCACCATTTGATCTTATCTTATCATTTACAGAATATCCAAAGTAATATTTGATTTTAAATATTTCTATTAGCTTTATCTGGTATTGACATGAGACTCTTTGATTGTTCCTCCTATCATGCCGACACAAACCAGTGAAATTTTCAAAGGCTATCATCATCAATTATGTCTTGGAGAAGGCTCGTTGAAACTGTCCTACACAACATTCACTTCATCCATAATTTTATTGCTCCTTAAATAATAGCATATGACACATCAATTGTGAAAGGCAATCTGAGGACTGTTCTACGAGAAAATCATTGCCAATATGCAGGCAGCCCACAGTACATCACTGAATTTCTAATAATATGACCTCGCTCCAACTAAACATTAATCTTTAAGATAAATTTCTGATAAGGTAAATTTCTGATTGAGAACCTATTTGTATCGGGTCTTACGAAGTATCTCCACTTGAATAGAGGTTGAATTTATACTTGAGGGAACAAATTACACTAGCCTATAGATCCTTAACCATATGATCATTTTCGAAGGCTATCATCATCAATTCTGTCTGGGAGAAGGCTCACTGAAACTGTCCTACACAACAGTGTCTTCATAAATAGTTTTATTTCTCATTAAATAATAGCATATGACACATAAATTGTGAAACACAATCTGAGCATTGTTCTTCCAGAAAATCATTGCCAATATGCAGGCAGCCCATGGTACGTCACTGAATTTCTAATAATACGACCTCGCTCCAACTAAACATTAATCTTTAAGGTAAATTTCTGATTGAGAACCTATTTGTATCGGGTCTTACGAAGTATCTCCACTTGAATAGAGGTTGAATTTATACTTGAGGGAACAAATTACACTAGCCTATAGATCCTTAACCATATGATCATTCCTTCAGCAATAATGTTAGGCCTTCACTATTTACAAAGTTTCAAATATGCCTAGGTTTTGAGATAAGACAACGATTTTAGCTTCAGGAATGACGTTGTAAGTTTGAATTGAATTTTCCAATTATTACAGCATAGCAAATCAGACCTTGGCTAGGAGTTACAACCACCATACCAAATCAGCAAAGAGGTTGAAATATACCTTTCATAATGGCAAGTCTTTTCCTTTGAGAATGTTAAGGACTTTGAGCTTTAGTAAGAGTAGCATACTTATCCTTAGGGATGACAAGGAAAATTAGGAAAACAAAAACAAAAAAATTTGGCCAATGCTTTACTTTGCATGTAGAACCAAAAGTCATATCAAGCTTTTGCACTTAATTCTCATGTCAATATTAGACAAGACAAGATCAAAAGTAGGCTTGAAATGGA
This sequence comes from Pinus tabuliformis, assembly GCA_031772625.1. NCBI lineage: Eukaryota > Viridiplantae > Streptophyta > Pinopsida > Pinales > Pinaceae > Pinus > Pinus tabuliformis. The sequence goes on from CM062817.1 coordinate 1,027,314,318, forward strand.
CAACAAAGCATTGGGGATGATAAAATTTGGAATCTACCAACCACATAAAAAGGGATCAATCGTGACTTTCAAAAGTCAAACCATCAAGGAAAACAAGTCATCATAGTAAAGTGATTTAGGTTTTTGGCAAGAGAAAATTCTAGAACCTCATATCAATGGAAACCTCCAACTAATTGCCACTTAAGATTGTTCTTAAACAATCATCTGCCACCCACCACAACTCTGAAACAACTCCACCATTGTTTGTCTTTGCCCATGATATCACAATCTATACCTTCTTAGGTTTTTGGCAAGAGAAAATTCTAGAACCTCATATCAATGGAAACCTCCAACTAATTGCCACTTAAGATTGTTCTTGAGCAATCATCTGCCACCCACCACAACTCTGAAACCACTCCACCATTGTTTGTCTTTGCCCATGATATCACAATCTATACCTTCCACAAATAGGAAATATTAAATATAAACATACCGGGAAAAACAATCTAACTCCAAAAAACAAGAAAGACCGAAAATGAAGGAACTACTAAATATAAGCATGCCTGGAAAAGCAATCTAACTCCAGAAAAAAAAAAAAAAAAAAAAAAACAAGCAAGACAGAAAATGCAGATACTACTAAATATAAGTATGCCTGGTGATGGTCACTATCCATCATTATTATCAATATTCGTGATAGACCTTGAATGTCACCATAACACCTATACTTTTGGCGATGCTACCTTTGGTGACATTCAGTTTTTGGTGATGAAGACTATGGTCCATCACCATTGCTCATATGAAATGGTGATGGTCGTTATTTGTCATTATAAATTATTATTGGTGACAGAATTTGAATGTCACTACAACACCTATACTTTTGGTGATGCCACCTTTGGTGACAAAGGCTATGGTCTGTCACCATTTCTCATATGAAATGGTGACAATCGTTATCCATCATTATAAATCATTATTGGCGACAAACTTTGAATGTCACTACAACACCTATACTTTTGGTGACGTCACCTTTGATGACGTTCAGTTTTTTGTGGCGAAAGCTAAAATGTAGTCTTTTATTATGCCTGTCTATCGGAGCTTAGTGAGATGACCCAAAAAATTAGATTCTCTTTCAAAGTGGCCACAAAGGGCTTTTGAAAACACGTGCCATGTTATGTTCCCGGGATAACATTTCCGATGGCACTGCCACCATTTCCATCTTTCTTGGTCTAAGTAAAGGGTTCCCACACGTAGTTTAGTTTGATTATCATGGATATCATTCAAGATGAAATATTGTTCCATTTGTGCTACCCATACTGCTGGATTAGAGCCATAAAATTTATACATGTCTAGCTTGGGTGGTCGATGGTGGGAATGTTGGTGATTTCCATGGAATTGAATATGATGGTTGGATTCTCCTTCAAGGTGTTCATCAATACTATGCACCTCCTGATGATACCCCATCATGCTCTTAGTGAATTGTTCAAGTGGTTTTGAAATTTCGTCCAGATTTGCCTTGAACGAATCTAACCTTGTTTCAAGGCACTCGATCTTCTCATTGGCCATGACTTGAGCTCTGGTTTCTATCATGCACAGACCCTAGTCACTTGAAGTCACTCCAAAAAAATTTGGGACCACCCGAAACTTAAGGCTGGCCAGTGAATGGTACCACTGCGATCAACTCGTCATCCTAAATATTATGGGCTAAGTCTCTTAAATGGAGTTTTACTCCCCACAGATCAATACTGTGGTGGTCAAATTCCAGGAAACTTGATCCTACCCAATGTCCTGCGAAAATCGGGCCCACACTATAACATAAACCAACCTCACTACGCAGAGAGTTAGATATTCCTATGAAACCCCAACTGCTTAATGTGAGTTGTATTGTGGTGAAAGAACCACAACTGGTGGATCTAATTGGTGTGGCGGCGACAGAACCCCAACTGCTAGATCTAAATTGTACTATGGTGGTAGAACCCCAACTAGTGGATCTGATCTAACATATAAGATAATGATCGATCTTCAAAGAGCTGAGGGAACTATGGTCACAAAGGAGTGCCGGGTACTATAGATCACAATATACATAAGGGTCCAACAATAGTACTTAGCCCAATCTTTTAGGGCACTAACTAAGGAGGATCAACCATATGCTTAGTCGTACTACCCGACTACCCAATCTTACGCGCAAGTAATCTCCTTGAGTGTTGTTCTCAGTGTACTGTAGCAACAAGATGGTTGATGGATTATTGTAATGCCCCACTTAAATCTTATCCTATAAATTTTGTTAATGTTTACATTATCTGAAAATATTGAGAAATATTGGTCTAATATAAAATTCATGATTTCCATTATTCAAATTCCCCACTTACCTTCTCAAATTGAATATTAGGTAGGATATGGTCTCCTTCCATTATTTCAAAAATATATGTATTCATCTCACATTCCCCAATGTACCCTCACATTTACTAAGGAGAAGACATGGTCCTCTCCATGTAATTACATCTCACATTCCCCAATGTATCCTCACATTTACTTGGGAGAAGACATAGTCCTCTCCATTTAATTATATATATATATATATATATATATATATATATATATATATATATATATATATATATATATATATATATATATATATATATATTCACCTCACATTCCCAAATGTACTTTTCATATTTACTTGGGAGAAGACATGATCCTTTCCCATTAAATTCTCAATTTTATAGTCATGTCACATTTCCAAATGTACTCCTAGCTTACTTGGGAGAAGAGAAGTCAACTGTAAGGATGGATGAGAATTTAATGACATTAATGAGAGGTGGTTGAGATGGAGAAGGGAAGTAGGGTATAAAAAGGGAAGGGGATTGGAGTCTTGCTGAGGATTGTGGGGGTTGGTTGTGATTGTTTAGACTTGTTATGATTTTGGGAGACATTGGAAACCTATGGAGGTTTCTTGGGTTTGAAAGGAGGAAAGTATTGTTATCTGGTTTTGCACATTCTTCTTGAGGACACACTATATCTGGTTGGACTTGGGCACGGAGGGCTAGGGAACCTGTGGAGGTTTCCTGGGCTAGGAATTTATTTCCTAGTTGAATGGGAGGTAAATCCGGTTGGGTCGGTGATAAGGAGCGTTCAGCTGGAGCTATAAGACAAAGGTATCATCATCAACCACCGGAACAGGTATTTTTCTATGGACTACTCTTGTTAAGTTGATATCAATGGAATGCTCACCTTAATTTATGTTGCTTATGATAAAATGATAAGATGTTAAATGTTTAAAGCTATGTAAGAAGGTCAGTAAGCTCCTTTTATTACTTTTAAATCAGTAGGAAAATAGATCTATTAGTGTATAATAAATTGAGGCTCTAATAATAAGAATCAGGCCCCTACACTTGGTATCAGAGCTTTGGTTCAAAATCTGGACCCAAAGCCCACTAAACCCACAATTTCTACTTTCCACAAGTCTCCTTGTCATTCGATGCGAATCCCCACCAATGACTACTGGCCTTTACTTCTACCAGAAGCCCATATTCCATTGACATTTAGTTTGACTTTGCCATTTCCTCCACCAATCTGATGGCTAGTCTGAGGAGTTTCTGTGTTTTATAATTGATTTTTTTGCGCTAGCCAATTATCTGAGAACAACATACGGATTAGACTCTCTGCAAGATAAATCTGGGCATGTGCGGTTCATAGAGGGACCAACAAAGTCTAGCAGAGGCGGTCAAAAATAAGCTGAGCTTCTTGTTTTCTGTGATTTTATTTTACCACCGCTGAGTGCTTAAACTTGGCTTTAGAGCGTAATTTGGTGGAAACTTAATGCCAGAGTTAATGCACCGGGCAATCGGTATAGCTACTATACTACAAGGCTTTGAATTGGAAAGCCGCCACAAGAATTTTCTCTAATTGTGGATTCAGGAAGCACTGTTACATATGTTCCCTGTTTAACCTATACACGATGTGGCAATCACAGCAAGTATACATTGGGTCCACATCAAGGGAGTTTAAAATTCAGACTAATGTCTACATGTTAAAACTCATTGTTTGGTGAAAATTCTGCCTAGATTCCGTAAATAATAAACAAACTGACTTCTGCTTGGCTAATTCTATCCATCATTGTCGCTTACCAAAGTGTAGAGAGAAATTTGTTACTTGAGAAACAAATCAATGTATATCTCTATCTAGAACATAGTAGCTTTCCATGGACTTTCACTTGTTTTTTGCAGTGTTGGGTTGTGATGTCATAAAGAAGGCATTGCTGCTCTAAGCATATGTTCATATTTATCCTTGATTTCTCAATTAATTAAATCCTTTTGAGCTACAGACTATGAAGAGGAAGTAACTTTTACGATTGGGTTACAAGAATAAGCGAGAAGCAAGCTTTTATTATCATAATGAGATTTAGCGTCAATGGGATCTTGACTGCTTGTAGTCCTCGAGTTCATTCGGTCAATGATTTATTGTTTTGGAGTTACGCCCATTCCTTAGCACTGGATTTTGTTAAGTTCCTCTAAACTCTTTGATATCTTCGGCCGTCCCAAAAGTTGGTAGCAAGGTGTAAGTTGTAGCTAGTAACGATTAAATCCCAATTATCCAGATTTGATGAAAGGAAATGCTAAAAGTTAGTGCCGTAAGAAGAAATTCAGGAGTAAAAACTAAATTCCAGATGACCTTTTCATGCACATTGCAGCCAAGCACTTCGAGTTTTCCAAGTAGGTTACATGTTGTGTTGGGTTAAGTTTCTGTTTTAAATGGAGGGTGACATGCGTATTATTCTAATGCAAGCCACTTTTATGCAGCATATACTTATTATTTGTGTTGTAGCCATTTGTATGTAGTGGATTATGATAGAGAAGTTGCTGGAGACTCATTTAATATTTTAATCCATTCAGAAGAGAATATGTACCATTTCACTCAGCTGTTTATATATATATAAAAGAAAATTAGAGCAAAAATTAAATTCCAGATGACCTTTTCATGCACATGCAGCGAAGCACTAAGAGCTTGTCAAGTAGGTTACCTACTGTGTTATGTTAAGATTTTGTTTTAAATGGAGTTATGCAGATCAATGCTTTCATCAATGTGCTAGAATATGAGAAATTTCCAGTCCGGAAAATTCTGTTCATACTCTATTCTATTTTGTGCTTGAGTAGCCATTTCAGAAATTTTCAACATGTGGAACTCTGCTTTTGAATTGTGTTTATTCTATTGGGTACTTTATTGCAGTTTAATTCGGTACTCGGCTTGGTACTTGATAGGTTTCCTGGCAGTAGAAATTACAGTGAGTTCACTTTACTCTTTGTCAATGAAAAATTGAGATGTATGAAATGCAACATTGTCTTTCTAATCCAGCAGAAACAACATAACATGAACAAGATTCTGATAATGGTAAGTGCTGAGAAGCAAATACAAGAGACAATGAGATATACCTGTAGATTATAACCCTTATGTTGATAACTCCAAAACAGAGAGCAATATTCACAGGCCTCTTGGAGGGAATAATCTCCTTTGATCAAAGCTTCAATATAGTAACATTCATTTATCAAACATTATAGACAGCTACCCCAGTGGTTGTCATCCCCATAACTTTTGCTTGTCTTAGAATTTGCAGGTATAGCTTACGATCAAGTTGAAGTAACCCATCACAGACTTCCTTTTATATCTCAGACAAGCGATGCAGTTCCCCTTCAACATTTTCATTGGCTCTCTGCAACCAATAATTATGAAGCCTGATCCTTGATTGTTTTTTGGTAACAGCCATACATCCTCGGAACCAAGGATTCTTTCTAGAGAAGATTTATTAGCTGGATTTGTAGGCACAACTTCGTCATCATCAGTAGGAGGAATAGCAATAGACTCACCTTTATCATCATCAGCAGTAAGAATAACTCTAGGTTCACCATCCTCATCAGCAGTAGTAGGAATAACATTAGGTTCATCATGATCATCAACTTTTCCTAGTGAAGGGAATGCACTATAAACTTTCATTTCTTTCCGGAGTCTTTTCTATAATTGACCTTGTTGAGTCTACTTTGCTCTTGCAATGCAGAAAGTAAATTGGACTACTCATATGACTTGCCAAATCTGAGCACAAAATAATAATTCAAAAGAAAACATATGTTTTATTCAACATAGTCAAGCCACACAATAAGAACAAATACTCGTATGTGAAGAGGAAGGAAAGGGAAACTTGCTGGAAGAATTATTTAACCCAAAATTGCGGCAAAGAGAGGCGAAATTGGCTATCAACCTATCCTGGAGAATAGAAATAACAATTAAGCACAAAAGTATAGCAATAAGTTGCCATCTAAATCTATCTGCTTAATGCTCTGGTCATAGACTTGAAGCATAGACAACACCCGCCTTCAAAATGGCAAATTACCACGTCATTAAAGTTGAGATTGGAGGGATTTTCAACCATGTTATACCTGTCTTGTACCCACACCTGCACACAACAACACTTGCAGAACTGATTTTTATTATTTTCTGCTAGGTTGATAGTTGATTTCTATGACCATTCAATTCGATGTATTTCACCCCCATTTTATTAAGTGCTAATCTGCCCGTCTTATGGCACCATCCTGATTATCTTGACTTGATGCAGTACCTCACTTAGCCACACCCCCAAATCATTTTGGCATATTGTCCCCCCCCCCCAACATTCTAAACTAGCTATTGTTATTGATCCTCAATCTGATACCAACAACCCAACCTTGTGCAAATTAGTTGTGAACCCAAACAGGCAATTTAATCACTGATGCCTCTTAGAGATGTTTATGTTGACATAATCTCCTTGCTGATTGTGAGAGCATGTGCACTAACAATATAGAAAATTTATGAGTGCAATATAGACTTCTGCAAATAAGAAAGACCATGTCAACCAAAAGTCAAGGGTGGAATTTATAGCAAAAGTTTTGCAGTTATGTTTAATCCATAGTAATTTAAGCTCTGGACTTCACTTTTAGATTCTAGATAATAATAATTGATCCCTTCTATATTTACATATACCAGGAAAGTAAAAACAAACAAATTTTCTATTATCTCTGCTTTATGCTTATTGATAGCACTGACTTCTCAAGAGTGAAACCATATAATAGAGTTCAAAGACTTGAACCACATTATGAAATGATCTAAATGAAGGTATAATAATGCAATAACTTATATTTATGTTGCAATATGTAATAGTACAATGTCTTCTACGCCAAGAATCCAAAACACAAGAAAATTAAGGGAGCTACATTAACCAAGAAGCCAATTTCAGGTATTTGTGTATCTGACTACCACCAAATCCTTAGCAACGAAATATTTCAAGGAAGGGCGAGTAGCCAATTCTTCTTTTGTTTCTTTGTGATGGGTACCCTCTCATTCCAAACCTAGGAAGTTCATTACCACCAAGTGAAGTGCAAAATTGCACAAAACAAAACTTGCAAATGCTCTTTCTAGAGGAATATCCTTGAATACCTTGTTTTCTTCGTTGACTTGCATCCGCAAACAAACTGCAAGCACAACTGACCCTGTGCAAGATAGAACTCCTGAAAGAAAAGAATTGAAAGGAAATGATCCAACTATTGCCATGTAGACAACCTGCACAATTGCCGTGAGAACTGCGTAGACCACATACAGATCAATGATCTTCAACTTGGTAGGAGTTGCAGAGTATGCAGATCGAAGGGATGCAACGGGAACTTTTGCATCCTTAGCTATTGAGGTTCCCATTTAACATTTTACATATAATGCAAGTTTTCAATTCTAATGCATTTCAAAGTACATATGACGGTACATACTACAGAACAATATGGATTTTGGACATAATAAGTCGATTTGAATTAGAATTGTCAAGTCAACCTAACTCATGTTTAACTTGGGAGTTTGAGTCCTCATTGCGACTCAAATTGATGAGTTTGACTTAGGATCGAATCATATTTAGAATCAATTCGGCTCTGCTTAATTTCCTCATAGAATGGAATTAGACATAGTCTTTCACTTGTAGTCAAGGAGGATGGTGACACTTCAAAAAAAAAACAGGATACTTTTTCCATATTGATGACCTGAGCTGCAGGTAAATTTGGGTTTCTAGCTGGACTAGAAGAGATATTATTTCAAACTTCCAAACCATTTGCCAGGTAACACTTTAATGGCTCTTTTTGTAATCAGTGATGGAAGGAAAAATGTACATTGATTAAATGAGTAGAGCCATGACTCCATGGACCACCAATTGGCCTGACCACCCATTATGTCTTGATCTGAACATGTTATTGGCTCAATTTCAAACAACTTCCCTGAGACTATAAAATTAATCGACATTGGCATGATCTGTTCACTTCATGGCATCCAAATCGTCATAACTTATGGAAGATGAGCAAGAACGTAAGTTATTGTTGACAGACACCCAAGCATTTTAGTGCCAGATTGAAAATTTTGGAAAGCTCCTCCTTTCCTGCTATATACATGCAATTCTTGCTATGACATTAGATACGTTGTTCCATTATTATGCTTCACTAATTGAGTGTTTCTAATGAAATTAATTATGTAGTTATTGGATATTTTCATTTTTAATATTTATGTTGGTTTCGCTAGCTATGTCTTTAGTTGCCACTAAAAGCAATAATAAAATGGCAGAATTTTATGGATACATAGTTATAAAGTAATGGTGGTTCGTGATGAGTCCTGACATGGAGTAAGGTATACTTGCAAGTATGAAATTCCAGGAGAGTGTAAACGTATATTGAATATTCATTTCCTCAAGGGGGTTTCATGTGGAGTGGGTCTAACCCTTAATTACCCTGAATTAGCAAGTTGTTTCCATGTTTACAGCAACTGTCTAACTGTGAAGAAATCAGTGCATGCACAATCAATTTACAGCACTATCGTTTTTCACTGCTACCACAACCAATGACAGATGATAGCCACTTGTTTGACATTCTTTGTGGCTGAGACACAAACACTCTGTTTCCATAGTTTAACTACATATTATGGCACATATGCATTATAATAAGGGTTAGAATTTGTATGATTATCTCAGTGGTTGTTCAACACAGATATGTTTCATATATTTAATATATGAGCTTTCATGGGCCAAGACTTATTTGTTTTCCTTTTCTGTCTGCAACACACATATACAATAGCAATCAAAGTGCTCTAAGGTATGATTGTGAAACTCTTCTAGTTTGTCAAGATTTTGTCTTTGTATTATATTTGGCCAGATTGCAGATAAGATAAGATAAGTACATTAATGTCCACAAAATGATACATCCTGTGTGAATACAATGTGGGAGTGCAAAAGCAACTCCTAGGTAACACTGGAAGCAAGATAAAGAAAGCTAAAGAAAAGTACAACATAGATAAGTATTTAAGTATGCCAATCACTTGGTCTAACCAACACAAGTATATATATATCGCAGTATCATAGGTGTGGTGATACAAAGTGAATGTTTAAGATTGGAAAACTGGATATTTCAATACAGAGATATATGAGTTCCACACATAATCCAATCAGTCCCAATCCTCTTTCATTCCATCTTAACTTACATTAATACATCCTTGATGTGTATACTGAATTCCGAAAGACAGTGGAGTCAAAGTACAAAGTCCGACCTTACTATAAGCTGCCCACCTCACTTGGACCTTTCTCAAAGAATGGTGTGGGTGACCTTGATGGTTGGAGCAAGGTCCCAACACTTGATCAACTTGGATTGTCGACCAAAGGTCAGGTAGGAAATTTTTATTATCATTTTATTTAGGTATAAAATAAAATTTCACTTACGAGGCTCAATAAATGGAAATAGTTATATATAGTTATATATATATATATATATATATATATATATATATATATATATATATATATATATATATATATATATATATATATATATATATATATATATATTATTCTCTAATCAGATAAAATAAATTTATGGCCGAAAAGAAAATGAAGAGTTGTTGAATTTAAAAGTTACCTTAGTTTCAAACAAAATGGCTGCATTTTGCCATCCTTTTCATGACGTCAATAAATTGCCATTTCGTTGTTCCACTGCCAATCCTTTGGATTGAGGCTAGTGAGATCCTCAATTGTTTTTTTTAAATATAAACTTTATTAGAAATTGGAAGAAAGGAAACAATGAGTAGTACAAACCTTAGAGGAAAGCATGCAAAGGGATATAGGATATTTATTCCATGGCCATTTCTTGAAAATGTTAAATTTTCAAATAGAATTTGATTCTTTCAAAAGAAAGTCTATGTTGTATATGTTTTCCCCTCATCTTTTCTTTTACTGGAATGATTTCAACTTTCATAAATATTTGCATATGCTTGCATTTATTTCCTTTTGATACTATTAGTGATCAAGATCAAAAGAACCAACCTTGCAAAAGACAATTGTATTGTCATTCAGTGCAAGTGGCCGCATAAATCTATATGTTATCAATCCTATAACAACTGCCACGAGGATCCAAGAAAGACAAATGAAAGACATAAAGATAAAGTTCTAGTTTAAGAGAGCTGACACCATTATGTAATGCATAGCTTTGATCAGATAAATCAACCTAAATTTGGGTTAGTAGGCATAGATGACAATGTTTATGGAAATGGCAACATTGAATTGGACCAGAGCGTTAATGTTATTCAACATGGCAGTAGAAATGTTATGACACCATCACTGGCCAATACTATATTGGCATGAATCGTTACACAGTCTGGCATCTACATTTGTATTGACAGAGTTGTTACCTGTGTAGAGAAGGCCCAAGCAGTTACTATTCAAAGGAAATCCTACGTCAGTCTTTAGACCTGTGTGGAATGCTACATAGATACCAATGAGTACTTAAAAAATGCCATTAATAATCCTGAGGCAGAGGAATGCATAGTTATGAGTTACGATGAGCTAGATAATCTTCCAAATAAGCGAATCTAGAATGGTTGCAAAATTCAAACTGCAACATGTGTTACTTAATTGCACACTAAGAATGGGGCAGTTACAAGAATAACGAATTCAAAGTGTACAAACCTGGGCATATTGCTAGGGAATCAACAGCACAAGTCAGAAGATACCAGAGCTATGTATTATTTTTCAAATTAGACCTTCTTTCCAAGAACAATATGCATTAAGATTATGCCTTGGAATGCCAGAGTAGAGAATTTGAAATATATCAATTCAATTCAAGAATAATAGCATTCATGAACAGATAGATACTATCTATATAATTGATTAAAAGTCTAAGGGTTAAGAGAATATGTCAAAGAAACCATGCAATATCAAGAAAAGTGAAGTTAACAATAACGAGAGTTGTTCTAGGCAGTACAATGATAGAAATGGAATATCATAGATCTAGTAGTGAAGATCCATCAAGGTGACACCTGAGAGCACACAGATATGTATATATCAGTTGAGAATAAAAATCCATGATAGTATTGATAATGAGTAGTACAGATGTATCGACTCAAAAGTAGAGTACACCAAATCAAAACCCTAGGTTGGGACAATAAGATACATAGTGCTAACTTCAAAGATGTGATCTAAAAGCAAGGAAATCACTTGTATACAAAGAAACTCAAGGAGAATCAAGACCTAGGCAGAAAAATCATGTGAGACCTAGCAAGTTGGTACATTAAGGTGGTCATGGAGATTTGTAATATCCACTGAGTGATCTTACTTGAATATAATAACAATGGATGGAAGGAAAATGCCTAGGAACACGAAAACGAATCAATGATGGTCTTTCAAATATAAGAAATTACGAACATGCCTTGTATTAGACATGTGGAAATTGAAGCTCACATGTTAAAGAAAGTGTTTTCCAGACAAAAATTAATAGGGCAACATGAGAGTTGGTGGAGACAATCTTTGAAGATATCACTCTGTTGAGCACAGGACTAAGCTGGAGAAGACCCATCCTAAGTCTCAACCTGACAGAGACTCATAACCTAATTGGTGTTATGATTGAGTTGATAAATGCTAAATACTTTTATCAATAGTTGTTTGATTTTAGTTGTAGAGACAGAGAAATAATTGAATCAAACTCTTTCAAGGAATATTTTATGTTAATTCTTATTCTTGTCTTGTCAATATTTGAAAAGGTTGCTCATGTGAATAAGACACCATTGTTGGCCAGGAAAGGATAAAACACTAAACCAAGAATGCCAAGGACCGCTTCATTATGCTACTATTTGCGAGGGGGAGGACAATGGTCCTTCTTTAATGGAAAACAATGCTTATGCCTCATAGTTTATGCCCTCACGGTGATATGAAAGAAGAGAAAACATATTGGTGCATGCAAAGCAAGCTTTCCCCAGCTTGCAAATGATTAAAACTCTTTCAAATACCCATCCAATTGTGCCATATTGTTGGGAAATCACAGTTGGAAACAAATGATGATTTGAGGAACCTTCCAAGGATTTGGGATTTTAAAATGGAAGCTTATTTAGTCAATAAAAGAATGGTGAAAATATTAGAATACACTCTTACCCTTATTCTAGTGTTGAAAAAAAAAATGTCGTGAAAAATAATGTGTCTCTAGTTTTGGATAAAAGGACCCTCAACTTTCTTCGCAACTTTTGTGGTCACTGGCCACTTCTGAAAGGAGTAGGCGTCTTTAGAGATGCGGTGCCACCTAGAAGGGAAGTACTAATAGTAGTAGGGCAAGGGCAATTATTCCATTCATTTAATTATTTCTCATTTGTCTGGTCATATTGTGAGCTGCATTATATATCATGAAATTGTTTTAGTACTAGTAAACCATGATTAAATATATGATAAATTTGAACCTTTTGGCATTTAGAGGACATTTCTCTCAATTTACAAAAAAATAAAGTATGAAAATCATGTTGGAAATCGTTTCTAAAGTTTTGAGTCGTTTATTTCCAAGATTAACTAAATGGGTTTGGAAGATGAAAAAAAAAACCATCAAATTAGAAGAGTGAGACTTTTATATTCACTAAGGTTTTAAAGAAATTATATGCATAAAACTTATACTAACACCTTCTAGTGGAATTGATAGTGCACTAATCCATTGCTTGCCATTATTTTGGTTTGGTACCACCTTATAGGATATCCGGGTTCAAATGCTATTTTCCATGATGGATAATTGAATCTATTTCAACTCTAATTTTTATTGAAGGGTTCCACAAGGATGTCACATGAGCATTTATGATGCCCCTTTTAACGTAGATAGCCACCTATGTTAAGGTTCTATTTTTCAGTTCCATGTTGTTATTTATGAACATTATACACATTTGGTTGGACACGTGAGAATCAATTAATGGATTTGGTATTGATGATGGAAATGTTGGATGTATGACCAAATGTGTGACTTACTTGGTTACAATTTATCTATTGCATGACTTGTCAGAGTTATTGTTGCATCGTATAGACTTATATAGATATGATTTATCTAATCAATGACTTAGTGAAATTATGATTTATCTGATGTAAGATTTATTTGCAGTATGAAAAACAAAAATTGACACGTGGACACTGGGCTTAATAAACATGATGTTTAAGATCATGTATCTATATCTATTTTGTGGTTGTATATATGCATGGATGAGAACTAAACTACAGGTTGGAAAGAACCGTATGATAGCCAAGATCTACTATTCCATTGGGGAAGGTCGAGACGACCAATGAGGAAAGGTACGATGTACATTGTTCTATTACATTTGGTATCTACTTGATATGCACTCTTATGACATGAGTAAAATGCAAATGACAGGTGGCAAGACGACCTGATTGGATTATTCGATGACAAGTCCAACCAGCTCTATAGTGTGGTCCGTGCTCTGAAGGAGGGGTGGAGGTGTTTCCCACCGTGTATCCTCCGAAACCTGGAATCGTGGGGAGGACAGTTGAATGCTCCCCCTAGACGTGTGATGATGATTGCCAGATGCCTGCTGGGAAAGTTCGATCGAGGCATTCGACGCTCCCACCATGTCGGTTTTATCAGTGGTTAGTATGGCCTTTGCCACTGATAAGGCAGCAGAGGACGGATAGGGCGGGAACGGAAGTAGGCCAGGGTAGATAGGAATATATAGATCAGTTGGAGACTCTTGATGGGAAGAAATGTCATTGCGGACTTATCTGATTTATTGTTATAACTCTCTCTGGTTGCTATGCTTTCAAACTCCTTGCATCTTTTCATTCTAACTTTGGGACAAAGTTTTCTGAAGGAGGGGTGTATGTAATGCCCCACTTAAATATTATCCTATAAATTTTGTTAATGTTTACATTATCTAAAAATATTGAGAAATATTGGTCTAATATAAAATTCATGATTTCCATTATTCAAATTCCCCACTTACCTTCTCAAATTGAATATTAGGTAGGATATGGTCTCCTTCCATTATTTCAAAAATATATGTATTCATCTCACATTCCCCAATGTACCCTCACATTTACTTGGGAGAAGACATAGTCCTCTCCATTTAATTATCAATATATATATATATATATATATATATATATATCACCTCACATTCCCAAATGTACTTTTCAGATTTACTTGGGAGAAGACATGATCCTTTTCCATTAAATTCTCAATTTTATATTCATGTCACATTTCCAAATGTACTCCTAGCTTACTTGGGAGAAGAGAAGTCAACTATAAGGATGGATGAGAAGTTAATGACATTAATGAGAGGTGGTTGAGATGGAGAAGGGAAGTAGGGTATAAAAAAGGAAGGGGGTTGGAGTCTTGCTGAGGATTGTGGGGGTTGGTTGTGATTGTTTGGACTTGTTATGATTTTGGGAGACCTTGGAAACCTATGGAGGTTTTGTTGGGTTTGAGAGGAGGAAAGTATTGTTATCTCGTTTTGCACATTCTTCTTGAGGACACACTATATCTGGTTGGACTTGGGCACGGAGGGCTAGGGAACCTGTGGAAGTTTCCCGGGCTAGGAATTTATTTCCTAGTTGGCTGGGAGGTAAATCCGGTTGGGTCGGTGATAAGGAGCATTCAACTGGAGCTATAAGACAAAGGTATCAACATCAACCACCGGAACAGGTATTGTTCCATGGACTACTCTTGTTAAGTTGATATCAATGGAATGCTCACCTTAATTTATGTTGCTTATGATAAAATGATAAGATGTTAAATGTTTAAAGCTATGTAAGAAGGTCAGTAAGCTCCTTTTATTACTTTTAAATCAGTAGGAAAATAGATATGTTAGTGTATAATAAATTGAGGCTCTAATAATAAGAATCATGCCCCTACAATTATCTAAGGCGAGGTTTCAAGTGAGCTTAGGGGGCTTTCAATATACCCAGTGGGTACGTGGAAGTGCAGTACGTGTGTGGTTTTGTCTAATGCGCTACTATTCGAAGGGGTACCCACAAGGGTTACAAGGGAGTCCAACAAGTGTGACCACCTCTTATATTTCTTGCATGCATGCCTCCCCAAATCTATAGGATTATGCGCTCAATGATAGATCTCATGGTTTAAAGACATTGGAACACGTCTCTAGCCTAAGAAAAAATCTGCAAAAATGGAGGTACCACCAGCCTTGGAAAGCGCTCTAATACCACTTGTTATGCTCTTAACCTACGAGAAATTCCAGAGTACCAAATATGCGAAGAAATACAACCCAAAACACATAATAAAATGAGAAAAACAGCAAGTACTTTATTATTCATAGATAGAAGCAATGTTCACTTGCCTCTTAAAGGGGGCAACCTCCAGCAGAGCAGAGCTTGATTACAAAATAAGACTCAATTATATTTCCCTTCTAAATACGACTATTTATAGCTAAATGACCTTCAACAACCTAACGACTAGTGGTCCTTTGCATCACATGGGTTAACCACTTTATTTATTAATTATGGCCCGTTTGCAACTAACATTGGTCCCTTTCTTAAATGCGGGTCAACTACTTGCAATTATTAATACAAGATTTATTGACTCTTTAACTAACTATGACTATGACTTGACCCTATTGGGTTAATTACATAAATAAAGGGGTTAGGGTTGGACCCTAACATCCAGGATTTACTACAAAAAGGGAACATATGACCAAGTTCCTCACCTTGTGGGAGCCTAATTGTACTTGTACAGAAGAAGGATGGGACGTAGAGGCTCTATATTGAATATCAGGCACTGAACAAAATCACTGTCAGGAACAAGTATCCAATCTCACAGATTTATGACCTTCTTGACCAGCTCAAGGGGGCAAAGTATTTCAGTAAGATTGATATGAAGTCTAGCTATCACTAGGTTCTAATAGATCCCATAGATGTATGGAAGACTACATTCAAATCTAAGGAGGGCCTTTTTTAATGCTTGGTTATGCCTTTCGATTTGAAAAATTTCCCTGCAACTTTTATGAGGTTGATGGATGACATCTTTTAACCCTTCACCAACTCATTCATGGTTGTATATTTGGACGAAATTCTTATATTCAGCAAGAGTAGGGAAGAGCACTTGAAAAATATTCAACAGGTCATTCAAAACCTATGACAACATAAACTATGTGCCAACCTGGAAAAATGCACCTTTGGCATGAGCCAGGTCCAATATCCGGGGTACATCATAGATGAGAAAGGTGTGCATGTAGATCCAGCTAAGATCCAATTTAATCGATATTGACCAGCCTCGACCACCCTAATAGAGCTTCGAAACTTTTTGGGCCTTGCTAATATTTATCAGAGGTTCATGTTGGTATTCTCCCATACCACTTGACCTTTGAGTCAAGTTATCAAGGGCAAAGTGAAAAAGAAAATTAAAATAAATAAATAAATAAAAATTAAAATAAAATAAATAAATAAAATTCCTAGTTTGAGTCCCAACAAAAGGCGTTCGTTGAGTTGAAGCACCTCCTCTGCTCTGCACCTATAATCACATTTCTTAACCTGCAAAAACCATTTGAAATTGAGACAGACACGTCCGATTATGTTATTGGTGCAGTTCTCACCCAACAAGGGCATTCAGTGGCCTATCATAGTGAGACACTTTCTGATACAATTTAGAAGTACCCCAAATATGGTAAAGAGATGTATTATATTGTGAAGGATTACCAATAATGGAAACATTACATTCTAGGGAAGGAGATGGTCATCCACACAGATCACTAACCTCTTCAATTTATACAGACATAACGGAAGTTGTAGAATGATCACCATCAAAAGTGGTCTACATATCTGCAACAATTCCACTTGAACATTAAGTACAAGAAGGGTAGCACTAATCACGCTGCAAATTGCCTCAATCAGCCCCTAGTTGCGGCACTAAATATTGTTCTCAACCCTTGTGGCCATGAGACTTATGGATGGCCACAATTATACAAGAATGATCCAAAGTTCACCACCACTTACCTATTGCTGGTGAACGGAAAGCAAGTTCCAGATTTCCACCTTCAGGATGCATTACCTGGGAAAAATTTCTGTTCCTTCAATTGAGTGTGCGAAATTTATTTGGGAGGCACACTACAGTCAGGTCACAAGTCACTTCAATGTGGAGAAAATTGTGGTCATGCTACAAAAATATTTTTATTTGCCAAAACTCTGACAAGATGTTGGAATATATGTCATATCATGCATTTTTTGTGTCATCACCAAGCCAACCATCAAGAATAAAGGCATTTACACTCCTTTTCCTACTACTATCCAACCTTGGGAATCCATCTCCATGGACTATCTGTCAGGCCTTTGTTATACGAATCATGATAATAAATTTGTATTTGTGGTTGTGGAAATATTTTCTAAGATGGTTATATTGTCAGCTTGTAGGAATAGTATCACATCAGAGGACATTCCCAAACTCTTGTTTGAATGAGTATGGGTACATTTTGGAATCTCGCAAACCATTATATTCATATCAAGATAGCAGGTTCCTCGGCACATTCTGGTCAACCCTCTCGACATTTTTGGACACTAATCTCACCAAGTTGATTTCATTCCATCCCCAGAATGAAGACCAGACAAAGGTTGTCAATAGTATAATATTACACATACTATGCATGTACAACTCCAAGCATCCATTCACCTAGAATGAGAGCCTTCCTTATGTGTAGCACAGTTATAACAAATCTCTCCATAGCTCGACTAGTCACAGTCCTTTTCAAGTGGGTATGGGTTTTCAACCCTTGTGTCTGATTGATGTTTCCATGCCTCATGTGACTACACAGATAGAATCCATGCATGTACAGTCTGAGGTTAATAAAGCAACCCAGTTTATTGAATGCATCCAACACATTCTCTACTAGGTGCATGACATCTTGGATAAGTCCAATGCCAAGTACAAGCAGCGACATGATCAACATCGAGTGCCACACAAGTTTCAGGTGGGAGACAAAGTTTAGTTGCACTTGCAAAAAGAACACCTTACCAGAGCCCATCAGAAGCTTTGACCAGTCTGATATGGGCCTTACACCATCACTAAGGTTATGGGAGACAATTATTTTGAGCTCAACATTCTCCTATTACTTGGCTTGCACCTAGTATTCAATATGGACTGCCTTCGGCCATACTTTCCACCATTACTGGACACCTCAAACATTGCATAACAACTCACACCAATAGAGCTAAACCCAAAATGCATGGAACATGACACAACTAATCAAATAATGTACATGTAGATCAGGAACACTGGCCAATAGAAGATCCAATTGTATCGGGTTGTCAAAGTTGGCGAACTCCTACACCAAAGGAAAGTGGTTGTAACAACCCTGATAAAAATTCCATGTAATAAAAGTAAATAAAGGAAAAATAATAACCACGGATGATGGGACACTTATTCCAAGCTTAATGTTTGGCAGAATACTAGTAATTGGGATCACTTGTGATAGTTTATAGGTAAGGAAATTGGCAAAGGCAATGGCTAAGGCTTTGGAAAGGAAAAATGGCATTTTTGGCACATTTATTTATGAAAATAATGGAAATTACGATAAAAAGGAGGTGAAAGGTCACAGGTCGCATGTGAGGAGGAAAATGAAGAAAATAGAGGCCTCATTCATAAAAAGGCTTCCGAGGATCAATTGGTAACCTTTTTTCAGTCCAATGCTGGATCTCTCTCTCATTATTCTCTCTCTCATACTCTTGGATACTTAAAGTTTTCTTGGAGCTCTCTTGGTGGGTGTCGTATACTTGGATTCTTTGAGCAAGAAGGCAAAGGAAGAACAAGAAAGTGCAAGAAGGAATTGACATTAGTGACTACATCATATTCGCTTTCACGTACCAAGTTTCATGTATGATTTCTTCACTATTTTTTCCATGCATGGCATATGCATGTGGATTGTTGGTTATGGTTTTTCATTGGCATGGAGGATTGCCTGGATTTATAGTGGATTTCCTAGCCTTTCCATTTCCTGGATAGTCATGGTGATTGTGGTTTATTTTTATTTTTTGTTTTTGGTTGGTTCTCATGTTTCCTTAACTTGGGTTGATTTATTAGTCCTAAAAGCCCTAGTTGGAAAAATGCTTTGGAAGCCTTGCAACAGTTTGGGTTGAGTTACTAGTCTTGGAAGACTTGGTTGGAAAAATACTCTAGAAGCCCTTGGTGGGTTGAGTTACTAGTCCTCGAAGCCCTAGTTGGACAAACGCTCTAGAGGCCCTATATAATCTATGGGTTGAGTTACTAGTCCTGGAAGCCTTGGTTGGACAAATGCTATGGAAGGCTTGGATGGAGACCAATCTGATGATGGTTTTGTGATGTTCGACCATGAGGTGGAATCACTATTTGATGGGTTGAGGTGGATGGCCTCTAGAAGCCCTGGATGAATTTTATTCACGTTTTCTCTGAGATCCCACATTCATGCTTGGAATATGGCATGGCAGTGAATGGTTGAAGAGAGATTTGTCTCATCCATTTTATGGTTGGGTGGAACATGGAAGTCCCATCTCGGGTTTGGATTTTGCATGATTAATGAAAGGTTATGTTATGGTTGGGTGGAACATGGAAGTCCCATCTCGGGTTTGGATTTTGCATGATTAATGAAAGGTTATGTGTCCTTGTATTTCTATGAGAATTTTTATGGATTATATGTGGTCTATATGGTTGTACTTTCATGAGTGTTTTTATTGCTATTATGATGGTAATGTATGTGTTTTATGACAACAACGATGTGTGGCTTTCATCGTGTTTTTACTTGTACTTGAATGATCAATGTATCTATGACCTAATGGATGGAATGGCAGTTGATGTGTTGAGGTGTCAATGGTTCTTAGCGATTCTCAGCTAAGCATGAGACCCCTATACTCAGAAATATGAATTACACCTATAGATTACAAATTTGTAATATCTTTCACGGAATTCCTGTCATGGTTATTAGGGGTCTAGTTAAGGTCTTGAACAAGTATTTTCTTTATTACTATCATTTCCATGCTATTTTACTTATTTGCAGAGATGGTTAAATTCTGAGTAGTGACCTAGACTCTGGGCTTGAAAAAGTGGCTCAAATCCTAGATTCTTTGGCATATCACTGACAATTTGGGTCTCTAGTCTCTCGTAGGCAAGCCTGTGGGAGCAATTTTAGGTTTCTAGTTGCCCTCATGCCTATATCATGGGAGTTACTGAGCCTTAAATTGTCCAAAAGCTCAGTGGGACCCCAAGGCAAGTTGTCTAAACTATTGGATTGGTTCTTGCAGGTCCTGTAGCTGATGATTGATGTATGTATGGTGTGTTTTTTTTAGTTCCACTTCTTTAACGTGACTTAGGAGGTCGAATCATATCATAGTGGCCTCTCATCACATGTTTACCCTAGATGGATGGTTGCTTGGGTAGGTGTGGGAAGAGGGTGTTACAAAGTGGTATCAGAGAATGTTTCACCCCTTAGACTGGATGGGATATGTGTTGGTCATGCATGCATGTTAGTTGTATGTGTGTCCCCTACACTTGCATTATGTCTGCTTGTTTTTTTGCATGATGTTTTTCATGGTTGAAGTGATGTCGTCATTGGAAACTTGATGTGTTTTTGTGGAATGCATCATCGTGAGTGTACGATTGGTTACATGTCAACTTTTGTCGCTTACATGTATCGTTGTACTATTTTGGTTGGAATCTTGCTTGATTGGTTACATTCTTGTATGCTTGGTTATATGTATCATTATTGCAAGTTTGATTTCAAGTATTGTTCATTCATGCTTGATCATACATTTTTATGCATATGTGTGGATGGTTATGAATCAATTATGCATGTTCATATTTTCATGTGGCCAAGTGTATAGTGATGTAATGATGGTGCTTGTCATGCATGAGGTCATGTTGTGTGTCATTGTTGAGGTCATGCATTGATGACTGGACCCTAGCTAGAGTGATAGTTGCATTGTCATATGCTTATGTTTTATATGTCTATATGTTGTTATGATTATGTTATACATGTATCACGCTGATTTGTTGATATTGCAGATAAGGTATCCTCCTTGAGCTATACTAAGGTATGTTGATTTATTATGATTTGGTTTAGCTAACATGATACACCTTACAGGAAGAAATATCATATGGCTAGCAAGATGGTTGACTACAAAGACTCTCCCTATGAATCTGAAGAGAAGTATGGTGTTGGGAACTCCTCCAATTTGGCAGTTACACTAAGAATATTAAAGGAAGAAATAAGGAGTTGCAAGGTAGATAATGACAAAATCATACAAGCACGGGAAAATCTAGCAAAGGTAAATGCAGTGATACTTCAAAGCTTGTCCGATTTGCAACGACAAGGGCCACTTCGGATCAGTCATGGGCAGGATGAAAAAAATAATGGATCATATGGTAGTAGATTGCATGGTGGTCATTGATCAGATAGAGATTACATAATTAGAGATGGGATATCGTTGGACACTCTAGATAGGAGACGAGATAGACACAGGTATGATTCGAGTTTTGATTCAGATATGCATTATGATCGTCACCATTATCATCCTTACGGGAGGAGTGAGAGGGGATATTTGTCGAATGAGTTTAAGAAAGCAAAGGAACCTACTTTTGATGGAGAGGTAAAGCAATCAATGGATGTATAAGCATGGTTACTTGGTATGAAGAAGTTCTTCAGGTTGCATGACTACTCAAAGAACATGAAATCCCAAGAAGCTACATTCGGCCTTAAGGGTAAAGCAGACATCTAGTGGGAAGACGTAAAGAATGCCAGAGATATAAATGAGGAATATCTGAATTGGATTGAATTTGAGTGGCTATTAAAGAAGAAGTATATGTCAGATAGATACCTTGATGACAAGGCAAAAGAATTCTATGAACTAAATATGGGATCCATGATAGATGATGAGTACACTAGTAAGTTCTTGGAACTATTGAGGTATGTGCCTTACCTGAAGGAGGAGAAGGCTAAGATTTAGATATTCATTAGTGGACTATTGTTGTTGGGAAAAGTATCCAATACGGAATGACCCTATCCCACTCTAAGGGTGATAGTACCTCAGCAACAACCGAATGCAAAGCTATTCAAGATTAATTCTTTATGAGATGTAAGAAAGGGAAGAAAGAGATCCACTAACCGTTGTCTTCCGCTAATGTTTGATCCGATCTTCTCTCCTTGCTGCTTGCTCCCAGCTCCTTGCTCTTTCACTGGTCCAGCTACACAAAGATCCTGCAAAAGCACAAGAAAGGGAAACTACAAAAAGCATACATCCATAATTGATTCAAGGATTAGAATAAATCAAATATACAAGCATCAATACGCCACAAAGACACATGCATATAGAAGAACCTCAAATGCTTTATTAATGGAAGAAGTAAAGTTCTGAGAGTGTTACAACCATAAGAGGCCCAATCCAGAAACACCTCCCAGCAAAAAGAAATCTCCTCTTCACCTCCTTCAAAGCAATCACCCAATAGTTCTATGCACAAACCAACAGCACTTCCTTACATTCACAAGATTCCAGCCCCCTTAGACCTCATGAGAGAGCTCTATATATAGGAGATTTGGAGAAAGGATGAGTCAGCTTGTAGCTGGCATGAAGCTGACTGGTGTCCTCTCCCACTTCAATTATTCTTCAGTTCTTGAGTCCACTTGGAGGTTCTTGCTTCCACTTGGAGATATAGACCCTCTTACTCATCACCAGTCGAATTCCTTGATGCAAGTGTCACTTTGGAAGCTTCCCGGGCTCTGACACCTTGAGGAATGAGTCTGCCACATGTCCAAACACGTTCATCGCAGGTAGCTAGTGTTGGAGTTGACATTCAGCGCAGGTAGCCAGTGTAGCAGTTGACATTCAGTGCAGGTAGCCAATGTAGCAGTTGACATTCAGTGCAGGTAGCCAGTGTAGCAGTTGACATGATCCAGAATTTGCTTGTTTTTGAGTGTTTTCAGGTGGAGAACTGATATTTAGTGATGTGGTTTGCTGACCTTGCTCCTCTAGGGGGAGGAACAACATGTTTAGGGACTTTGGATCCCTTAGATTATTGACATTTCATGCTTCATGCTGTAAGGCACAAAAATGTCTATAACAGTTGCCCCCTAAAGTATGAGTTCGTTTATCGGGTGAAATGCTTTATCAGGAGGATCCGAAGTTCATTCAATCGCTGAGAGGTGACCTGTAATAAAATACAATACAATATATTATTTTTCATTCTGCTTTCATGCTCTAGCTGAGGCGGGCATTCCCATGCTCAGCTTTATAAATTCATTTCGGTACATAGGACAGACGATCGTCTGAGGGTAGACTGATAATTCTCTGCTAAAATTATCATCCTTTGAGTAGGATGATCATCTGCTGCAATGATGTACATGTCAAATGTCTTTATATCTTGAATCTATATCGCAGCCCGGATGGATGAAACTAGATCCGGGGTCTTCAAACTCGTTCGATCTTCACTCTAAGTACAAGTCGATCCATGTGAGAATTGCGCTGAAGTCGAACATGGAAAGACATCGCTTGATTACCAGTCAATAATGTAAGCCGTTAACAAGCGCGAGAGGAATCACCGATAATGATAATGACCCTCAAGGTACTGCAGTACAATTCACGTGGTGTGAATAAAGGACTTGGCGTCGAACACCACGCAAAATCTTCTGGTCGAAGGTCATTAACATATACCTGTCGCCGGAAGTGAGAAACTTGCCATTGAGGCATGCAAGCTTCAAAGTACTGAGGGGTTTGTTCCTAGATCAACTTCTTGGATAATGAGCTGAAGTCGACAAGAAGCGATCCGTCAAAGGAGGGCCTTCATGAATCCCACATCAGTGACACGGAACGAAGCTAATGATTTTAGTGGAGGTGAAAACAATCTGTGAAATATGATTCAGGGTGGCGATCATGGGTGGATGAAGGATAATGTATGGCAGTGGATGGGACACGGTTGACTCTTTCTGAACAACATCTCTTGAACATATAATGACACTGATGTGATGGATCGGTAGCATTACCCCAAATGTGGATGGTTTGGCGAAGACCATGGTGATGAGACCGGTGAATGAAACAACCCAACCCGATGTGATACGGAGGACAAAGTGTCATGTTCAAGAGTGACTTGCTACCATTAAAGCTTTGAGGTTCTCCCAATTTTTCCCCTGTCATTTCTGACTAGTACCTCTTTATTTTTGTCAAGCTTGAGGAGGATAACATATGCTTGTTCTATAACCTGCCCTTCGGGCAAGCCCATAGCTATGTTTTAACGAGCCTAGCGATAGGGAAACTCGTTCTCATCTAAAGACAAGTTTGTCGCTATTTAATCAATTTAACGAGTCTAACGACAAGGAAAACTCGATCCTTTTCATTTTTAGAGAGTCTGAAAAGGTACAGAAAGTTAACTCCAAAATTCCTTTTTCGTCATCTAATCCCTTAAGTGCAAAAAAGTATAAAACAATACAGAAGGGATGAGTTTTCGATAACTTTAACGAGCCGAATAAAACAAGCACTCGACCTTTTTGTGTAATAATCCCTTAGGTCCAAAACGATTAAAATCTAGAGGAGGGATAGCTCTTCCGGTCACTTTAACGAGCTGGAAGGCCAAAACTCGGCGAACTTTTCATATTTTACGAGTCAGGAGAAAAGAGCTCAAAGAAGACTCGTCTTTTGAGGAACGAGTGATAAACAGGGATAGCAGCAGATTCCAGGTACAGGTTGGAATTTTCCAATCACGGCAGTGTCACAAGGATGGCTAAGTGAAATCACTCTTCGCAGCTATTCCTCAAAATGGGTAAACAATCATATGGGGGTGAACGATCGGCCAAATGGAATGGAGGTGGCAAGTGCAAACATGACCAAGGCTTTTTATGGCTAATAAATTTACGATCACAATGGTTATTTACCGAAATAGGTTCATTTTTTAATGAGCTTTAACTCTGGAGGAAACTCTTGCTCACGCTTTTCTATTTTTTAACGAGCATAAATTCCACGGTAAAACTGCTCGATCTTATGTTTATTTTTTAATGAGCATGAACTATGTGCTAAAACTGCTCGGAGATAAGTTCGCATGCCCCCAGCATAATAACGCAAATCGAGGTGCATGCCCCCCAAGCTTCATTGCATTCCACTCGGTGGTTGGAATGAAGGTTTACCTTTGAGAAAGGGGATTTGTTTCATTTTTTAATGAGGTTGACACAAGATAAGAACCGTCCTCTGACTCCTTGTTTCATTTTTTAATGAGGTTGACATGAGATAAGAACCGTCCTCGGAGTCCAAATCCATCAGACATAGAAGGTTTCAGATTCCACTGTGGCCACTTCCGCCAGATTACTTGGAGGCGGTAGGGCAAAAGTACCCATTAAGGCGGGGTCTTTTAGGAGACCTACTCCGATATTTTGGAGCGAATGATTCCTTCCATGGATCATTGGAATGCTTCCCGTAACTTGTGGACTGTTGGGGAGAAAAGTTTGTTGGTCGACGATTGTAATTCCTCCTTGGAAGGGAAATGCAATCTTCCTGAAGTAGGTCGACACAACTGTGGCCATGGCATAGATCCATGGTCTTCCGAGTAGGATGTTGTAATCGAGGTTTCCATCAATTACTTCAACATCAATTCCTACTGTTTTGCCCCCCAGTTCAACTTGCAAGTTACTTAAAATCCCGTATGGAGTGTATGATCGTCCATCAAATTCTTTTAACGTCGTTGACGATTTCGACAAGGGTGGTGAGCCTAAATCTTTCCATCAACTCATCGACATAAGACATGTAGATGCCCCCTCATCAATAATTGTTCGATGAACAATTTTGTTGAGGGTTTTCACTTGAATAAGGAAAGCTAGTTGAGCTGGTAACTGAGGGTCATATCCTTTATGATCAAAGGCGAAAAGATTGGAATCCATTGGGTCAATTCCACCTATTGCTGATAATAAAGCTTGTTCTTGGGAGAAGCAATTTTGCGGTACCTCAAGTGTCGACATAACGGACGGTGATTGGGCCAGGTCCTCTATCGTTTCTATTTTCACACAAGGATTAAATGTCGATTTGTGTACTGCTCCCTTTTGCGACTTTATTATTGGCTCAGGGACGATGGGTGGCACAACTTCGGTCAAAGTTGTTGTCGAACTACTAGGTTGTTCATTAGCCTTGTTGTTCGACAGCTTTGGATTCCTGTAATCCTTATTCCTCGTCAAAGCATTATTTTGCTGCTTTGAGGTAGACAACATAAGCACTTGGGATTGGGAAGCATTTTGATTAGCAACCAGATTTTGACCTAGATTAGGAAACGGATCAGTCAATACTGCTGGGGTTTTGGAACTCTTAAAGAGTTTCTTAACTTCAGCTATATGTGGACAATCTTTCGTCCAATGATCCTCATCACATATATGACACCCTGTTGGGGGTTTCCTTTTTCTCCCTTTCTTTTTCTTCTTGCCCCCTGGTTGCTTCAGTTGTTTGCCCTTGTCGGTCGACATGGCATTTACTTCTGAGGCAAGAAGTTCTTCATTTGCATTTTGACTATAAATTTTGTGCTTGCCAATCACGCCATCGCTGGCGTGAGAGTCATTGTTTGATTTAGGAGGAGGAGGAATTGAAAATTCCGGTCTAGGAATGTCGGGTATTTTGTCATAGAGCGTGCCAGACTGAGTATAAAATAAGTCCAAATACTGTGCACGAGCGATAAATTGCTCCTCTGTTACGACTCCCCCCTTGGCCACATCTTCCGTTATAGCAGGAAATAACGACTTTATAAACCATTCAGCTAACAGCTGATCGGGAACATATGTTTTCACCGTCCTACGACGACGACGCTACTCATGTATATGATTAGATATGTGGGTGGCAGTCGTCTGTTTGAAGTTGGTAAGGAGTTCTGTTCCCGTTTCATACCTTATCGGTAATTGAAAATGGGTCAAAAAGGTTGTGGCTAAGGTACTGAAGTTGTCGAACGAAGCTATAGGCAATTCAATGTACCATTTTTCCGCTAGACCCGTTAACGTCCTCTGAAAGAGGCGAAGTCTTATTGAATCATCATTCAGGGTGTTCGATGAACACCATAGATGGAATGTCATCACATGATTCGACGGATATTCACCCGGATTTCCATTAAATTTAGGAATATCTGACGGAAGTTTATGCGGAATCGCTGGCCACCAAGGAGCATAAGCAATTGGATCATTCGTCAGCCGGTTTAGATCTGGTAATTCTAGAGTTGCTACAAAGGGCAATTGTTGATTCAGGTTAGGTGAAGCATACCCAGGATAAGATGGGATCGCCTGAGCAATGGGTCTTTGCAAACTAGCATAATGCTGGCAACTTTGACAAGGTTGATGGGCATAACCATTATAGTATGGTTGCCCATTACTTACAAAGACTTGTTGCTCAGGTCCTTGATATGATTGCTGGAATGGCGGTTGTTGAGATTGAACCAGCTCTGGTTGTTGGACCATTTGTTGTTGACCAATACTGGATGATTGACCGGGATGAGGAGTCACAGTACGTGTTTGAGCCTGAGTCGCTCCAGATAAGGAGGCACTACCCTGAGATTGTGATTGAGTCGTTGAGACAAGAGGTTGTTGTATTGCAACCTGAGAAACTTGGGGTTGACATACAAAAGGTGGAGCTTGTACTTGCGACACATTCACTATAGCAGGTATGGTGGGAATATTCGACACAGGGTGTACTGGTTGCATTGAATATACAATCCCTGGTTGTTGAGGCAGTATTGGTACCCAACCGCTGGATGTAATTCCAGTTTGACCTGAACTTTGTTGTAAACTCCCATATGGTTGTTCTCTGGGAGGGAACAATGAAAGAGCATACTGCCCTCCATATGGTGGAAATCCAGTACTTAAAGGGTAAATTGGCCTTTGAAGACACATTGGATCAATTTGTTGAGTTTCAACATAAGAAATACCAGATGATAATCCGGATGAAGAAATAGGAACTAACCATGTCATTGTCCCTGATTGGACTCCAGCTTGTTGTTGACAATTGGCCGGGACAGATGGTATACCAGCGAACATCGTTGGAGTAGTAGCAGGAGGCTCTGCTGCTGCTGTGTCGGACGACATAGTCCTAGATGTCGACGGTTGTTCAGACATATCTAGTCTATCCAAAAGATTTCTTAGCGATTCTACAGGAACTTCCACTTGTGGTGGACTAACTTCGAAGATCAACGAGGGAAAGGTGATGATTATTCCGCTTAAAATAAATTTTATAACGACGCTTTAGACACAACTTGCTTTTTCAGTTTTAAAGAGTCAAGAAAAAGCTAAAGATGACTCTAGTCTCCTTCGATGTTTTAACGAGCCCGAAGTGACAAATGCTCGGATGGAATTTTTCAGTTATAGAGTTTGAAAAAGGCCAAAAGAAACTGCTGTGGAGATCTAGGTAGATGGTGTGCCAAACCTTTCACAAAACCATAGAATACGTTTTACGGTACGAGTGGTCGATCTTCGTGAATGCTGTGTTCACTGCATTGCAATCAGTAGGGCGGCCGACACGGTTTCCTATGAATCAAGGCTTTGTTCCTATAGGGGTCTCCCAATATATACGCGACGGTATGTGGGAGCACAGGTCCGTATTGATACTTATCGCTTCACCGTGGAGGAATCACCCAACCACTCAACGCTAAGATATCACGTTTAACGACGCCGGAACACGTCTCTAGCTTAGACCTCTATGTGTTTGCGTTATGTTTCAATGCGTTGTTATGTAAATTCAATTTATTTTAATGTTGATCTTGTTTAGCAGTTTGCCTTTCAAGGTTCACCACGAGATGTTTTGATACAAATTCCTAAATGCAGTCTAAGATGAGAAGCAAGCTTTTTCAATCTTTTCGACTTATGAAAATCTTAACTACTGAGGGAAAAGAAAGACAACATCTTTTCACACAGATCAAAGAGCACACACTAATGCACTTTTTCCCTAAATCAACATACAAACTTATATGCAAAATGCAAAATGCAGGTATTTCTTTTCTCTTTCTTAATGTTGATGTAATACAAAAAGAAAGCTGTTGTATAATTTCGAATTTATTTTCAAGTGAAAGCAAACAAGCTTGTCCAAAATCAAAAGACACCTTAAGATTCACTTGTTTCGACACTAGAAATATATAAATTCAAACCATATGATGAAAGCAAAATCTCAACCAGCTATGAACAGCAAACAAACTAACTCTTAAGATCAGAACGACACTTTATCACAGGTCTAGATCTAAGAGGCCACAGCAAGACTAGTTCACTTTCGTTATGGGAAACTGTAAATGATACAAGAAATACACAAAGAACAAACACAGTTTCTTTATACAACCGAGGCGAAATAGTGGCAATGAAAGTTGGTTTCAGATAGGTACATTGACTGGTAACAGGCTGCAAAAACAAGGGTGAAAATAGGGCAAGAAACAGCAGGAAACCCCAGTAGCACAAGGCAAGACTGGTTCAGCGCAGGTGGTACACTGTCAGTTTGACATTCAGCACAGGTAACCCCTTCGGGAACTGCACTAAAATGCAGACTGCCTTCACAACACCTGCACTAAAGATTCAAACTTTCGTTTTTCTCAGTTTCCGGGTCACAGATTGCTCAAAAATTCACAGTTTTTGGCGAAATCAGAAGCTATCAGTCAAGGACACACTAAGGGATGAAAAGGAGGATGAAAAGCTATCACTAAGAGCTATTTAGAGTCCTTGTGGATCAGCTCTTCAAATCATAAACTTGCCCAGAAACTGAGCTAGAGTAGCTGCCCTCTACTTTGCATTTGAAAGATCCAAATGCAGTTCGATTCGGTACTCCCTGTGTTTATGAAATGAATAGCAAAAACACAAACAACCAACAAGATACGATCCCCAGTGGAGTCGCCAATTTGTTGTTGGGAAAAGTATCCAATACGGAATGACCCTATCCCACTCTAAGGGTGATAGTACCTCAGCAACAACCGAATGCAAAGCTATTCAAGATTACTTCTTTATGAGATGTAAGAAAGGGGAGAAAGAGATCCACTAACCGTTGTCTTCCGCTAATGTTTGATCTGATCTTCTCTCCTTGCTGCTTGCTCCCAGCTCCTTGCTCTTTCACTGGCCCAGCTACACAAAGATCCTGCAAAAGCACAAGAAAGGGAAACTACAAGAAGCATACATCCATAATTGATTCAAGGATTAGAATAAATCAAATATATAAGCATCAATATGCCACAAAGACACATGCATACAGAAGAACCTCAAATGCTTTATTAATGGAAGAAGTAAAGTTCTGAGAGTGTTACAACCATAAGAGGCCCAATCCAGCAACACCTCCCAGCAGAAAGAAATCTCCTCTTCACCTCCTTCAAAGCAATCACCCAATAGTTCTATGCACAAACCAACAACACTTCCTTACATTCACAAGATTCCAACCCCCTTAGACCTCATGAGAGAGCTCTATATATAGGAGATTTGGAGAAAGGATGAGTCAGCTTGTAGCTGGCATGAAGCTGACTAGTGTCCTCTCCCACTTCAGTTATTCTTCAGTTCTTGAGTCCACTTGGAGATATAGACCCTCTTACTCATCACCAGTCGAATTCCTTGATGCAAGTGTCACTTTGGAAGCTTCCTGGGCTCTGACACCTTGAGGAATGAGTCTGCCACATGTCCAAACACGTTCAGCGTAGGTAGCTAGTGTTGGAGTTGACATTCAGTGCAGGTAGCCAGTGTAGCAGTTGACATTCAGTGCAGGTAGCCAGTGTAGCAGTTGACATTCAGTGCAGGTAGCCAGTGTAGCAGTTGAGATGATCCAGAATTTGCTTGTTTTTGAGTGTTTTCAGGTGGAGAACTGATATTTAGTGTTGTGGTTTGTTGACCTTGCTCCTCTAAGGGGAGGAACAACATGTTTAGGGACTTTGGATCCCTTAGATTATTGACATTTCATGCTTCATGCTGTAAGGCACAAAAATGTCTATAACAGTTGCCCCCTAAAGTATGAGGTCGTTTATCGGGTGAAATGCTTTATCAGGAGGATCCGAAGTTCATTCAATCGCTGAGAGGTGACTTGTAATAAAATACAATACAATACATTATTTTTCATTCTGCTTTCATGATCTAGCTGAGGCGAGCATTCCCATGCTCAGCGTGCGATCATACCAGCGTTAATGCACCGGATCCCATCAGAACTCCGCAGTTAAGCGCGCTTGGGCTAGAGTAGTACTGGGATGGGTGACCTCCCGGGAAGTCCTAGTGTTGCACCCTCCCCAGTGGAGTCGCCAATTTGTTGTTGGGAAAAGTATCCAATACGGAATGACCCTATCCCACTCTAAGGGTGATAGTACCTCAGCAACAACCGAATGCAAAGCTATTCAAGATTACTTCTTTATGAGATGTAAGAAAGGGGAGAAAGAGATCCACTAACCGTTGTCTTCTGCTAATGTTTGATCTGATCTTCTCTCCTTGCTGCTTTCTCCCAGCTCCTTTCTCTTTCACTGGCCCAGCTACACAAAGATCCTGCAAAAGCACAAGAAAGGGAAACTACAAGAAGCATACATCCATAATTGATTCAAGGATTAGAATAAATCAAATATACAAGCATCAATACGCCACAAAGACACATGCATATAGAAGAACCTCAAATGCTTTATTAATGGAAGAAGTAAAGTTCTGAGAGTGTTACAACCATAAGAGGCCCAATCCAGCAACACCTCCCAGCAGAAATAAATCTCCTCTTCACCTCCTTCAAAGAAATCACTCAATAGTTCTATGCACAAACCAACAACACTTCCTTACATTCACAAGATTCCAGCCCCCTTAGACCTCATGAGAGAGCTCTATATATAGGAGATTTGGAGAAAGGATGAGTCAGCTTGTAGCTGGCATGAAGCTGGCTAGTGTCCTCTCCCACTTCAGTTATTCTTCAGTTCTTGAGTCCACTTGGAGTTTCTTGCTACCACTTGGAGATATAGACCCTCTTACTCATCACTAGTCGAATTCCTTGATGCAAGTGTCACTTTGGAAGCTTCCTGGGCTCTGACACCTTGAGGAATGAGTCTACCACATGTCCAAACACGTTCAGCGCAGGTAGCTAGTGTTGGAGTTGACATTCAGCGCAGGTAGCCAGTGTAGCAGTTGACATTCAGTGCAGGTAGCCAGTGTAGCAGTTGACATTTAGTGCAGGTAGCCAGTGTAGCAGTTGACATGATCCAGAATTTGCTTGTTTTTGAGTGTTTTCAGGTGGAGAACTGATATTTAGTGTTGTGGTTTGCTGACCTTGCTCCTCTAGGGGGAGGAACAACATGTTTAGGGACTTTGGATCCCTTAGATTATTGAAATTTCATGCTTCATGTTGTAAGGCACAAAAATGTCTATATCAGTTGCCCCCTAAAGTATGAGGTCGTTTATCGGGTGAAATGCTTTATCAGGAGGATCCGAAGTTCATTCAATCGCTGAGAGGTGACCTGTAATAAAATACAATAAAATACATTATTTTTCATTCTGCTTTCATGATCTAGCTGAGGCGGGCATTCCCATGCTCAGCGTGCGATCATACCAGCGTTAATGCACCGGATCCCATCAGAAATCCGCAGTTAAGCGCGCTTGGGCTAGAGTAGTACTGGGATGGGTGACCTCCCAGGAAGTCCTAGTGTTGCACCCTTCCCAGTGGAGTCGCCAATTTGTTGTTGGGAAAAGTATCCAGTACGGAATGACCCTATCCCACTCTAAGGGTGATAGTACCTCAGCAACAACCGAATGCAAAGCTATTCAAGATTACTTCTTTATGAGATGTAAGAAAGGGGAGAAAGAGATCCACTAACCATTGTCTTCCGCTAATGTTTGATCTGATCTTCTCTCCTTGCTGCTTTCTCCCAGCTCCTTGCTCTTTCACTGGCCCAGCTACACAAAGATTCTGCAAAAGCACAAGAAAGGGAAACTACAAGAAGCATACATCCATAATTGATTCAAGGATTATAATAAATCAAATATACAAGCATCAATACGCCACAAAGACACATGCATATAGAAGAACCTCAAATGCTTTATTAATGGAAGAAGTAAAGTTCTGAGAGTGTTACAACCATAAGAGGCCCAATCCAGCAACACCTCCCAGCAGAAAGAAATCTCCTCTTCACCTCCTTCAAAGCAATCACCCAATAGTTCTATGCACAAACCAACAGCACTTCCTTACATTCACCAGATTCCAGCCCCCTTAGACCTCATGAGAGAGCTCTATATATAGGATATTTGGAGAAAGGATGAGTCAGCTTGTAGCTGGCATGAAGCTGACTAGTGTCCTCTCCCACTTCAGTTATTCTTCAGTTCTTGAGTCCACTTGGAGGTTCTTGCTTCCACTTGGAGATATAGACCCTCTTACTCATCACCAGTCGAATTCTTTGATGCAAGTGTCACTTTGGAAGCTTCCTGGGCTCTGACACCTTGAGGAATGAGTCTGCCACATGTCCAAACACGTTCAGCGTAGGTAGCTAGTGTTGGAGTTGACATTCAGCGCAGGTAGCCAGTGTAGCAGTTGACATTCAGTGCAGGTAGCCAGTGTAGCAGTTGACATTCAGTGCAGGTAGCCAGTGTAGCAGTTGACATGATCCAGAATTTGCTTGTTTTTGAGTGTTTTCAGGTGGAGAACTGATATTTAGTGCTGTGGTTTGCTGACCTTGCTCCTCTAGGGGGAGGAACAACATGTTTAGGGACTTTGGATCCCTTAGATTATTGACATTTCATGCTTCATGCTGTAAGGCACAAAAATGTCTATAACAGTTGCCCCCTAAAGTATGAGGTCGTTTATCGGGTGAAATGCTTTATCAGGAGGATCCGGAGTTCATTCAATCGCTGAGAGGTGACCTGTAATAAAATACAATACAATACATTATTTTTCATTCTGCTTTCATGATCTAGCTGAGGCGGGAATTCCCATGCTCAGCGTGCGATCATACCAGCGTTAATGCACCGGATCCCATCAGAACTCCGCAGTTAAGCGCGCTTGGGCTAGAGTAGTACTGGGATGGGTGACCTCCCGGGAAGTCCTAGTGTTGCACCCTCCCCAGTGGAGTCGCCAATTTGTTGTTGGGAAAAGTATCCAATACGGAATGACCCTATCCCACTCTAAGGGTGATAGTACCTCAGCAACAACCGAATGCAAAGCTATTCAAGATTACTTCTTTATGAGATGTAAGAAAGGGGAGAAAGAGATCCACTAACCATTGTCTTCCGCTAATGTTTGATCTGATCTTCTCTCCTTGCTGCTTTCTCCCAGCTCCTTGCTCTTTCACTGGCCCAACTACACAAAGATCCTACAAAAGCACAAGAAAGGGAAACTACAAGAAGCATACATCCATAATTGATTCAAGGATTAGAATAAATCAAATATACAAGCATTAATACGCCACAAAGACACATGCATATAGAAGAACCTCAAATGCTTTATTAATGGAAGAAGTAAAGTTCTGAGAGTGTTACAACCATAAGAGGCCCAATCCAGCAACACCTCCCAGCAGAAAGAAATCTCCTCTTCACCTCCTTCAAAGCAATCACCCAATAGTTCTATGCACAAACCAACAGCACTTCCTTACATTCACAAGATTCCAGCCCCCTTAGACCTCATGAGAGAGCTCTATATATAGGAGATTTGGAGAAAGGATGAGTCAGCTTGTAGCTGGCATGAAGCTAACTAGTGTCCTCTCCCACTTCAGTTATTCTTCAGTTCTTGAGTCCACTTGGAGGTTCTTGCTTCCACTTGGAGATATAGACCCTCTTACTCATCACCTGTTGAATTCCTTGATGAAAGTGTCACTTTGGAAGCTTCCTGGGCTCTGACACCTTGAGGAATGAGTCTGCCAGATGTCCAAACACGTTCAGCGCAGGTAGCTAGTGTTGGAGTTGACATTCAGCGCAGGTAGCCAGTGTAGCAGTTGACATTCAATGCAGGTAGCCAGTGTAGCAGTTGACATTCAGTGCAGGTAGCCAGTGTAGCAGTTGACATTCAGTGCAGGTAGCCAGTGTAGCAGTTGACATGATCCAGAATTTGCTTGTTTTTGAGTGTTTTCAGGTGGAGAACTGATATTTAGTGCTGTGGTTTGCTGACCTTGCTCCTCTAGGGGGAGGAACAACATGTTTAGGGACTTTGGATCCCTTAGATTATTGACATTTCATGCTTCATGCTATAAGGCACAAAAATGTCTATAACAACTATTGGTTGCATTCAAAGATAGGATTGAATTCGATGAGACTAGATAATTGGAGGAGGCCATTTGAAATCTAAAACATTGTTATGAATAATCGAAGCGCGGAACTAATACTTAGCCAGACTATAGAGGTAATGCAAAGAATAAAGGAAAATGGGATAAAAAGTAAGCGAGGCCATAGGGTGTATATAACAAAGAGAATGTTGCACCACCTAAGAGGTTAAGTGCATTAGATAGAGGATAAGGACATTGATCTGAAGAGAAGAATAAGGATGGAGGCTGGAATCCTATGGAGTGTTGGACTTGTGGCAAGGATCATCGCGGGAGAGATTTTCCACAGAATTAGGGTGGTAGACCTCATATATACAATGCACATGAGGCATAGACTGTTGGGGATGTTGTTCAAAGTATTCTGCATAACTATGCAGCATTGGATAGCAAATAGGTGGATCATCAGGCATCTATCATTAAGATGGATGGTAAGCTCTATGATCAAGTTATTCCTATTTTGATTGAGCCTGGATCTAATTATAGCTATGTTGGTCCTGACTTGGTGAATAAGTGTGGTTTGAGTAAGGAATTTCATGTAGATTCTTGGTTAGTGCAGTTGGCTACAGGTACAAAGAAGTGAGGTCGTCATTGGGTAAGAGCATGTGCATTTGACTTGAATGGTATGCCTACTGCAACATATTTGAATGTATTACCATTGGGATCATACATTATGTTGTTGGGCATGGATTGGATATATATTCATAGAAACAAGGTAGATTGTTATGATAAAGCCATTGAGTGTGTTAATGACAATGGAGAACCAAGAGTCTTACAAGGTAAGAAGAAAGCCACATCATTTAGGATGTGACAGCTATGCAAGCAAAGCGCAGTCACAAAAAAGGGTGTAAGCTATTTATAGTGCACATTTCTAGTGATAAGGTTAAGGAAGTTGAGAATTCATGTGTGTTGAGTAGGTACCTAGTTTTGCAGCAGTTTTAGGATGTATTCCCCGAGGACATTACAAAGTATCCACCTAACAGGGAGGTAGACTTTTCTATTGAGTTAGTGCCAGGGGCAGCTCCATCATTGAAATCACCTTACAAGATGAGCACACCTGAGTTAGTGGAGTTAAAGTTGCAGATGAAGGAAATGTTGGACAAGTGATACATTAGTCCAAGTGTATCACCATGGGGTGCACCATTCTTGTTTGTGAGGAAGAAATATGGTACTCTCATATTATGCATTGAGTACAGGCAATTGAACAAAGTGACTATCAAGAACATGTACCCTTTGCCAAGGATTGATGACTTATTTGATCAGCTGAAGGGAGCAACAGTGTTATCGAAGATTGACTTGAGATTTGGATACCATCAGTTGCACATCAAAGAGGAAGACATTTACAAGACCGCATTCATGACCAGGTATGGGAATTATGAGTTTGTTGTTGTTCCATTTGGCTTGACTAATGCTCCAACTACATTTATGTGCTTGATGAATAATTTATTGTGTCTATATTTGGATAAGTTTGTTATTGTGTTCATTGATGATATATTTGTAGAAATTTTGAATAATTTAACACATATTCAATGGAGATTATCCTGATCATCTACTATTGCGTAATACATACACAATACATAAGCTCCTCTACATTGATCATCAACATAGCAGCATCAATAACAATAAAACATCAAGAGCATTCACACATTAACACAGTATGTAACCCGGGGAAAGCATCTCGCTAAAAACCCCACACTATCTGTATATTAATGATTGAGACCATGTAACATTACAAAGTACAATGCTTATCACAAGCAATCCAGTACCAGCTCCACTTGTTACACACAATACAGCTTAGATCTGATCTCCAAATCTATTCCACTGCTTGCCTGCCTCCACTGCTCAATACCTGCTCAAGAATGAATGAGAATGGTCTACCAAACTCGTTTTTCACCTCCAAAGAGTCACTCACAATGTGTAAGACGTGAGCAGAAGCTACAAACTAGGCAAATACAGGAGCAAACTCATTGGCATACTCAATCCTTTGATTGTGCAAGATCTGATGCACAACTATAGTCACAAATGATAGCAATCGGATTCTCTAACACCTGTCCCTGCTGAACTGAACATGCACTGACATGCAACTGAGTTAACTAATGTATTCTATAGTTGTATTATCAGTTAATAATTATTTTAACAACTCATCATTAGTCTATCTACAGTTAGACTAACTACAACTAGTTTAACCAAGTCAAACTGAACACAACTCCATCAACTCCACAATCAACTCCACCAAACTCAACTGATTGAGTTCTAACTGAAGTCATGCATGCAACAACTCAACTGACTCATAAGAAAAGCATACTTCCTTCTGACAGCTGCATGAGCCACATCTGTAGCTCAAACTGAAGTGCTCCAAGAGAATAAGATCAAGTTTATAGTCCAAATATTATTATGAGACAATAATATTTGACTTTTCTATTTTTGACAGCCAGTATAAAAATAGACTTTGATCACCCACACTGTGGTCGCCCACACTTTGGTCACCCACATATTGGTCACCCACATTGTGATCACTCACACTATGATCATCCACACTGTGATCAAAAATAGAACTTGTGCCATAATTTTCCTGCGAGCCCACTTAGTGAAGGCGACTCTTTTCACTAAGCTCCATCATCTTGTTGCAATCTCAACACTCCCTCTCGACAAGATATGGATTATCATCAACCCCTATCCTGCCTCGGTGGTACTCGAATTTGCTCCTGGTGAGAGCCTTCGTCAGAATATTAGTATCCTGATCCTCTGTTGGAATGTATGAAAGCAACATGATCCTCCGCTGCACACAATCTCTGATATGATGGTACCTGATGTCAATATGCTTAGATCTATCATGAAATATAGGATTAGCCGAGAGTTTCATGCAGCTCTGGTTACCACAGTAAATCACAGTAGGATCCAAATGAGAACCAAACAAACCAACCAGGATCTTCCTCATCCATATAGCCTCGCATGCAGCCAAACTTGCTACCATATACTCGGCCTCCGCTGAACTGAGTGCCATGGATCTCTGCTTCCTGTTGTACCAAGAAACTGCTGTCGATCCAATACTGAAGACCCCTCCTGATGTGCTCTTTCTGTCCATTGGGCTCCCTGCCCAATCTGCATCCGTGAAGCCACATAGCTTCACCTCATCCTCCTGTCTGTACCACAAAGCATATCCCGATGTGCCTCTCAAGTAGCGCAATACATGCTTGCCCACCTTCCAGAAGAGCTTGGTAGGCTTAACCATAGCTTGTGAAAGCTGGTTAACTGCATAGCATATATCAGGTCGTGTATTGACCAAATACATCAACGACCCCACCAACTGTCGATAAACAGTGGCATCCACTTCTTCTCCCGAAGTGGCATCCTCCTTCCTCCAACCTCCAGGAAGCGGAGTATCAACAGGGTTACAACCATGCATGTAGAACTTCTCCAGTATCTCCCGAGCATACTTGCCCTGAGAAACAAACAGTCCACCATTGCACTGCCATATTTCCAATCCTAGGAAATAGTGAAGGAGGCCCAAGTCCTTCATCTCAAACTCTGTAGCAAGATCCTTCTTGCATGACAGTATCAACAGCTCATCACCCGTTAGAATCAAATCATCAACATACAGTACAATGATAAGCAACTTACCCTCCACCACAATCTGGTATAGGTTAGGATCCGCCTCGCTCTTGGAGAATCCAAGTCCAGTGAAATAGCTGTCTATCCGTGTGTACCAAGCAAGTGGTGCTTGCTTCAATCCATACAACGCTCTCTTGAGCCTGCACACATGCGACTCACTACTGAAGACCTCAAAGCCTTCGGGCTGCTCAATGTACACCTCCTCCTCAATGACTCCATTGAGGAACACAGTCTTCACATCCATCTGATGAATGTGCCATCCCATCTGCGCTGAGAGAGAAAGAATCGTCCGTATGGAAGAATACCTTGCGACAGGTGCAAAGGTCTCCTCATAATCGATCCCCTCTATCTATGAAAAGCCTCAGGCAACAAATCTTGCCTTGTACTTCTCCACACTCCCGCTAGCTGCCTGCTTGACCTTGTAGATCCATCTCAAACCCACCACTGATTTCCCTTTCGGTCTAGGAACAATCTCCCATGCACTGCTTCTGACAATATAATCATACTCTTCCACCATGGCGTCTACCCATGCGGGATCCTCCACAGCTTCCTCAAAAGAGGATGGCTCAATCACAACACACTTGCTCATTAGAAACATGTATCCAGTGTACCGATCAAGTGACTGTCTCTGCCTGCGTTGGGCTATAGGTGGTCCTACAACTTTCTCTGCATCTTGATCCAGTCGCTCAGCTTCTGTTAAGCGCTTTCGCCCTCTAATGGTTGGCGCTGCATGAGTGGTCTCTTCCACTCCATGAACCTCGTCCTGTGGCTGATCCACATCCTGAAGCTCATCCTTAGGAACTAATAGCTCCTCATCTACATGCAAGTGTAGCTCCCTCTCAAGCGAATACTTCATGGCTTTCTCCTCCTAAAATTTTATATCCCGTCGCACAACAGTTTTACCACTGTCTGGCAAATACACACGCTAGTTGTGGGGCGTATCAGTGTACCCAACAAATATCCCAACCTCTATGATCAACTCCAACTTCTTCCTGGCATCCTTCGTCACATGCATGTAAACGTTAGCACCAAAAATCCTCAAATGAAAAAGATCAGGCTTCTTACTAGAATAAGTCTCCTCAGGTGTACTCATGCCAAGTATCCTATGAGGACAACGGTTCTGCACATAAACCGTTGTATTGCATGCTTCCGCCCACAAGTGAAGGGGTAGGCCCTGATCATGCAACATTGCCCATGCAGCACCCATAATCGTTCTATTCTTCCTCTCAGCTACCCCATTCTGTTGTGGGTTATGGGGAGCTATGAGCTCTCTACGAATCCCTTCTATCTTGCAGAAAACCTTCAACTCGTCCGAGATGTATTCACCACCATTATCACTCCTAAGAGCCTTCACCTTCTTCCCCGACTCCTTCTCGACCAGTGCTTTGAATTCACAGAACTTTTAATATGTCTCACTCTTCTTCTGCATGAAGAAGATCCAGCACTTATGAGAGAAATCATCAACAAAAATCACATAATATCTGTGTTTTGCTGTCGAAGCAACTGAGAAAGGTCCACACACGTCTGTGTGAACTCTCTTAAGGATCATCGTGGCGCGACTATCCTTCTCGTGAAAGGTGGCTTTCACAAACTTCCCCAAAGTACACCCCTTGCACTGATCTGACTATGCAAGTGTGCCTTTAGGAAGCCCTGTAGTGATCTGCTGCAGTATCTTCAAGGCTCCATGGTGAAGGTGACCCAATCTCCTGTGCCACAACTCGCCATCATCCCAGCTCACCAATCCTTCTGCCTTGCCCGCCATTGCTGTGCATCCATCTACATGAAACTGATAAAGGTTCCTCACTCGAACCCCTATCTTCCGGGCCTCACCAGTTGTCTTGCTGCGACGGAAAGCCTTTCCCTCGCTAAAAACAACATCATACCCCTTGTCTTCTAACATTGCCACTGAGATGAGATTCTTTGTCAATCCTGGAACATGCATGACTTCCTTCAATACGAAGTGTTTACCAGACTCCCTCTCAAAGGAAATGGTACGATACCGGTCGCACTGTATCTACCATCATCGCCCATCTCGATGTGCACTCCAAGATCTTTGTCCTCCAGATCAGAGAACAAATCTCCATCTCCCGTCATGTGAAAAGACGCACCACTATCCAAGAACCACACTGATCCCATCACACTTGAAATCAAGCATGCGATCAATGAAAAATCAAGCTCAAACTGTGAGGCTAGAGCCTCTCCTGCTGAAGATCCAGCAGCCTGCTTGTTCTTCTTCTTCTGCGGATAATTAGTGGCATAGTGTCCATGCTGGTGACAGTGAAAACACTTCACCTT
The DNA here is from genome assembly GCA_031772625.1 of Pinus tabuliformis. NCBI lineage: Eukaryota > Viridiplantae > Streptophyta > Pinopsida > Pinales > Pinaceae > Pinus > Pinus tabuliformis. Next base: position 1,027,355,684 of record CM062817.1, read on the forward strand.
GGACATATCCTGCTTCTTGCCTTTCGCACCAGACTGAGAAGCTTTCTTGCTCTTCCCTTTCTTTGCTTTGGCAGCCAAAGCGCAATTCTCTTCATCAGATACCTTTGATGAAGATCCATTCTCACCTTTATTGTTTATGAGTTTATCCTTGAGCGCTAAGTCTCTCTTTCTTTGGAATAACATTTGAAATCCGTTGAAAGACATTTTCAACAACACTGCTGCAAATTCGATTTCCACCAGCTCAAACTCAACTGCTTCCGATCTAAGATTCGTGAGAACACAATATTTCTCGTACAGAGATTGACTGTATGGGCATTCACCAGATATCTCACCTTCCAAAGGAAGGATGAATCCAAAGGCTACCTGGCCCAATTACAGACTCTGCCTGAAGAAATAGAATGTAAACACTTCCTAAATAATAGATCTGATGATCAATCCTTGCTTGATATCCTATAAAAATCTCTTCTACAAATCAAGTAGCTTCGATACCATGTAGAAATTTTGAATAGTTTAACACATATTCAATGGAGATTATCCTGATCATGTACTATTGTGGAATACATACACAATACATAAGCTCCTCTACGTTGATAATCGATATAGCAGCATTAATAACAATAAAACATCAAGAGCATTCACACATTAACACAGTATGTAACCCGGGGAAAGCATCTCGCTAAAAACCCCACACTATATGTATATTAATGATTGAGACCATGTAAAATTACAAAGTACAATGCTTATCACAAGCAATCCAGTACCAGATCCACCTGTTACACACAATACAACTCAGATCTGATCTCCAAATCTATTCCACTGCTTGCCTGCCTCCACTGCTCAATACCTACTCAAGAATGAATGAGAATGGTCTACCAAACTCGTTTTTCACCTCCAAAGAATCACTCACAATGTGTAAGATGTGAGCAGAAGCTACAAATTGGGCAAATACATGAGCAAACTCATTGGCATACTCAATCCTTTTATTGTGCAAGATCTGATGCACAACTATAGTCACAACTGATAGCAATCTGATTCTCTAACACCTGTCCCTGCTGAACTGAACATGCACTGACATGCAACTGAGTTAACTGATGTATTCTATAGTTGTATTATCAGTTAATAATTATTTTAACAACTCATCATTAGTCTATCTGCAGTTAGACTAACTACAACTAGTTTAACCAAGTCAAACTGAACACAACTCCATCAACTCCACCAAACTCAACTGATTGAGTTCTAACTGAAGTCATGCATGCAACAACTCAACTGACTCATAAGAAAAGCATACTTCCTTCCGACAGCTGCATGGGCCACATCTGTAGCTCAAACTGAAGTGCTCCAAGAGAATAAGATCAAGTTTATAGTCCAAATATTATTATGAGACAATAATATTTGACTTTTCTATTTTTGACAGCCAGTCTAAAAATAGACTTTGATCACCCACACTGTGGTCACCCACACTTTGGTCACCCACATTTTGGTCACCCACATTTTGATCACTCACACTGTGATCATCCACACTGTGATCAAAAATAGAACTTGTGCCATAATTTGCCTGCGGGCCCACTTAGTGAAGGCGACTCTTTTCACTAAGCCCCATCATCTTGTTGCAATCTCAACAATATTGGTATATTCTAAAAATGAAAAAGAGCATGTCAAGAATTTAGCAGTAGTGTTGAAATTGTTGAGAGAGAATCAGTTGTATGCTAAGCTCAACAAGTGCAGTTTCTTTCAGACTGAGGTAAACTATTTTGGGCATGTTGTCTCCAAGGAGGGCATTGCAGTATATCCAGAAAAGATAAGAGCCATCATGGAATGGGAAACTCCTAAGAATGTGGATGAGGTCAGATCTTTCATGGGTTTGGTAAATTACTACAGGATTTTCATCAGGAACTGCTCATAGATTGCTTATCCTATTACATATTTTCAAAGAAAATTTAAGTTTGAATGGATAGAGGAGTACGAGGCTAGTTTTAAGTAGCTTAAGTAGTTGTTGACACATGCATCAATGTTAAACGTTGCAGATCCAGACAAAAATTTTGTTGTGTGCACAAATGCTTGCAAGAGAGGACTGGGTGGGGTCCTTATGTAGGATGGACAAGTGGTATGTTATGAGTCCTGGAAACTAAACGAGCATGAGCATAAATATCCCATGCATGATCTTGAGTTGGTAGTGATTATACATGGATTAAAAATGTGGAGGCATTGTCTTATAGGCAGGATGTTTACATTGATGAGTGATCACAGTGGTTTGTGGTATCTATTTGACCAACCAAATTTGAATGGTAGGCAGGCTTGGTGGTTGGCTACAATTAGTGAGCTTGAATTTGAGATCAGGTATATCAAAGGTAAAGAGAACAGGGTGGCCGATGCTCTCAGTAGATGAGTACTGGTAAACCACTTGGCAGTTATGAGCTCCTATGGGACAAACTTACAGGATAGGATCTTGCAGGCAGGTCAACAGGATGTTAGGTATATGGAGATTGTGCATAGGTTGCAACAAGTGTTGGTATAGGTACAAGTGTAGGTACAAGTATAGGTGCAGGTGCACAAGGTATGTTTTATTGTCTTATAATGGATGGATTGGTCAGGTTTCGAGATAGGATATATGTACCAAATAAAAATGAACTCAAGAAGGTGATATTGAGATAGTTTCAAGAGAAACCTTATTCGGGTCATCCAGGGTATCAAAAGACACTGACATCAGTGAATAGATCTTACTGTTGGTTGAACTTGAAAAGGGATGTAGCAAAGTTTGTGACTAGATGTTTTGATTATTAGCGAGTGAAAGTAGAGTGTACACATCCAAGTGGATTGCTACAGCTGATCATGATTCTGGAGTGGAAATGGGAGGTTATTTCAATGGATTTCATCACTAGGTTTCCGAAGATAGTGAAGTAGCATGATTCCATTATGGTCATTGAGGACAAGTTAACAAAGTTTGCACAATTCATTCCGGTGAAGTCTACGATATCAAATAGTGATGTGGCACATGGATTCATTAGAGATGTGGTTATACTACATAGTGTTTCAAAGAAGATTGTGTCAAACAGGGATGCAAAGTGCATTTCCAAGTTTTTGAAGGAGCTATTTGCAAGATTGGGCACAGAGTTGGCCTTTAGCATAGCTTATCATCCGTACAAATGGACAAACAGTGAGGGTCAATAGGATATTAGAGGACATGTTGAGAATGTATGTGATGCATCAGTAGAGGAAGTGGGAAGAGTATCTCCCTTTGGTACATTTCACATACAAAAATGATTATCAGGAGTCACTGAGGATGAGTCCTTTTGAGGCATTGTATGGGAAGAGTTGCTATACACCCATCGGCTGGAGTGATCCAGTGAATAGGGTATTGATCAGAACAAATATGTTGGCAGACATAGAACAGGAAATGCAGGTGATTAAGAAAAGTCTTAAGTTGGCACAAGATAGGAAAAAGAGCTATGCAAATCGGAACAGGTTGTTCAAGGAGTTCTAAGTTGGGGAATAGGTGTACTTTTGTATCAAACTGAACAAGAGAACCTTGTGGATTGGTTCATGTGCCAAGATGGTACCACGGTTTTGTGGAACCTTCAATATTATTAAGAGGATTGGGCCAATAGCCTATCAACTTGCACTTCCTCCGACAGTGAAAGTCATGATGTTTTCCATGTATATTTTCTTAAGAAGTATGTTAAGGATGTTGATCATGTGATTGACTGGTCTATATTGCAAGTGGAACCAGATGGATAATTCCAGTTGGAGCCTCAATGTATATTGCAAAAAAAGGTGCTCATGCTCTGGAACTGAGTAATTGAGAAAGTTAAAGTGCAATGGAAGAACTTTGGGCCTGGTGAGGCTACATGGGAGATGGTTGTTGGGATGGGATCCCCTGGGTTAGTTTTGGAGTTAAGATAACCCAATTTTTGGTACATTTTTGTAATTAATGTAAAGTCTCTACAATTTGTGGATGCGGAGCGCATAGATGATTAGGAATCAAAGGGGTTTAACCCCTTGTTTTATGTAAAGTATGAGTCGGTTTTGATATCCACCCATGGTTCGCAAACAAAGGAATTGTATGCAAAAGGCTATAAATAGGTGTGTCTTAGAGATTCTAAGGTGAGAATTGACAAGCAATCAGTAGATAGAAGAGAGGTGCTAGTGAAGAGAAGTGGGCCAGATAGTAGAAGAAAGGCTTTGCATCTGAGTGCACAAAGGCCTAGGTAGAGTCCGTAGCTGAGTGCGTAGACACCTACAGCTAAGTGCACAGGGTAGTTTTGAGTCTGCAATCCTAAATTGAAGATCAATAAAGACAGTTACCAAAGAATTCTTGCGTATATTTTTTTTACCTCTGTTTTGCTAATTCTATATGTTGTCTATGAATAATGAATTTTATGGAATATTGATTTAATGTCGCGTGATTCTATTGAATAATTGTTAATGATCTACGCAATGCATGTTTAAGTAGTTTTGCGAAGACTCTAATGAATTCTTTGATGTTTACTAATAACTTAAGGAAATCTACGTGAACCCTAATTTAGGACTTCTATTTGGTGCACGTAAGTAGATAGATCCATTGTTATAGGTCCGCAAATACTGATTGTAGACCTTCACGAAGGTTTAAAGACCATTTTGACATAGTTGTAGCATTGAACCCTAGGATTGTATCAGCTTGTGCAAAGGTAGATCTGAGGCACTGGAAGACATCACACTAGTCTCTGGATGCAAGAACGTGCTTCTTGCACCCCCCCATATTGCTTTGGGTGAGACTGCAGCCTACACTAGGTGGGTTGTTGCCGAAAGGGCCAGTAGTGTAGGGATTTGTTGGTTGGCACAACTAACTCTAAACCTCGGTAAGAACCCTCCTAAGCCAAAAAATGGTTCCATTGTCAGGACTGTGATCTACTTGAAATAGATGTGTGATGTCACATCACTGGAATCTGACCAAGAAAGAAATTGAAAAGTGGTTGGATCGAAAGATTCACGAGTTCGCAGCACAAGAAAATAGGAATTCGTGCCTGTCAAAAGAAGAGTGGTTGAACATGTATTTGTATATAGAGATACACGAGATATTCTTTTGCACCTTCCCCATTGAGTTGTATGAACGGTTGTCTAAGTTAATAGATACTCAAGGAAGGTGGAAGCTTGATAGTCCTATAATGTGGACTCTTGAATTAGTGTGATGATTAGAAGCCTCTGAAAACAAGATTGTGTGGGCCATTGATCATTGGCTCAATCAAATTCTAGGAGGATTTGTTACAGAATTTGCAGTTGATACCTCGGTCAACTATAGCAAAGTAGAGTGGCGATTTTTCAAAGGACCACAAGGCAATTATTTAAGATCATTGAATACTTGGATTAAAATGTTTTTATGTGAAAAACAGGTGATTTCATTGCATTGATGTTCAGAGCTACGCGAAGAAGAATACTCTTTAGAGATTGAGAGAGATCAGGTCCTAAATATAGTCCATTAATCAGACCTCCTTCAAGCGATGACGAAGGAGTAGTGCAGGCTTCACCATGAAATGTTGTCCAGCTGATAATGCAGGGTTTTTTGTGAGCACATCATTCATCCACTCCACCTCAACCTCCACCTCCACCACATACGCCTGCACCCACACCTCCACCTCCACCACCGCCATTCAACATGGTGAACACAATGAAGCAATCGATTTTCAAGGGCATCGGAAGTGAAGATACAGAGAAGTTTTTGTTTGTTGTGAATTTTGTATGGACAACACAACAAATTATTGATGAAAATATAAATAAGGCATAATTGGTTACTAATCTGCAGGATTGTGTGCTAAGTTGGTATATTAAGTATTGTTATGACAATCCTCTTACATCACTAACAGAGACTAAGGTAGCTTTGAACAAGGAATTTAGTAAGCCTAAGTCTGACTCACAGTCTGTAATTGGATTTGAGGAAATTATGATGAGGGTCAATGAGACGCCTTGGGAATTAGATCAAATATTGAAGTGTCAGATTCAAGAAGCTAACATGTAGCTCACAAATATTCAGCATCATGAGTGGTTTATAGCTTCGTTTCTGCCCCACCTAAGAATTTCTCTATCAAAACAAAAGATAAGAACACAGGAAAGATCCTTGGAAATCGTGATGAGGTTGCATGCAACGCCTATTCAGAATGCGACCTTGGGGGTACAACAGATCCACTCTCAGCTACAGAGATTACACTTAGAACTGCATAGCTTGAAGAAAGACAAGGAGACTAAACCAAAGGTGCATCCGGAAGTTTGGTGTCTAAAGTGTGAGAGCCAGGGGCATGATAAAGACCACTATCCCATGTACTCAAATTATATTACAGGAGGGGGAGAAATTCTCCTGAAGCCAGAAGCTCCATCAGGGTTGAGCATGGGGGTTGTGCTATAATGCATTATTTGTCAAGTTGTTGGACAACATGCAATAGATAATTGTCATCAAATTGAAAAGTTCATCGACACACCTCATCAGTTGTTCTGTAACTTCTGCAAATCAGTGGGCCATGATGAACGCCACTGCCTCAGTTATGAGCTAATAATGGAAAGAAAACCTACATACCAGATGCAAGCAGAAACTCAACCTCCAAAGTAGGGCGTCAGAGGGGCACATGGAGGTTAGCAGGGTTGAGGACGGGGCCAAGGAGGAGGAGGGCCTGGTAGAGGTTGTGATTAGGTCATATGCTACAACTCTGGACAGCCAGGGCATTACACATGAGAATGTCAGAATCAGGCACATCCATCATGTCAATACTATAACTAGTTTTACTGTACTATAGAAAAATATCCGGTGTTGATAGCTAAAATGTAAGATAAGAAAGTACAGCCTGAGCAGCCTACACAAAACTTATAGATGATGAGGGTTGAGCCCCACGAGGAAGATCAAAGTGTGAATATAGTGTTGAGAAGTGGAATAATGACTGGAGATGATAAGGGTAAGCAACTTGAAGAGGATGGATGGGTCCGCAACACCCCAGAGAAGGAATCAGGTTTTAATTTGAATCGCCTAAAGGAAACATTTATGGGAGCCAAGAAAAGCTTTGTTGAAGCGTCCACCTCAGGAAGCCAAGACAAGGTGCAAGAAACCAGCGCGTCTGTAGAGGTTGACCCCTTTGTGCTTACTACGTTTTTGGAGACCTGCATAAAGTTGCTATGTGATAGATAAGTTGTGGAAGGCCTACAAGAATTAATAAACAAATGTTCCAGCAAGGAGAAGGTCCCTGATGGACACTGGGTGGTCAGAACAAATGGCAAACATAAGGCACGAACAGGGTGCGAGATGAGGCTCACCACGTAGATAGGTGATTATGAGATGGACCAGGTCATCTTGGACTTGGGGTCTGATGTGAACGTTTTTCCAAAAAAAGCATGGGAAATAATGGGGAGACCTGCATTGCAATGGTCTTCGATTCAGCTCAAAATGGCAAACCAACAAAAAATCATCCCGATGGTACAATTATATGGAGTAACAGTTGATATAGAAGGTGTGAGTGCGATGTCCAACTTTGAGGTTATAGAGATCATTGATGACAGTAATCCATACCTCACACTCCTGGGAATTGACCGAGCCATTGATATGAATGGGGTCATCAATCTAAAGAAGAGGTCAATGTCATTTGAAAGGAAATTGCTTTAGGTTGTAGTACCATTGGACCCTGTAGAATGGGCACGCTATACTAAACTAGTTCGTGATTATGAATAAAGTGATGCTGAACTGGACCAAATCTACAAAATAACAACGCGAGACCAGGACTAGATCAATCTGACAGTGGATGAGAGGATTGCATGGGACTGGGAGAGTTCCTGCACCTCTTATTCAGAGGAACAGTTGGAGCATTGGAAAAATCGTTCCGTTGTGTCTTGTCGGAGGTAAGTAAACTACCCTATTATGATGGTTTAACTGATGTATATAAGTCTTTGAATGAATTTGAGTGTGAAGTTCCTGAGTATCACCGCTTCCAAGGATTAGACTTGGCCCTACGTGCTACGCCTGCATGATGGTGGGGTACGCATAGAGATATTTTTGATGGATGGAGATATTACAGAAGAATGATGAGGTTATGGTTTAGGTATCCTAACACTCAATTGACTGAGAAATATAATGGGAAGGATGATCTCTGTGATCACCTAGCGAAATGGACTAAAGCATGGGGGACAGAACCGCAACCAAAGTGGGTACACATATTTTTCCATACTTTTGATACAATTCCCATGAACTGGTATCTAGAAATGGAGCTTCGCCATGGCACTATGGAGTGGAATATATTGAGGGAATGATTCTTATTGACCTTCAGCTTTGAAGACGGCTTCACCAGCATCAATGAAGCTCTACAAGAGATTAAGGCATTTATCTTTAGAACACCGCAAGAACCTATGGAATGGATCCAACTAGACTGGAGCACCCAGTTGCACCATGCGCTAGAATGTTATAATGTGACTATTGAAGAGAAAGATGAAGACCCAAGAAACATTAATATTTCGGAGGTAGAAGGGCATCGCAAAGTCGAAGGCCCACAAATAGACAACTCGGACATCACTGCTTCATTGAAGACAAAGCAAGTAAACATTGGTACTGAAGCAAAAATGAAGTTTGCAAATATTGGATATTATTGGGACGATGGTACTCTCGATAAAGTTGTTGAGTTACTCCGCAAATACTAGGACATATTCCCTACCAAGTTCTCATATTTGAAGGGCATAGTTGGAGATTTTGGCATTATGAAGATCACTCTAAAGCCGAACGTGGAACTTATTAAACAGAGGTCATATTTCCTTAATCCTAAATACAAGGAAAAGGTTCGCCTAGAGCTGGATAAGATGTTGGAAGAAGGCATCATAGAACTGGTTTAAGAATCTAATTGGGTGAGCCCGATGGTGATTCAGGAGAAGAAACAGAAGGGTGAGATTTTCATAGATCTGTGGATGCTTAATTATGCATGTGTCCACGACCCATTGCCAACGTTGTTTAACAATGAAGTATTAGACAATGTTGGAGGGTAAGAGGCCTATTCCTTCACTAATGGGTTTTCTAGGTATCATCAGATCAAGATCGCGCCCAAGGATAGGAGAAAAATGACCTTTTCAATTGAGTCAGGTTTTTTTCAATACACTGTGATGTTGTTTGGACTTAAGAACACGCCTACGATATTTTCCCGTGTAGTCATAGCGGTGTTTAAGGAGTTCATTCATAAGTTCTTAGAAGTGTACTTTGATGACTGTACGATGTTCAAATTAGTAAAGTTCCATGTAGCAAGTCTATGCCTAATGTTGGATACGTGTCGCAGATACCAGATCACGCTAAATTCGAAGAAATGCATATTATGTATTCTCTTTGGGATCTTGCTAGGTCACATAGGAAAGATCGCAGTAATAGTGAATCTGGAGGCACCAAGGAACATTAAGCAGTTGCGCGTGACACTGGGACATATAGGATATTATAGAAAAATTATCAAAGCATATGCTTAAATTACCATGCCCATGGAGAAACTGTTGAAGAAGGACACAACATTCTGTTGGGACAAAGAATTTTAGTGCAGCTTAGATGTATTGAAATAAAAGATGGCCACCACGCCGATCTTTGTATTCCTTAATTGGGAAGAAGAGTTTCATGTACATGTCGATTCCTCTTGCATTACGTTGGGTGCAGTGTTAACATGGGTCAGTGAGGAGAAATGGACCATCCTATAGCCTTTGCAAGTAGGAAATTATCGAAGGCCAAGAAGAATTACTCAACGAATGACTATGAGGGATTGGCCATGGTGTACGCATTGCAGAAATTTAGGCACTATCTATTTGGAGGGCATTTCAAAATGTACACAGATCATTTTGCCTTGAAGTACCTGGTCAATAAGCCTATTTTTGGGGGGATATCTACAGATGGTTGCTACTATTCCAGGAGTATGACTTTGAAGTAATTGCGAAGCCAAGGAGGTTAAATGAAATACCTGAGCATCTATCACGGATCGAAACAAGCGATGAACCTAATAATTTGGAGGAAGGGTTGCTAGATGCACAACTCTTTGCAGTGTGCATAGTGGATAATCATTTCATAGATATTATTCACTTCTTGACTACGGGGATGGCAACAGAATTTTATACAAGTCAACAAAAGAAGGAACTAGTAGTGTGCACAGTAGATTTTTCAGTTATTGTAGGGAATTTGTATAAGATGGGTTCTGATGAAATATTTCGAATGTATGTGCTGAATTTTGAATGGGATAGATTTCTTGTTGAAGCTCTGGGGGGGTTGTGGGATATCATTATGCAGGCAAGGCAATTGCACAGAATATTTTGCGCGCAGGTCTATGGTGGCCTACCTTGCATAAGGATTCCAAGGTGTATTGTAAGGCATGCAATGCATATCAGAAAACAGGCAGGCCATCGTGAAGGGATGAATTTCCATTACATCCTCAAGTATCTCTACAGCCATTTGAGAAATGGGTGATTGATTTTGTTGGGCCAATTCAACCCCCAAGAAAGAAAACAAGTGTGCGCTATATCATCACCATGACAGAATATCAACCAGATGGGCAGAAGAATGACCAATTAAGGATTGTACAGGGGCTACGACAACTAGTTTTTTTGTTTGAATATGTCTTAACTAGATTTGGCTACCCAAAAGTGTTGATGAGTGACAAAGGTATGCACTTTCTTAATGAAACGATTAGCGCCCTGACTGAATAATTCCATGTCTACCAACGGAAGAGTACACCGTATCACCCACAAGACAATGGAATTGTTGAATCCTTCAATAAAATTTTGGAGAATGCGCTGACAAAGATCTGTAATGCGCAGTGAAATGACTAGGATGTTTGCATGCTTGTGGTACTATAGGCTTATAGGACTACTTGTAAGAAGCTGACAAGACAAACGTCATTCAAATTGGTATATTGGGTCGAAGTCATAATTCCGATGGAGTATATTGTGCCTAGTATGTGCGTAGAAGCTCTCACAAGTATGGTGGATTGTGAGGGCTTGGAGGAACAACTTACGCAGCTGATGGAGCTTGAAGAAGATCGATTTTGGCAGGATTTCATCAACAAGTATAGAAGGAATGCGAAAAATCATGGCACAATTGCCACATCAAGCTTTGTACGTTCAAGGTAAATGATCTTGTCTTTTTATATGATAGTAAATTCACTAAGTGTCCTGGGAAATTCCAAATGCATTGGCTAGGGCCATATATTATCAAATAAATCACAGATGGAGGCGTAGTTCAGCTTACGAAGCTGAATGGAGAACCTTTTCGAGGAATATTGAATGGGAGTAGATTGAATTTGTATACATGGGATCCTGCGCAATGACTATATGGTAACATGATAGTCTTCTTTCTCTGGGAAGTTGCAAGGGAGCACAGGACTATAAACTACACTACCTAGTTTGGAAGACAACACACCGAGCATGCTATGTAGAAAGTGACGAAGTTGCAACCTATGAAGCTTGGTGCAGGAAGCTACGCCATAGAGAAAGGTGTCACACAACACAATAGAAAAGTGATGTTTGGAGTCATTGTTCATGACTTGATAGCTAGAAGACGGTTAAGAGCAGTGGGATGGTTGCATTAAAGGCAAAAATCTTTGAAGATTTATTGCCAAAACAGAATTTATTATCAAAAATCGGGGGTAACATTCGGATTTCAATTCAAAACCCCCTATAAATTATGCCTAATGTTCCAACAGAGAACACTTTGTGCTCTTAGAATTGTTTTTGAATTTTATTATCCGTCGCCTATGAGCCGAGCATTTTAGGAACAATTCCTGTCACACACAAACATTTCTCCTAAAGCCCGCGAGTTGTTTATGGAGAGGATGACTACCACCAACCCCATTGAAGCCCTGAGTTCAAAAGTAGTTGTATCCAATGCTCCAGGATGAGAAGTATCAAGTATAGAATCTACGCCTACGGTGTGCACGGCATTAAGGTTGCCTAGGCCAAAACAAACCATGGAAAAAGACAAAAAACTACCATGAGAGAGAAGCAACCTGCGGTAAAGGAAAAGAAGAAAAAGTCAGTGTAGGTAAATGCCTCCCCAAGGAAGAATACCATGACACAAACATAGAAGAAAGATAAGCAGGCAGTGAAAGTAGTGGACCTGGAGGCGGAAGAAGGCCAGGGAATAGAAGACATTGACAATGAAGGAGTAGAGCCCATGTTGGAGAGGTAAATCCCCTCTACGGACAGAGGCGATCCCTACTAGCCCAGACCGGGTCTAGCAACAATCAAACAATGCTATCACGAAAGTTCCTAATTGCAAATTAAAGGTGTATGATGAGAGCCTACTTGGATTCCAACGCTAATATTCGTAGAAGAGTCGCCGCTCTCGTTCCTTTGCTCTGGCCGGTCACGATCCCCACGATCTCCGTGAATGGACACCTGCACATGCAAAGAACAACACAAATACAAGCATAAAATCCAATAGATGCAATTATATATCAGTCAGAAAAGATATAACTCAAACATCATTACAAGAAATAATGAGAGTGGAACCATACTGATAGTCATCTATTATTGATAAACAACAAAGAATAATACAACCATAATTCTGATGTCGAATCCTCCTTTGGTTGGGTGATCAGCTACATATGCCTTGCAAAGCTTGTCGGGATTGGGAACAAGCCTCTCTCTCTTTGGTTATGAATGCAAAGAAGGCTCTTGCAACAATCTCTTAGACTTCTGAAAGTATAATTCGGCCTATGCTCCAACTAACTTGTCCAAGGCAACAGAACAAGCTTTTATAGATGGAGGAAAGGGAGATACAATGAATCAGGACATCCATGGGATTGGCATTATCCTTAAAAAGCTTCATGAGTCGAAAGGAAAAAACCTTCGCACGTGCGTTTGTTAAAAAGGTTTTCCAAAATCGGTTGGCGCGGGTATAGTTCTGAGATAGAGAGCCAACTGGCGTGCCCTCTTTGGAGGATTTCCCCCATTGGCGCAGGTAATACACTGTGGATCCACGCTAATGGAAAAAGGGGACTTTTTAAGGATATTCTGCAGGAGATGTCTTCAGGGCATATGAAGTCCATACTTAGGGGAACATAATGCAAGTGTTTTCAAGTTATGTCACTTCTCACAGGTCCCGGAATGAGTCCTCCAAAGTGTGGGAAAGGGGTAACAGGGACGGTGACAAATGGTGACAAATTACTGTGTAACAGATGCCCCCTAAAGCATGAGGCCCAAGAGAGAGAGAGGGGTGAAATGCTTTACAAGAACACATGCAGCTGTCACCGGAGAATCTGCATAGAGAGGTACTTGACTGATAGCTCAAGTACATGATATGTGTGGTATGGGCGCAGCCATCCATAACAGAGTACATAATGATATAGATCCAAGGTATGGGCGCAACCATCCGGTGAGGATGGATGAATAGACTCAAGCATGGTCACAACCATCCAATGAATGAGTCATGTAACAATAATCCACAAAATCGCAGCCTGGATTCCAATAGACAAAATCCAGGGTCTTGCGCTCCATCTCGACCCGAACAAAAGTACAAGTTCAAGCATGTGAATACATGAGTTGAAGTTGAACATGCATGAACATCGTCTGATTACCAGTCAATAATGAAAATTGTTAACAAACACAAGAGATACCACCAATAATGACAATGGCCCTCAAGGTACTATAGCTACAATCTACGGCGTGCGAATTAGTGAGCTGGCGTCGAACACCCATAGAATCATTCGATCGGAGGCCAACGATGAAAACCTCACATCGAACACGAAGAACCCGCCATTGAGGCATGCAGGCTCCAAGGCACTGGAAGGGAGTCTCTAGATTAGTTTCCTGGATAATGAGCTGAAGTTGACAAGAAGTGACCTTGATCAAAGGTGGGCCATAGTGTTTCCCACATCATCGACACGAGACAGAGGAAGAATGTTGTGGTGGATCACAATTATGTGAGCTATCAGAGGGAGGTTGTTATTCTGCAGAGGTCAACTTCTCTTGAACATATCGGCGGCACGACAGTGGACTTGGCAGTATTTGACATCAATGGATCAAAGGTCATGGTGACGAGGCAATGAGCAAATGAGAGGTCAAACAGGATCACCCAAATCCATGGAGGAAAGTGACAAATGAGATGAGATGTCCCCACCCAGACACGAAAGCAGACAAGTGCCATGTTGAAGAGTGACATACTACCGACACAAAAATAATTATGATTCCATTTTCCCCCACCATTTCTGGTGAGTACCCTAGTTATTTTTATTAACAAGCTTGACGGGGATAGCATGTGCTTGTAATGTCATCTCGACGGACTCCAATGTCAACAAGTTTTAACGAGTCTGACAGAGGAAGAACTCGACGACTTTTCATGTTTAGAGAGTTTGAAAAGACAGTAGAAAAGAAAACTCCAAGGGTCTCCTTTTTCATAAAGTTGTGTCTCTCGAGCCCGAAAAAGTATAAAACAATGCTCGAAAGAACCGCCCGACCATTATGATTGAGGAGTACTTTTCATGAGTAGTGATTTCGACCTGAAAAAGTAAAAAAGCGATCAAAGCCATGTCGCTTCGTAACCGTTAACGAACCTGAAATGACAAGGGTCTGACGATCTTTTCGTTTTTACACGGTCGGAAAAGAGTTTAAAGACGACCGCCTCTTATTTACGTTTAACGAGTTAAGAGGAATAACTCGACAATCTTTTCGTCTTTAAATGGTCGAAAAAGAGTTGAAAGTAGACCTCCATTTTTATTCTCTTTAACGAGTCAAAAAGGGAAAAGTACTTGGCAATATTTTCATCTTTTGCGAGTCAGAAAAGAGCGTAAAGGCGACTCATCCTGTAGGAACGAGTGGTATAAAGGGTAGCAACTGGTTCCGGTAATGGTGGAACTGCTCAAAACATATAATGGTCAAGAGGCTGGCTAATAAAACCACTCATCGTTGCAGTTCCTTAGGAAAGGATAAACAACCAAGTGAAAGCATATGATCAGCCAAAGAGATGGTGGCGATGGAATGAAACAACCAAGGCTCATCTAACAGAATTTAGCAGATAAAAGGCAATCACGAGATGTAAATCAGGTATGGGTTCATTTTTACACAAGCTTGAACCATGGAGAACTCTGCTTAGATTCGGTTTCATGTTTACACAAACTTGAAACGAAAAACTATGCTTGTTATCAGTTCGCATGCCCCTAGAATAATAACGCAAATTGAGGTACATGCCCCCCAAGCTTCATTGCATTCAACAAAGTGGATGGAATGAAGGTTCACTCTCGAGATCTAGGAAAGACTCGACTTGTATTTTACGAGATCTTAATCAAAAGACTCAATTTGGAAAGGGAGTTGTTTCATTTTTTAATGAGGTTGACACAGTAAAAGAACTATCCTCATAACCCTTGTTTCATTTTTTAACGAGGTCGCCACAAGATCAAAACTATCCTCGGACACCTAGTTTCATTTTTTAAGGAGCTTGACATAGGAAAACGAACTATGCTCCGACCAAGCCTAGTTTCATTTTTTAAGGAGCTTGACATAGGAAAACAAACTATGCTCCGACCAAGCCTAGTTTCATTTTTTAAGGAGCTTGACATAGGAAAACGAACTATGCTCCGACCAAGCCTAGTTTCATTTTTTAAGGAGCTTGACATAGGAAAATGAACTATGCTCCGACCAAACCTAGTTTCATTTTTTAAGGAGCTTGACATAGGAAAACAAACTATGCTCCGACCAAACCTAGTTTCATTTTTTAAGGAGATTGACATAGGAAAGCGAACTATGCTCCGTTCGAACCTCATCATAATGAAGAGGAAGTCAGGGCTTCCAAGAGTGCCACTCCCGATGGAAGTCCAACATCTTGGAAGTCAGGGCCCAATGCCCCCAGGACACTATGCACGACGACGACATCACTGGATATAGGCATGGGATAAGTGGCCATGTAGTTGATCTGTGGTGGGGCAGATGCAATTGGTGGAGGAAAGCCAGGAGGGGCTGACAATTGCGCAGGAGGCACCCAGGGACGAACGAATGATAATTGATCTATAGCCACGATTCTTCCATCGTGTGGAAAGAAAACCACACAGAAAAGTGAAGAGACAAGGGCCCCCATGGCATAAACATAGTCACGACCAAGGAGAAGACTGAAATCTAAAGCACCTTGGGTAACCGATACATCTATATAGACGGTTTTGCCTCCCAAAGTAATAGGGAACTTTGGAAGGATCCCTAATGGTTAACTAGTTCCTTCGTCAAAAGCCGTCAGATTCGGTGCGACGGGCACAAGCTATGGGGAACCCAAAGCTTGCCAAGTAGTGGCAGGCATAAGACTGACAGATGCACCCTCATCCAAAATAGTGCCAGGTATCGCCTTATTATAGGCGTGTACCGTGACCCAGAAAGGCACATGGGATGGAAGGCGGGAGGTGGTCAAACGACTCCAGTCGAAGGAAATGACTGAACTACTTGGTGGGGGAATCGTATGATTGCCCCCCTGCTCTAAAGGGACCGAAGCAGGACTCTCGGGAGCAGCTAGGATAGGAGAGTCATTTCCGAACTCAGGAGAATCTGAGGAGACGAGAAGAACATGGGAATTATGCTCTTCCAAAATAGAGTGGTCGACTGGTGGTGAACTCGAGTCGACACTCTTTCCAATCAATGGTTGTTCTGGAATAGGCTTGGAAGAGCCAGGTTTAGGAAGAGGAGGCTGGACAAGAGAGGAATCTTGGTCAATCTCTTTGTCAGCAGGGGAACGATCTGCGGCTGCAGAGAGACGTTGATAGCCAACGGGTAGTTGGGGTGAAGGAGCTGTGAGACTTTCCAAGACAACGGAGGCTTTATCCATGAGTGGACAAAGGTGAAGGGGATGATTGCCTTCACAGAGTCTACAGGGGATTCGAATCTTCCCTTTTCCCTTACCATTTCCAGCTAATAGGGTAGCATCGTCGTGAGCTCCAGAGGACGATGAGGAGCGGGTTGGATCGTGAGACCATACTTCTAAGACCCTGGGAATGCCAGGACAATCACGTAGAAGATGGTCATCCTTGCATAATCTACAAGGAAATTTGACTTTCCGCGGAGGAGCAGAAGGTGGCCCGATGGGAGGTGTACTCGAGGTACTAGCTGCAGTTTTAGCCTCTCCCTTAGGAGACTTCTTCTTCTTCGTCTTCTTCTTCTTCTTCTTAGCCACCTAGTTACTCGAATCGAGACTTTCACCAGGCGAAGTAGAAGATGAGGACATAGAAGCAGGCGAAGAAGGGGAGAGGTCCACCTTAGAATCAACATGATGTTGTTCAGGTGGAGGGACTGATTGACCAGAAGTTGAGACGGCAGGGACCAAAGAGGTTGGGAACAACCAAACAGGCAACCCAACAGTTAACCCTAGGAGGGACAACGTTGCCATGTAAGGAGCACCAACATTCCCAAAAGGAGCAAAATGACCAGGGTTTCTGTCAGAGGGGATCCCTGGGTTGGTGAACCCCGGAAAGGTTGCCATCGAAAAAGAAGCCTACTCAAGCTAACACAAACAAGATCTAACCTGGTAAATGTGAATCGCGACCAAATAAATTTTAAGACAAAGGAATTGAACTTGACCTTTTCATGTTTTAAGAGTCGAGAAAAGGACGAAAAGGTGACTCTAGTTGCCTTCGAATGTTTAGTGAGCCCGAAGTGACAAATTCTCAGGTGAGCCTTTTCTTTTAGGGAGTCCGAAAAGGATCAAAAGTGACTACTTTGGAGAAACTAGGCAAAGGGTTTACCAAACAAATCCGTAAAACTGCATATACACCTTGGCAATCATATGAAAACCAAGGACTTTCCGTACGACAGTCAATCTTCTCGAATGCTGTGTTCAGTGCATTATGGCTTGTAAGGCGGTAGACACGGCTTCCTATGGATAAAGGATGATAACCTAGTGGGGTCTCCCCATATACTCGACGGTACGTGGGAGCACAAATCCGTGCTAGAACACTATTGAGTCACAAAAGGAGGAATCACCCAACCTTAATGTGAAACAACAGTGACTAGGTTTAAAGACGTCGGAACACATCTCTAGCCTAGACCTCTAGATGTATGCATTAAGTTCCAATGCGTTTTTAGATTCATTCAGTTCATTTTACGGTTGATTTTTGATTAGTTTTCAGTTTCCAGGTCCTACCGTATGTAATCTCTCACAATTTCCTAAATGCAAGCTATATGCCAAAATATATCATTTCATTCGATGAACTCTAGCTACGAGAGAGTTGAGATCTTTCAATCAAACAAAATGATCATAAAATAATCAACAATGACTCTAATGCAGCTAATGGCAATAAAAAAAACTTTTCTTTAAATTTACTAATCGCTAATAACAATGAAAAGCTCTAATTTCCATTAACTACTGCAACGCAAAAGAGATTGTTCGTTTTCTTTTTGATGGAAAAATGCACTAAACAAATCTTGAGAGATAATAGCAAAGAGTAAAAGAAACAAATTTCACTCAATGAAAACACAGTCAAGTCCCTGAAACACCAAGACACTCTTTCAAACCAAGAAAAATCACAAAGACCTCAATGAGCTATGTAATCTAAGCCCAAACGAAGCCAAGCGAAATCCAAGTGAAAAAGAAGTGAATCACTCGAATAATGCAATAAAAAGCTTAACAATCACTGAACAAGTGCAAGAGAGTAACCAAAAAGTTGACTGGACCGACAAAAGACCAAAATTCCTAAGGAAGGCTCGATGCACAAAGCCACTAGATGCCCTAGGGCTGAAAATGTGAAATCGGTGGAAAAAAGCAAACATCCAAAGGGTAAAGGCCAAAAACCAATCAAACAAGACTCTAACACATTCAAGTGATTGAAAAATAGTATCCAGACACAAAACCCAAGCTTGGAAGGTTCAAAACAAGCAAACTCTAAAAGTTTCCTTGAGCTGGCGCGACTTTCAGGCTAAAAGTAGCGCCAATTGAGGATTGGCATGGTCTGTACATAGACAAGTGGCACCAATTGGCACGAATGTCATGCAAAAAAGAGCCCCAATCAAGTTTTTTATGCTAAAATAAAAAAGAAGCAATCCAAGACTAGGCCAACAGTATCCAGACAAACCAGGCAGCAAGAGACAGCAAAGAATCCAACCCAGAAAGCTACCTAAGCAATCAAAACACCAAAGAGACAAGACAAAATCCAAGTTGTTTAGTTCGTAAACCAAACTGGAGATTGACTGAAGTGGCATTGATCTACTTCGCTAATGCAAAGAAATAGCGTTTCGAAGGCTATCTGGCCGTACTTCAGGCTCCGTCTAAAGTTTACAAATCAAACAACAAGCTAACTCCCCAGTGGAGTCACCAAATTGTTGGAGAGGTAAATCCCCTCTGTGGACAGAGGCGATCCCTACTAGCCCAGACCGGGTCTAGCAACAATCAAACAATGCTATCACACAAGTTCCTAATTGCAAATTAAAGGTGGATGATGAGAGTCTAATTGGATTCCAACGCTAATATTTGTAGAAGAATCGCCACTCTCATTCCTTTGCTCCGGCCGGTCATGATCCCCACGATCTTCGTGAATGGACACCTGCACATGCAAAGAACAACACAAATACAAGCATAAAATCCAATAGATGCAATTATATATCAGTTAGAAAAGATATAACTCAAACATCATTACAAGAAACAATGAGAGTGGAACCATAATGATAGTCATCTATTATTGATAAACAACAAAGAAGAATACAACCATAGTTCTGACGTCGAATCCTCCTTTGGCTGGGTGATCAGCTACATATGCCTTGCAAAGCTTGTCGGGATTGGGAACAAGCCTCTCTCTCTTTGGTTATGAATGCAAAGAAGGCTCTTGCAACAATCTCTTAGACTTCTGAAAGTATAATTCTCCCTATGCTCCAACTAACTTGTCCAAGGCAACAGAACAAGCTTTTATAGATGGAGGAAAGGGAGATACAATGAATCAGGACATCCATGGGATTGGCATTATCCTTAAAAAGATTCATGAGTCGAAAGGAAAAAACCTTCACGCGTGCATTTGTTAAAAAGCTTTTCCAAACTCGGTTGGCACGGGTATAGTTCTGAGACAGAGCGCCAACTGGCGCACCCTCTTTGGAGGATTTCCCCCATTGGCACAGGTAATACACTATGGATCCGCGCTAATGGAAAAAGGGGACTTTTTAAGGATATTCTGCATGAGATGTCTTCAGGGCATATGAAGTCCACACTTAGGGGAACATAATGCAAGTGTTTTCAAGTTATGTCACTTCTCACAGGTCCCGGAATGAGTCCTCCAAAGTGCGGGAAAGGGGTAACAGGGACGGTGACAAATGGTGACAAATTACTGTGTAACAACCCATAATAAGGCTCCCTGAGTATATCCCTCCGTGAAAGGGAAAAGCAAAGGTCATGAAGGACCCTAATTCTGAAAAGTTCACCATTTCCATGCCCTGGCTACCTAAGGAGGTCCCTTTTGAAGGTCTATGGCTCACAAGGATCCCGATGTTGAAAATGGAAGATTGAGACATCACAGATCATGCTAAGTTCCAACACTTCATGATGGATAAACATATGAGGAGGGTTTATTATGAAGAAATAGGTGTTACAACGCTGGAAACAGAGGAATGGGTTCACAATGTCGAACAATTAGGGTTGCTCAATTTTCCATGTGGGCCACATTATTACCACACCCCTAGTAAAACAATCTATGTGCATCAACTTCTCACATTGGTGCACAATGGATGCCTATGGCTAGGAGGGCCTATACCCATTATAGACATGCTAATTCATAGAACCACACACCTGTCATATGAAGGCCTAAACCCGGCTAAGGAGTTTGGAGGAAATACAATACCTTTCTGAAAGAATGAAGAGAAATTATGGCCTTGTGAAGAAATCGCAAGGGTATTCAATTTTTATATAACTGACCCAATAGTTCAATTGGATGCCCAAATTTTAGCAGGGAAGGTGATGAAGAAATGTCACGTGGATGAAGTTTCAGCGCTAGTAGTTTCCCTAACTTCACAGTGCATGAAGAGTGTACAATTTAATTGGTCAAGATACCTATATCAAGATTTGCTAGAGAACTATCGAGAGGCCTAGGATGAAACCAAATCATTTCACTATGCTTGGTTATTTCTGTCGATTGTTCTTGTTGCGTGGGAATTATCAAAGGACAACCAATTTCATCCACTTGAGGAATGATTGCGGGAGGCAACGCAATTCACTTCCTTATGGGCTACAAAGGATCCCAAGCGAATTATCGAAACAAAGATATTTTGGGTCCTTATTTAAAATCAGTCTCCACATGGCCATCAATCAACATCCAAGGTTATCCCCAACCTTGTTCGCACAGCTGCCAGCCTACATGACATTCAAGGTTAATTTCCACCAATTATACATCCAAGCACAGAAGGATCTAAGGTAGATATGGCATGACTTGCCATATTTTGTGACAGAAACAGATGTGCAGGAGGTGGTAGCGAGATGGCCTGCAAAGTTGCATGCCCCGTCAGACTTAGCTACTTGACCAAGCACAGTGCAGAAAGTTCTATTGCACAGAAAAGGAAGGATGCAACTAATCAGGTTGTGCATAACCTAGTTGCGCAGAAAAATAAGGAAGCCGTAAAGAAGGCTCGTGTTTAGCAGGAACGCACTGATAAGGAGAAGGTAGACAAAGACCAACCGAGTCCCAAAAATGTGACAAGCCACCTTCTCTAGAAATAGAGACAGCATGACAAGGTGACGGAGGTGAGGAAGGGAAACACACCCCCTTCATTTTGAAAATGTGTGACCTGGAGCAACAAGGTGGAATGCACAAAAAGAAGAAAGCTCAGAAAACATAGGTTGATCCCATGGTGTTAACAAAAAGTGATCTCGATGAGATCAGTGATAAATTCAGGGACACCGCAATAGAAGTGCTATAGCAATACATGCAGACATTGGGGAGCATTCAGAAGGATCTTCGAGAGTTGCATCTCCAAGCAACCAAGATCCAGGAACATGTCAGGAAAGAGAACGCGCACAAGGCAGTTTGGCACGGGTAAAAAGTACAGTCGCAGAGATGGTCTTGTTGTAGGATGTGAGAGTCTTCCCCTTGCCTGAAGGCCCAATCCCCACCAAAACCAATGAACAGCGCACACTCCATGACAAAGTCACAAAAATGGGATTGAACCTTGCTACGATATCACTTTAGTCATTACATGCATTACTACAAGGAGTTGTGGAGGAGCTTCAGATTAGGGAACAGAGAGCAGTCAGTGTTGTTAGTGAAATTAAACTCAATAATCAACAATTGTTCACTAAAAAAAAGTAGTTTCTAAAGGAAAAGGAGATGCTACAAGTGCATGGTTAACGACTAGAGTCAGCAGTAGCAGAGGCATGCAAGTTAGTGCCTGAAATTCACATCCCAGAGGATGTACATCTAGAAGAAAAGCTCAGAAAACTAGCTGCTGGTGTGCATGAGGCTAAAGCAGAGGTTGGGTGAGTTGCATTTGAGCTCAACATGAATATTACCAAGTTGCAATTAAATTTGCAACCCACGACTCCACCTGAGGTCTAGGAGCAGCGCAGATCCGTGATAAAGGAAGGCATGGCCACCCTCGATGCCACAATCGTTGGCTGTACAACATTGTTCGAGAAAGCAATGGAGTTAGTGACCAATTTGTAGGAGGATCCAAACCTATAGATGTTGAAAACAAAAGTAAGGGAGTTGAAGCGAAAATACGATGAAGTTAGGGAAAGTTCACACTCCATAGCAAAAATGCAATGCCTTGCCAAAATACAGGAGGGAAAGAAGCTCCTAGCCTAGGTAGAGGAAGCACAAAAGAAGGACGCCTTGCTAAAGGCCAGGTTGCATCCATGGTTAGAGGAATCTTATCAAATCATGACTATTATTCAGGATAATCTTAAAGGGTTGCATGAGACATAGCAGACAATGAGGCTAGCCATAGCAGGACCAGCCACGTAGAAATTGGTTGAGGAAGTCAAGTAGGCAGCAACGTAGAGTGCTGCCAAAGTCGCAGTGCTCCAGGTGGAGCTAGGGGATCTTTGTAGTAAGATCGTAGTGCCAACAGACTGACTCAAGGGTGAGTCATGATCTTTGTGTTGGGGGCCTATTGGGATGGGGTCCCCTGGGTCAGCTTTGGGGTTAAGATAACCCAAGTTTCGGTACATTTTTGTAATTAACGTAAAGTCTTTACGATTTGTGGATGTGGAGCGCGTAGATAATTAGGATTCAAAGGGGTTTAGCCCCTTGTTTTATGTAAAGTATGAGTTGGTTTTGAGATCCACCCATGGTCCACAGACCATGGCATTATATGAAAAATGCTATAACTAGGTGTGTCTTAGAGAGTTTAAGGAAAGAATTGACAAGCAATGGGTAGATAGAAGAGAGGTGCTAGCGAAGAAAAGTGGGTCAGATAAGAGAAGAAAGGCTCTACAGTTGAGTGCGTAGAGGCTTAGGTAGAGTCTGCAGCTGAGTGTGTAGACCCCTACAACTGAGTGCGCAGGGTAGTTTTGAGTCTGTAATCCTAAATTGAAGATCAAGAAAGACACTTACCAAATAATTCTTGTGTATATATGTTTTACCTCTATTTCTGCTAATGCTATATGTTGTCTATGAATAATGTGTTTTATGGAATATTGATTGAATGTCACATAATTCTGTTGAATAATTGTTAATTATGTACGCAATGCATGTTTAAGTAGTTTCGCGAAGACTCTAATGAATTCTCTGATGTTTACTAATAACTTAAGCAAATCTGTGTGAACCCTAATTTAGGACTGCTCTCTGATGCACATAAGTAGATAGATCAAATGTTAGAGGTCTACAAAGACCAATCGTAGACCTTCACAAAGGTTTAAGGACCATTTTGATAGATTTTCATTAGTGATCCCCAAGAGTGTATCGATCTGTGTGAAGGCATATCTGAGGCACTGGAAGGCATCACACTAGTCTCTAGATGCAAAAACTTGGTTCTTGCATCTCCCCATACTGCTTCGGGTGGGATTGCAGCCTTGCTACATGGGTTGTTTCCAAAAGGGCCAATAGTGTAGGGATTGTTTGGTTCATGCAACTAACTTTGAACCTGGGTCAGGACCCCCCTAAGCCAACAATGGCAGATCAAATGCGAGCTATGTATCCTTCCTTGTTTTTTAGTTGAGACAAAGAAACTTCGATATGGTGGTTTGATATATGCTTTATGGTGGTTCAGTATATGATATATGCTGGTTTGGTATTTAATTTATGGTGGCTCAATATATGCTTTATGGGGTTTAGTATATACTTATGATGGTTTTGGATATGCTTTATGATGCTTTAGTATAAGCTATATGATGTTTTGATAAATGCTTAGATATGATGTTTAGTATATGTTTTGATATATGCTTTGATATATGAGTTGGAATATGTATATGTTTTGGTATACATATGTTTTGGTATATGTATATTTTAATGATATTGTTATAAGAACACATGTATGGATGTAAATATTGTAACGAGTTGTGTTATAAAGATCCACTATGCAGTATAGGTGTCATTTCATTATGGTTATGTTATCAAGTTACCATGTTATCATGTGGTTGTGTTATCGTGATGTTATGATGCCATGTGGACTCGCACTCAGTAGGATGGTCATTGTAGATACTATAATGAGTTGTGTTATAAAGCTCCATTATGTAGTATGTTGTCATGATGTCATGATGTTTTGTCTTATGCAGGTATTTCTTTATAAATAGGGCATCAAGTTGTGTTATAAAGCTCCATAAGCTATATGTCTTCTTTCAATAGGTTGTTGAGGTATATGTGTGATTGAACACCGAGGACGGTGTCCCCCAAGGGGGAGGGTTCTATAACATCCCTGGTGAAAATTCCATGTAATAAAAGTAAACAAAGGACAAATAATAACCACGGATGATGGGACAATTCTTCCAAGTTGAATGTTGGGAAAAATCCTAGTAATGGGGATCACTTGTGATTGTTTATGGCTAATGAAGTTGGAAAAGGAAATGGCTAAGGCTTTGGAAAGACAGAATTGCATTTTTGGCACATTTATTTATGAAAATAATGGAAATTAGGAGAAGAAGGAGGTGAAAGGTCACAAGTTGCATGTGAGGAGGAAAATGAAGGAAAATAATGGAAAATGAAGAAAATAGAGGCATCATTCATAAAAAGGCTTCTAAGGATTAGTTGGTAACCTTTTGTCAGTTTAATGTTGGAGCTCTCTCTCATTATTGTCTCTCTCTCATACTCTTGGATACTTAGAGTTTTCTTGGAGCACTCTTGGTGGGTGTGGAATACTTGGATTCTTGGAGCAAGAAGGCAAAGGAAGAGTAAGAAAGCGCAAGAAGGCATCAAGATCAGCAGTTGCATCATATTTACTTGTAGGTACCAAGTTGCATGTATGGATTCTTCACTATTTTTGGTATGCATGGCATATGCATGTGGATTGTTGGTTATGGTCATTCATTTTCACGGAGGATTGCTTGGATTGACAGTGGATTGTCTAGCCTTGCCATTTCCTGGATAGCCATGGTGATTGCAGGTTACTTCATTTTTTTGTTTTTGGTTGGTTCTCTGTTTCCTTAGATTGGGTTGATTTATTAGTCCTAGAAGCCTTGGTTGGACAAATTCTCTGGAATCCCTGTACATCTTGGGTTGAGTTACTAGTCCTGGAAGCCTTGGTTGGAAAAACACTCTGGAAGCCCTTGGTGGTTTGCGTTACTAGTCCTGGAAGCCCTAGTTGGACAGAAACTTTGGAAACCCTGTAAAAGTTGTGGGTTGAGTTACTTGTCCTGGAAGCCTTGGTTGGAAAAACGCTCTGGAAGCCCTGGAATGCTTGGAGTGAAATCACGTGGGTCTCTGGTCACTGCCTATAGCATGGGAGTGACTGAGCCTCAAATTGTCCAAAATCTTAATGGGACCCCAATACAAGTTGTCTAAACTATTGGATTGGTTCTTGGGGTTCCTGTAGCTGATTATTGATGTTTTTATGGTGTGTTTCTATTGGTTCCACTTCCTTAACGTGAATTAAGAGCTCAAATCATATCATAGTTTCCTCTCGTCACATGTTTACCCTGGTTGGACGGTTTCTTGAGTAGATGTGGGAGGAGGGTGTTACAAAGTGGTATCAGAGCATGGTTCACCCCTTAGACTTGATGGGCTATGTGGTGGTCATGCATGCATGTCAGTTGCATGTGTGTCCCTCACACTTGCATTCCATGTGCTTGTTGCATTTTCATGATGATGTTCATGCTTGAAGTGATGTTGTCATGGGAAACTTGACGTGTTGTTGTGGAAAGCATCGTCATGAGTGTCAGACTGGTTACATGTCGACTTATGTTTCTTACATGTATCGTTGTAGTATTTTGGTTGAAATATTGATTGATTGATTACATTCTTGTATGCTTGGTTGTATGTATCATTCTTACAAGTTTAATTTCAAGTATTGTTCATTCATTATTGATCATACATGTTTACGAATATGTGTCGATGGTTATGAATCACTTATGAATGTTCATGTTTGCATGTGGCCAAGTGTATAGTGACGTAATGAAGGTGGTCTTCATGCATGAGGTTGTGGTGTGTTTCGTTGTTGAGGTCATGAATTGATGACTAAAACCTAGCTAGAATGACGGTTGCATGGTCATATGCTTATGTTTTATATTTATATATGTTGATATTATTATGTTATACATGTATCACGCTGATTTTTTGATCTTGAAAATAGGGTATCCTCCTTGATCTATACTAAGGTAAGTTGGTTTATGGTGATTTGGTTTAGCTAACATGATATGCCTTGCAGGAAGAAATATCATATGGCTAGAAATATGGTTGACTACAAATACTCTCCCTATGAATTCGAAGAGTAGTATGGTGTTGGGAACTCTTCCAATTTGGCAATTACACTAAGAAGCTTAAAGGAAGAAATAAGGAGTTGCAAGGAAAAAATGGCAGAAGCATACATGTACAGGAAAAGATAGTAGATGTAAATGCAGTGATACTTCATAGATTGTCCTATTTGTAGCGACAAGGGCCACTTCGGATCAGTCATGAGCAGGAGGACAAAACTAATGAAGCATATGGTAGTATATCACATGGTGATCACAAATTAGATAGAGATGACACAATCAAAGATGGCAGATTGTTGGACACTCTGAATAGGAGAGGGGATAGACACAAGTATGATTCTAGTTCTGATTCAGATAGGCACTATGAGTGTCACCATTATCATCCCTACAGGAGGAGTTAGAGGGGATACTTGCTGGATGAGTTTAAGAAAGCAAAGCCACCTACTTTTGATGGAGAGGTAAAGTGATCAATGGATGTAGAAGCATGGTTACTTAGTATTAAGAAGTTCTTCAAGTTGCATGACTACTCAAAGAACATGAAAGCCTCAGAAGCTACATTCAACCTTAAGGGTAAAGCAGACATCTGTTACACTAAAAAATGTCACCATGGCTATTTACGGTTGGTATGGCTCTATCAACAGTCATACTACCCTCTTAAGCAAGTCTTATGCCTCTGCTATCCATGTCAAACTCCAAGAAAGAGAGAAAGTCTTTATAAATATGTTTATCTCTGGGTACGCAGGTTCTCTCAAACCTTGCCTACGGGTACGCACCTATTGTTCATAAGGTTTGCGTCCAAGGACGCTCTGTATCTAAAGGGGTAGGTGCGTCCCTCTGAAAAGGTTAAAATGCGCAAGTTTTATCTTCAAAAACTTACTTGTGGTCATTTCTAGAGCATTCTAGAAGGTTGTTTGACGTGTATTGAGCGCCTCCAGATGGTTCATGCACTCCTACCAAAGAGGAACTTATCCCATCAATAAGGGAGTGATCCCATCCAAAGAGGGGACTATCCCATTGATGGTGGACCTGATTAACTTCCTCTTGAGCACTATAAATACAGGCATTGGGCCAGAAGGAGGGAGGTTGAAAGCTATAGATTTCTAAGGGTAAATGCTGCAGGAATTAGGACTCCCATTTAGAAGCTTGTGAGGAGAGATTGTCATCTTTACTTGTTCTATTTGGAAGTGGGTGAGCTTTGTCAAAGTAGAGGAATACTCTTGTGGACCCTGGAAGGAGCTTGCACAACACCAAGGCTCAGGTTGTAATGGTTCCTTTTGATTACCTTTAATGCAAATTGGTCCATTCTTCTCAATAACTTGTTGTTTATGGGTTATTTCATGTACTCCTTGGTCTATATGTTGAATATGCTTTGTTTTATGTTATAATCAGGTGCTATTTTATTGTTTGACTGTTGGTGATTGCAGGTTTTGGAGAAAAGGAGGAGCTCATCCAGATCAACAAAGCTTGGACTTCTACAACAGCGTTTGGACAAAGGTAAGAACGAAACACTTGATTTCTCATATCATAATGTATGTTTAGAGAAGGATAGCTCCAGTTTTTTTTGTTTGTCATTAGAATGTCTTAGACTTCTAGGAAGGTCGGTTGTGTCCGCACTCTTGACTGATTCCGTATGACAACATCTAGTGAGAATATGTGAAGAATGTCAGAGGTATAAATGAGAAAGATCTGACTTGGAGTGAATTTGAGTGGCTAATCAAGAAGAAGTATCTGTCAGATAGAAACTTTGATGACAAGGAAAGAGAATTATATGAACTAAATATGGGATCCATGATAGATGATGACTACACTACTAAGTTCTTGGAACTATTGAGGTATGTGCCTTACAGTAAGGAGGAGAAGGCTAAGATTTAGAGATTCATTAGTGGACTACCAGTTGCATTCAAAGACAAGATTGAATTCAATGAGCCTAGATAATTGGAGGAGGTCATACGAAAGCTAAAACATTGCTATGAAAAATCGAAGCGTAGAACTAAGACTAAGCTAGAGTAGAGAGGTAATTCAAAGAACAAAGGAAAATGGAATAAAATTTTAGAAAGGTCACAGGGTATAGATAACAAGGAGAATGTTGCACCATCTAGGAGGTTCAATGCATCAGATAGAGAACAAGGACATCGATCTGAAGATATGAATAAGGATGGAGGTTGGAAGCCTATAGAGTGTTGGGCTTGTGGCAAGGATCATCGTGGGAGAGATTTTCCATAGAATTAGGGTGGTAGACCTCAAATATACAATGCGCAGGAGTCACGGTCTATTGGGGATGTCAGTCATAGTATTTTTCGTATCTATGCAACATTGGATAACAAACAAGGGGATCATTGGGCATCTATCATTGATATGGATGGTAAGCTCTATGATCAAGTTATTTCTATTTTGTTTGACCATAGATCTAATTATAGCTATGTTAGTCCTGACTTGGTGGATAAGTGTGGTTTGAGTAAGGAATTTCATGCAGAGTCTTGGTTAGTGCAGTTAGCTATAGGTACAAAGAAGCGAGTTCATCATTGGGCAAGAGATTGTGAATTTGACTTGAAAGGTATGCCTACTGCAACACATTTGAATGTATTATAATTGGTATCATATAGTGTGTTGTTGGGCATGGATTGGATATATCTTCATAGAACCAAGGTAGATTGTTATCATAAATCCATTGAGTGTGTTGATGACAATGGAGAACCAAGAATCTTACAAGGTAAGAAGAAAGCCACATTATTTAGGATGGTGATAGCTATTCAAGAAAAGTGTAGTTGCAAAAAAAGGTGTAATCTATTTGCAGTGCACATTTCTAGTGATAAGGGTAAGGAAGTTGAGGATGCATATGTGTTGAGCAGGTACCCAGTTTTGCAGCAGTTTTAGGATGTATTCCCTAAGGACATTACAAAGTTTCCACCTCACTGGGAGGTATACTTT
Source organism: Pinus tabuliformis (assembly GCA_031772625.1). NCBI lineage: Eukaryota > Viridiplantae > Streptophyta > Pinopsida > Pinales > Pinaceae > Pinus > Pinus tabuliformis. Next base: position 1,027,385,352 of record CM062817.1, read on the forward strand.
TCTATTGAGTTAGTGCTAGGGGTAGCTCCAACATCAAAATAACCTTACAGGATGAGCACACCTAAGTTGGTTGAGTTAAAGTTGCAGATGAAGGAAATGTTGGACAAGGGATACATTAGGCCAAGTGTATCACCATGGGGTGCACCAGTATTTTTTGTGAGGAAGAAAGATGGTACTCTAAAATTATGCATTGATTACAGATAGTTGAACAAAGTGACTATCAAGAACAAGTACCCTTTTCTAAGGATTGATGACTTGTTCGATCAGGTGAAGGGAGCAGCAGTGTTATCGAATATTGACTTGAGATATGGGTACCATCAAGTATGCATCAAAGAGAAAGACATTTACAAGATGTCATTCAGGACCAGGTATGGGCGTTATGAGTTTGTTGTTGTTCCATTTGGCTTGACTAATGCTCCAGCTACATTTATGTGCTTAATGAATAATTTATTGTGTTAGTATTTGGATAAGTTTGTTATTGTGTTTATTGATGATATACTGGTATATACTAAAAACAGAAAAGAGCATGTCAAGCATTTAGCAGCAATTTTGAAATTGTTGAGAGAGAAATAGTTGTGTGCTAAGTTCAACAAGTGCATTTTCTTTCAGACTGAGGTACACTACTTGGGTCATGTTATGTCTAAGGAGGGTATTGCGGTAGATCCAGAAAAGGTAAGAGTTGTCATGGAATAGGTAGCTCCTAAGAATGTGGATGAGGTGATATCTTTCATGGGTTTGGTGGGTTACTACATGAGGTTCATCCAGAACTTCTCACAGATTGCTTATCCTATTACATATTTGCAAATAAATTTTAATAAGTTTGAAAGGAGAGAGAAGTGCGAGGCTAGTTTTGAGTATCTCAAGCAGTTGTTGACACATGCACCAGCGTTAAAGATTTCATATCCAGAGAGAGAGTATGTCGTGTGCACAAATGATTTCAAGAGAGGACTAGATGGGGTCCTTATGCAGGATGGACAAGTGGTATGTTATGAGTCCTAGAAACTAAACAAGCATGAGTAGAACTATCCCATGCATGATCTTGAGTTGGCAGTGATTAAACATGCATTGAAAATGTGGAGGCATTGTCTTGTAGGCTGGAGGTTTACATTGATGAGTGATCATAGTGGTTTGCGATATCTATTTGACCAACCAAATCTAAATTTTAGGGAAGCTTGATGGTTGGCTACAATCAGTGAGTTTGACTTTGAGATCAGGTACATCAAAGGTAAAGAGAACAGGGTGGAAAATGCTTTCAGTCGACGGGTACAGGGAAACCACTTGGTAGCTATGAGCTCCATCGGGAAAGACTTACAGGATAGGATCTTGTAGTTAGGTTAACAGGATGTCAAGTATATGGAGATTGTGCACAGGCTGCAATAGGGTGTTGGCACAGGTACAGTTGTAGGTACATGTACAGGTAATGGTACAGGTACAAGTGTAGGTGCATAGGTGTTATAAACATTTTTGGGCACTGCAACCCCAAGCATGAAATTTCCATAAACCAAGGGCTCCTAAGTCCCTAAAAGTGTTTTTCTAACCCCTAAAGGAACAAGGTCAACTGATTACAGCTTCTCCCAGAAGTTATCCATGAAAAACTGCTCAGAATTGGTCAAAACAGGATCATTTCAGTTGATCCATAGGCAAAGTGTGTTGCATCTCACCTAAACAAACTGTGTGGGTGCGTTTAATTTCAAAAATCTCTTCTATGGGTTGCGATGGGCAAGAAATGATAAATGGCAGTGTCATTCCGCGAGGTGGAGAGGAAATGGAAGCTTCCAGAAACTTCTCCTGTGACACTTGCCTCTCTGAATTCAACCAAGGATGAGTAAGAGATCATCAATATCCAAGTGGAAGCAAGAACTATCAGAGGGAAGACACTAATCAAATCACAAGCTGACTCATCTCCCTTACAGATATCTATATATGGATTCCTCATCCCAGAGATCTAGAGGCTGGAATTTTGCATATTGTAAGGAATTGTTGTTGGTCTCTTGAGACAAACATCAGATTGTTGGGTGATCTAAGCTTTGTATGAGGTGAAGAGGGGCTTCCTTGCTAAGAGGATGATGCTGGGTCAGAACAACTGGTTGTAACTCCCCTTGGCTCTTTCTTGTTTATCAATAAAAGCTATTCAAGTTTTCCTCCATACTCTTGTGTAATTTATGTTTGCTGCATTTCTATGGTCAATTTACATCTGATCCTAGATTGTTTATGATTATAGATCCATCTTATTTGCTATGCTACGGTGATCTTACAGGTACTTTGTGAAGTTGGACGTGCAAGGGAACAAGTAGCGAAAGACTATCAAGAAAGAGAGGAATCGAACCAGGAGATCAGCGCAAGACAGAGGTTGGTCTTCTTTGTTCTTCTCTATCTATACTTCATAAAGGAAAAAATGAAAGTAGATTTACTTTGTTTGTTTCTAAGGCAGCTATCACACCTTAGTTGGATAAGCAGTTCTGAGTAGACACTTTTCCCTGTAACAATAGGGTATGGATTATTGTTACACTAAAAAATGTCACCATGACTATTTGCGGTTAGTATGGCTCCATCCACTGTCATATTATCCTCCTTGGCAAGTCTCATGCCTCTGCTCTTCATGTCAAACTTCAAGAAAGAGAGAAAAGTCATTAAAAGTCAATTATCTCTGGTACGCAATTTCTCTTAGCCTTACCTGCGTGTACGCAACCCAAGTTCATAATACCTGCGTACTTGTACGCTCTGTATGTAAAGAAATTGGTGCGTACTCCTGTAAAGGTCAAAAGGTGCAAGTTTCACTCCAAAAAAGTTACTTGTGGTCATTTCTAGAGTCTTCTAGAAGCTTGTTTGACATGTATGAAGTGCCTCCAGATGGTTCATGTATCCCTACCAAAGAGGAACTTATCCCATCAAGAGGGGAGCTATCCCATCCAAAGAGGGGCTTATCCCATTGATGGTGGACCTGAATAACTTCCTCTAGAGCACTATAAATACAGGCATTGGGCCAAAAGGAGGGGAGGTTAAAAAGCTGAACATTCCTAAGGGTAGATGCTGCTGGAATTAGGACTTCCTTGTAGAAGCTTGTGAGGAGAGATTACCATCTTTGCTTGTTTCCATTGGGAGGTGGGTGAGCTGATTAGAGTAAAGGAGAACTCTTGTGGACCCTGGGAGGAGCTTGCACAACACCAAGGCTCAGGTTGTAATGGTTCCTTTTGTTACCTTTTAATACAAATTAGTCCATTCTTCTCAACAATTTGTTATTTATGAGTTGTTTCATATACTCCTTGGTCTATATGTTAAATATGTTTTATTTTATGTGGTATTCAGGTGCTATTTAATCGTTTGATTGTTAGTGAATGCAGGTTTCGAAGGGAAGGAGGAGCTCATCTATATCAACGAAGCTGGACTACTACAACAACGTTGGGTTACAGGTAGAATCTAAACACTTGATTTCTCATATTGTAAAAGCATATTTAGAGAAGGATTGCTCTTATTTGTCTTGTTTGTCACTAGAAAGTCTTAGGCTTCTAGGGAGGTCGGTTGTGTCCGCACTAACGACTCTTTCCGTGTGACAAAATGGCGACTCCGCTGGGGACTCCATGAATGTGTTTGAGTTCTTTTTGATTTGATATTTTGGTCTGAGAAAAATCGCTTGTTTTCTGATTTTTGGCTGTCTAACTGTGTATTTGGGTGGGTTAGCTTAGAGTCAAATTAGATTTTTATTTTTCTTAGCTTTGCCAGTAGTACGCAGTCTCTGAGTTAGGCACAGTGCGTACTTGTACGCACTGCGTCTTTGTGCACAGGGCGTACCCGCGCCTGTGTCAACAGATCACCCGCGTACCCCTGTCAAATTTGAGAAAATTTCATTTTTCCTCATTTTTCTCTTTAGATTTTGTTTTTACTTTGTTTTTACTGCCCAGATCCATTGGTTTACTGTCAGAGATCTTCACCTGAACTTGTCCTGTTAGTGTCGAGGGTTTTAGTGGAATTCATAGGGATTTTGCCTTAGGGTTTGACTTTTAACTGGTCCTGTAGTGACTTTGGCATTAGAGGTTGTCAAACTTTGGATCTCCTTGGTTTTGGTCAGTCCTCTTAGGAGTCGGGCCTGTCTTAGAAGTCACTCTTGTGAGAGACCTACCTTTGTGTCTTCTCTTTGCGAATCTCAAAAAGTTTATTTGTTAAAACTTTGAATTTCATTCTTGAGAAAAAATAACAAAAAGATTTCGATTTTGTTTTTTGATTAGTTTATGATTCTGCATGAACTGATCCTTAGTTTCATTTTGATTGAGTAAAACATCCGCGAATTATCCTTGTAGGCTTTTTTCCTCATTATTTTTTGCTTTTAGGTAATTTTCCTTTTAATTTGCTTTTGAGTGAATTTTATTTGATTGTATTAGATTTGTTAAATTTGATTTGATAAAATAGTTTTACATGCTTTATTAATATAGAAAAAACACAAAAATTCTTTTGGAAAAAGTTTGCTTTGGTAGCATTTGTAGTCTTTTAGGAGAAAAAGGAAATTTCGTAAAGTAATTAGTGGTCATGAGTTGTGTGTTTTGAAAAGATAAAAAGATTTTTTCTTTGATTGTCTTTACTAAGAAAGTTGTTTTCTATAAAATTTGCATTTTCCAACTCTCTTAGTTAGGAGATTCATTGAAAAAGAAAAGTAGTGTAAATCATCTTAGGTGCATCTTTGTAGTGGTTGCGAGTCGAGTCTACACACCACCAGTTTCATCTCCACTACCTTTTGTCTTTAAGAAAAACCATAAAATTAACGCTTAAAGTAAAATCAACTTAGTAACTTTTATTTACTAGGGCTCTGAAACACCAATTTAGATCAGGCTAGTGTCTTGGAGTAGGAGAGTAATTAACTCTCCAAGACAACAAAACCAAACAAGTAGCTTATCTTGTGATAGAATAAATCCAATTGTTTCATTTGTACTCTGGGAAAGCTCCTCTTAAAGGAGAAGCACGAGCTCGTGTCCGAACCAGTGAGGGGATCAATCCTCCCTCATTGGGAACGACGCCAGACACGCACGTATTACAAATGGTAAACCTCGGATTAACCATTGTCGAGGAGCCAGGGGTCACTTGTCGGTAAACCTTGGATTATTGTCAAGGAGCCGGCAAGGGGATTGAGCTTGATACTCTGCCCTTGCGTGCTGTCGGAGTGTAGACTGTTCCCCCAGGTGCATTTTTTGTTGTTGGTAACCTTAGTGACCATTATCTTTAGGATTCTACCGAGGTGACGGTGGAGGGAAGATCCCACTGTACCTGGAGCAGACGTCGGCTAGACTCACTTGGATTTTCTGGGGGGTTCACTTCACTCGAGACGGTTAAAGTGGAGGAACTTGTGCCGGTCTATTCATTAAGCAGGTTGCCGGGGTAACTGTTCCACCCGCCACTTCTGTACTGAATCCGGCGATGTTGGGTTTCATCTCCAACTAGCGTTTTCCGTCTAGAAGGCTACTGTTTGTGCTTGGTTTGACGCCCTAGATTCTTTAGGCGTGTGATTCAAATTTGTTTGGTTCTTTAGAGACTTTAGGTGGTTTGATTTGAGATTTTACTTTGTTTGCGTGTGTAGTAGTTAAAATTTTTTAACTGTGGCGGAATTACCGAGACAGTCCCGTCGACTTCGGGGCAAGTCTCCTGAGGTTGTTTCTGTGGTCGAATTGTTGAGAAAATCCCGTAGACTTCAGGGTGAACCTCCTCAAGACGTCCCGAGTCATTACAAAGGTTTGAAAGTCCTTGTAACTCCTCCTAGTGGTAGTAGAGTAGGTTCACCTGAAGAAGGAGAGTCTTCATTGGTAGTCCATCAAGATTACCAAAGTCTAGAAACAGGTTATAATCCTGAAGCAGTTACAGTTTCTGAGCTTGCTGGTAGTTTTTCATCTACTAGTGATATAGGCGAAGAACCTGAAGTATATGAACCTGTTACTCCAACTTCTAGTGTACCAGATTCACCTAGGGTAGAAAGAGTCATCACCGAAAATCTTCCTACTGGTTTGATAGCTATTGAAGAACTTGCTCCAGAGGAAGAATTAGGCGTATCTATCCTTGAAGATCAACCTACTATTGATCTAAGGGAGCGTGAATCTATCTTTTATAGTCCTCCTAGAAGTACTACTTGGTACCTTTCGTTAACCAATTATTTAGACAACTCAGGGGTAGGTTTTTCTCCACCTCGTACTCCTTTTCCCCCTAGAGGTATTTATACTCCTGTAAATATGTCTGGTCAGTCGTTCGTGTTCACTCAATCTCCTGAATCTTTCTTACACGGCGGTCCTTCTGTTCCCATCGGGTATCACTCACTTTCTGGTACCTTTGCGGGGGCATCTCCTCAACCCATTGATCATGGGTTATTAGCTGGAAACAATGGTAATAAACCGTTGGGTGTAGGGGACATTTACATGATGTCAGGTTCAGTTCCCGTTTCTCAACCTCAAGGTGGCCAATTACCGCCTGGGGGGCAGCCTCAGTTAACGCCTGGGGGGAAACCTCAAGGTACGCAAATTGTGTCTGGGGGTCAACCTCAAGGATAGTATGTACCCATAGTACAATACATTCCTCAAGGTCAACCCCAGCCTCAATATGTACCCCAGGGTCAACCTCAGTATCAATATTTACCTCAAGGGTATCAACCTCAAGGTCAAGGTCAACCCCAGTATCAGTATTTACCCCAAGGTTATCAACCTCAAGGTCAATACTCGAGTCAAGGTTATCAACCACCTCAAGGTCAGTCATATGTTCAAGGCATGGGAACTGTGCCTTTCAGTTATCTATCATATCCTCAATCCAGTTATGGATTTCGTATCCTCAACCTGTTACGGGTCAATACCCCGGGATGATAGTGTGGGATCCATCACAAGGTCAACAGGTGTTGCAGCCAAGTATACAGTTGTTACCTCAAACTGGACAACCCGTAGTTTATGGTTCACCCCAGCAACCGTAACCTGTCCAGTCAAATGTTCAAACTTCTGTAACTTTGGTAGTTACTCAGCCGCCAATTGCACCTAGTACTCCATCTCAAACGACTGCTGCAACTACCGCAACATCTACCGCACTTACTTCTGGAGTATCGACAGCTCCGGTTTCTACTATCTCTCCAACCACTCCTCAGACATATTTACCGTTGTCCGGATCTACGATTCAAACCACGGTCCAGATGCCTGTAGGGCAGCCTGGTTTAAGTACTGTTGTAACAAGTCAACCTCAATTTACTTATCAATAGTACCAGGGACAGTACCAATTCGGTCCTGCTGTCCAACAACCGGTTTACCAGTATTAACCATATCCTGGGTACACTAATCAACAACCTCAGCAACCCCAGTACGGTCCAGTTAATCCTGGTTTTCCAGGAGGATATAATATCCCGAATGCGATTCCTTTTCCAATTTATCCTGGATATCCTCCTCCTGGGACTGGTCTTGTGACCCAGAGTTTTAGAGATCCTAACCGGTAGTTACTGTTTATCGCAACTTTGGATTTACCAGACTTGATGCGCATAACGAACGATCCAATACAATATCTTCCGTTTTGGCCGCCAATGCCAAATAAGTTTCCCAGTGATATACCCAAGTTCGAAGGTAAGTCTGGAGAGGATCCGTCCAATCACGTGATGACTTACCACCTCTGGTGTGCTTCAAATTCTATCTCGGATGATTCGATCCGCTTACGTCTTTTCCAGCGTACGCTCATTGGTCTTGCGGCCAAGTGGTACATTGAGTTACCACAGGCCTCTTTTTACAATTTTAGCCAGTTAGCTACCTCGTTCCTAACTCATTTTCAGTTGCCGGTCAGATACGATAATGGTACTGAGTTATTAACTTCATTAAAACAATCGACGTCCACTTATATTTTCGATCATATTCATGAATGGAGATGTCGAAGACGTTTAGTGAAAGTTTTTATCTCTGACCGAATCTTAGCTGAATGGTTTGTAAAATCATTATTACCAAAGATTACTGAAGATGTAGCTAAGGCCGGAGTAGTTACTGAGGAGCAAGTCATTGCTCAAGCCCAGTACCTTGACTTAGTTTACACTCAGTCGGGTACGTTACACGAGAAGATCCCAGATCTTCCTAAGTCGAATCAAATCGCTACTTCTCCTTCGGGGTCTCATGCTACTGATGGCATGATTGGTACGGTGAATACTAAAATTAAGAAGAAATCCTCAAAGAATTCTTCTCCAATAATAACCTTACCAGACTCCCCGACAGGAGAGTCTTCTCCTGAAATTACCGCCAACATTCACACTATAGAGTCATCTACGGCTAAATCAAAAAATGGTGGTAAGAAGAAAGGTAAGAAGAAGGATAAAGCAGACAAGGCTCCAAAGGAGAAAAAATAGAAGTCGGAATCTAACGATGAAAAGCGCACACCTCGCTATCCTTGTTTAATTTGTGAAGAAGGTCATTTCACAAGAGATTGCCCTCATCGGGCAGAGGTTGTGAAAATCGTTAAAGGTTCCCCAACTCCTGCTATTTTGAAAGATCCATTTCCGAAGCAGGAGAGTAAAATGATAGGTTCTTCCTCGAGTGCCAGTGAAGAACCCATATTGATGATGTCTCATGTACGGATTTCGACTCGATCGCAAGATTATGGTAGTAAGAATACTGTTGATGGCAAAGAAGTAGAATCTTCTCATTCTAATCCATCAACCTCAGCTCCCGGTTATGATCCACTACAGATCGAGAAACCTAACCCAGACTTGGTAATCAAACCGCCCGCCAAGGGTATACTTCAAAAGTCTGCTTTCAATCCACATGCGAGAGCAACTCAGAATTATAACATTGTTGAGGATTTAGCTGTTTCACCCTCAGCAATGTCAGCTTTGGAAGTGCTGCAATCATGCCCAGCACAACGAAAATTACTCTTGTCGGCTATAGGAGCTGTTGATATTCAGGACCCGAACCTGATAATCTTTGATCTAGAAAATAGTAAACCACGTCTCCCTCATCAGATGGCTTTCCAGATTCCAGTTATAGTCAAAAATAGGCCTATTCATCAGACTGTAATTGATGAAGGAGCTTCTACGTGTATTATGTCGATTCAGTGTTGGAGATCGCTTGGTTCTCCTTCACTGAACCAATCCCCGATGATTCTTAAGGCCTTTGATGGCCGTGGGTTCCATCCGTTTGGCATTCTACAGGATTTGCCTATAAGGGTTGAAGGAAAAACCGTTAGTCTGGATGTGGAGGTGGTTGATGCCCCTCTAGACTACAACCTTCTTTTGGGTCGCAATTGGTCTTACGCTATGACAGCGGTCGTGTCATCGGTCTTTAGAGTTATAAAGTTTCCACACAATGGTAAGATCGTAACGATAGACCAGCTGGCTTACTTTTCATCCGACCCAGCCTCTTCAGAGAGTATCCAGCATGTCGGTAAAACGACTATCCCTTACAAGGATGTTGGTGTAGGATTAGTTAAAGATTCCGGTTTACTGGGAACTTTTCCTTTTCCTTCGATCAATGCAGACCCTTCATTCGCGTCCATTCATATGATTACTTCAGACACTATTATTTACGATGATCCTTGGATTGTCCCATCTGAATCTGAGATAGACTCATTCGGTGATGCCATGCCTTTGAGTCCATATGAAATTTCTTATGAAGTCGTGCAGTCTTTTACCGACTCGCGTTCAACCCAAATCGACCAAATGAATGTGGTCCGTGAGGAATCACTTTTCACATCAACCTCAGAACCGATAACGTTTCCTAAAGTCGTGTCATCTGACGAACAACTTCGCGAAATCCTAAGTGTAGACGATCTACCATGGGAAGATCTTCATCATAGATCTTCGTTTTTACCTGAGGGTGATGACTTTGAAAATGATTTTTCATCAATTTTTACAGCTGAATATGTCAAGGACGCTCAGAATCCCATGAAGCATCCTGATTCAGAGTTGAATTTGGGAAACATTTCCCAAACTATTGCCATTGACATCTCAGTTAAAACCGGAGTTATTGAAAACATTCATATAGGTGCCTCGTGTACAGATAACGAAATTCAAACATACAAGGTCCTATTTCAAGAATTCCGCAACGTGTTTGCCTGGTCCTATGAGGAAATGCCAGGAATTGATCCCTCCATTATTGTTCATGAAATCAAGACCTACCCAGATGCTAAACCCGTTCGGCAACGTCTGCATCAGATATACCCTAGGAAAGAGGCTGCGATTAAAGCAGAAGTCGAGAAGCTGTTGAAAGCAGGTTTCATTTATCCAATCCCGTTAACGGATTGGGTATCGAATATTGTTTTGGTTAACAAGAAACAAGGAACAATAAGAATATGTATCGACTATAGGGATATAAATCATGCTTGTCCAAAAGACAACTATCCCACGCCCTATATCGATCAAATAATTGATGATTGTGCCGGCAGTGAAATATTTTCCTTTATGGACGGTTTTTACGGTTACAACCAAATCAATATTCTACCTGCTGATCAACCAAAAACGGCTTTCATTTGTCCCTGGGGGACATTTTCTTACTGCAAATTACCTTTTGGACTTAAGAATGCTGGAGCCCCTTTCCAACGGGCAATGTCTTACGCGTTTCACGACATCAAACACATTGTGCAACCGTATCTTGTTGATTTGCCTGCTCATTCTTTACATCGAGCTGATCACCTCGTCCACTTACGCGCTATTTTTATGAGGTTTCGGAATTATCAAATTCGGTTGAACCCACACAAATGTGTCTTCTACATAGAAGTGGGACGATTGCTAGGATTTGTCGTTTCAAAAGCCGGTATCCGCGTCGATCCCTCGAAGGTTGAAGCCATCATCAAATTGCCTCCTCCTTCGAGTTTGTGTCAACTCCAAAGTTTGCAGGGGAAAGAAAACTTTTTACGTCGATTCATTCATAACTACGCTGAGGTTACAAATGGTTTCACCCGGTTGTTGAAGAAAAACGCTCAATTCTCTTGGGATGAGATAGCTCAGAAATCTTTTGATGCACTTAAGCACGCGTTGACCCATGCACCGTTGCTGCATCCTCCCAACTACAACCAGGACTACTTTTTGTATCTCGCCGCCTCCCACTCCACCATTAGAATGGTCTTAGTTTAGGAAGACGAATTTGGAACGGAACATGTGATATATTATCTTAGTAGGACGTTAAATCCCACTGAGCTAAAATATTCGCATGTGGAGAAATTGGCCCTGGCAGCTGTTCAGGCTATCCAGCGTTTTCGTCATTACATTCTTCTCCGTAAAACTACAATGATTTCGGATTGCAACCCTATGATCTATATTTTGACTAAACAATTGCTAGGGGGCAAGTACTCCAAATGGATTGTTATCCTGCGGGAGTTCGATTTGGAGTTCGAAAAGTCCAAGGATAAAAAATCCTTAGTTTTTGCCGAGTTAATGTGTGATTTCCCGCGTGCTGACACAGAAACAGTGGCAGAGGAGCCCAATGCGGACGAATCTTTGTTTCTTATCAGCACTTTAGATCCGTGGTATGGGGATATAATTTTATATCTCCAAACCCAATCCTTTCGGCCCGAAGCTTCAAAGTCGGAACGTCAGAAAATTCGATTCCAATCCCAACAGTACAAAATTATTGGAGATACTCTTTATCGTCATGGGGCGGACTTGGTTTTTCGTCGTTGCTTAACTCATGAAGAGGCAGAAAGGGTTCTGAATGACTGTCATTCTGGAGCATGTGGCGGTCATATGTCTGGGTATGCCACAGCTCAGAAGGTGTTGCGTGCTGGCTATTTCTGGTCGTCCATGTTTAAAGATTGTATCATTGTGGTCCGAAAATGCCACAACTGTCAAGTGTTTGATCGCAAGATGCACGCACCACCTGCTCCCCTCCACCCTATAATTGTCGTTGGTCTTTTTGCTAAATGGGGTATCGATTTTATTACATGTAACCCTCACTCGGTCGGGGGGCATGCGTATATCATCCTTGCGGTTGATTATTTTACTAAGTGGGCCGAGGCGATGCCTACATTCGAGGCAAATGGCAAGACAGCTGCGATTTTCGTATTCAATCATATTATTCCTAGGTTTGGTGTCCCACAAGCAATAATCACTGACCATGGACGCCATTTTCGAAACATTATGATGACCGAAATTACAAGCCAGCTTGGTTTACGTCATGATAATTCTACTCCTTATAATCCTCAAGCAAACGGTTTGGTTGAATCCATCAACAAAGTTCTAGTTATCATGATCCGACGAATCATTGGTATTCATCAGTCGAATTGGCATAACATGTTATTTTCAGCGCTTTGGGCATACCGAACCTCAGTGAAAACATCAACAGGGTTCACTCCTTTCCAACTAGTTTATGGTTTGGAAGCAGTGTTGCCTATTGAATGCGAAATCCTATCACTTCAAATGGCTATCGAATTACTCCCAGCTACTTCCGAAGAGGAGAAGCGTCTGTTATACTTAGCTAAATTAGATGAGACTCGACGAGACGCTACTTTGGCAATCAAGACTCACGCGAAAAGGATGAAAGCTCAGTATGATCGCAACGTGACCCCTCGTAATTTTTCGGAAGGAGACCTAGTGCTATTATATGATCAAGCTAACGATAAATTAGGTGCTAGAAAATTCGTTCCCATGTGGCATGGGCCCTACATTGTCAAGCGAAAGCTAGCAAAATGGGCTTGTGAGCTGGTAGATTTTGATGGGGACTCTTTGGGTAAGCCCAGAAATGGACTTTACCTAAAGAGGTATTATGCATAAATGGTGGGTATGGAGATTCAATTAGTTTAGTTAGGTTAATTTTTCTTTCTAGTTGGTATGTGTGCTTAGCTTAGAGAGTGTGTTTTTCGTCGTTATTCTGGCTTATCTTGGTTTTACTCTTGCTATTGCAGATGTCGACGCCTCTCCAAACGTACATTGGATTTGCTGATGGTGCTTGTCGTAGTACACGGAATATCTCTTCTGCAGCTTGGGTTATCTATTCGCCCTCTGACGAGTTAGTTTCTATGCATGGGGTGAGCCTCGGTCAAACAACAAACAACATTGCAGAATACAGTGCAGTGATTAAACTATTATCTGAATCTATTTCATTTGGGATTCAGAGTTTGATAGTGAGGTTAGATTCTGAACTCGTTGTATTACAGCTTAATAGAGTCTATGCCATTAGAAATCCAGTGTTATTAAGATTGTTTTTGAGGGTGCGTCTCTTGGAACGTGAATTTGATTACATTGAATATCAGCATATTCCAAGGTCTTTAAATACATTAGCAGATGAAATGGCGTCTCGAATGTTAAATAGACATTTGTAACAATCATAAATGTAAATTTATAAACATTTCATCACACATGTTTAACAAAATAAGCCGGTAATAATGATATATATAGATAGGAGTGTGTCAAAATATACATCGTCTTCGATCATAGGTTGAAAAACACCTTATGATCGGCAAAAATGATAAGTACAAAAAACCAAAAATGTCACACGTGTCTACAAAAGTGACTAGCCAATCACTGGTGGTGCTCTCTATACGAGACCACTGCCCACGCTACCCTACACAGGAACCTCCTGAAAGGTCCTGGGACTGCGACCACATAGCGTTGAAGTCGGATAGGAATGTCGTCTATAGTCGTCTCTGGTATGCCCGTCGTGAGACGCTCTAAGTCCTGTTCCAGCTCGGCTAAGGTCTCTGCGGCCGCATCCTGTGGGGCTGGTGCCGGTGCAACTGGTACTCTTCTCTCAAAGGCCCGGAGATTGGCCGGAGCCGTGGGCCTACATCTGCATTTTGAAAAAAAATTGTTGTCAGTTTTGAGACGATATATAAAAAACAAAAAAAAATAGATAATTTTAAAAAACTTGTGAAAAATGAAATACCTCTGTCATCCCATTGTTCTCCCTGTGGAAGAACCATGTCCGGATCATTGCGAAAATCCATTCTGGCATAAGGAAAATCCTGGATCGCAAAGACCTGGCCCTCCAGCCAGTGAAAGTAACCATCAGGAAATTGAACAACTGCTGCTCCCTCATCAGGATGTCGGGCCATTACCGCAACCCATCTCGTCAACTTAGGCTCCCGAGGAGGCCCAACTGGAACTGTAAGATGCTAGGGGATCAGCATTGGAACTCTCTCTAGGGCAAAGCTCACAACTAAAGGCCCATATCCAAAGGTCTTCAGTTGTCCGTTCTTTGCCCTGGTTAGTTGGCCCTTCATATTGGCCAACACAGCATCGCACCAGTTGAAAATGGTGCCTCGGAAGCAATCTATAGCCATCCGCATTTGGGAACCAGTGGCTATGTGCAAAGCGGCAGCACCGTAAAGTCTGGTAACTGCAAAGGCAATTACCATAAGTTCAGGTCGGGATATGTATTTGATTTCTATCCCCTTATCCTGGTTTTGATTGTTGCACCACTCTAGCCGGAGACTAGCAAGGGATTGGCCACCCGGCCTAGTCCCGAATAGAGAGAGTTGCTCGCCCCTGTTAGGCAAGCCAGTGAGAAAGTATATGTCGGAGGACTCTATCTTGAGCTGGTGTTCTCCGATGTAAAAACATTGATCCTGAATATTCCACCTTTCAACCAGCCACTCTAAGAATGGCACCTGGGCCCTCATGCCAGGTATGTCCCAGTACTTGTAGAGACCGCATGCCTTTAAAGCATCAATGAAAGGTTGATGACCTATTGTGGCCAAATTGACATCTTCGTGTTCTCTTTCACGCCAATCTAACATGGTGGGCAATCTACACACCAAAAAACGTTGATTAGAATTCATAAAATAAAAATTTGATGGTTGATTTTTGTGTTTGGGGTTTGAAAATCCGCTTTACGCGGAGCATGCACCCCGCGTTCAGAAAACAGAGCGGCGGTACGTAGCTGTTCTGAAGGTGGGCTGCGTACTCCGACCTTTTTCCCATATACGAAAAAGTCGGGGTACGCAGATCACCCATGGGGCACCTGCGTCCCCCGAAAAGCGGACCCTAAAACCCAAAACCCTCTAAAAAATCAAACTAAGACTTGAAATGAAATTCTAAACGGATGAAATTGAAGAGGAGGATGTTGTGAAATACCTGAAAGAGACGGCGCTCGATTCTGACGGTCGGATTCTCCGCAAAGTCCACGGGAAGTTTCTTGTCAAAAGCCCTTTCTCAACCTCAACAGTAAAATGGTAAAAATGACATGGTAAAAAGTCTTTTTATAGGTTTTTTGGATGAATGAATGCTAAGTTTGTTTATTTTTTGCCATGAAAAGATATTTTTCAATGTATTTTTGCCCATCTTAAACAGGTATGAGTAATGTGTTGTTTTTTTGCAGGACAAAAGGACTTTAGGGTAAAATCATCATTTTTTACGAACCAAGACATCAGAGTCATCTTTTAAGACCTTTTCTGACTCCTAAAACATGAAAAGATTGCTGAGCATTTCTTTTACACTCGTTAAAATGGAATTAAAAGACGGTCCTCTTACAGCCCTTTTCTGACCGTAAAAAAACGAAAAGATTGTCGGATTTTTGTCGTTTCAAATTCGATATTGGAAATAAAACGACATGCCTCTGATCTCTTTTTACTTTTCAGGTCAAAGGCATTAATCATGAAAGTACTCCATGGTCGCAAGATCAAGCGGTTCTCTCAGGTATTATTTTATACTTTTTCGGGCTTGGGAGACACAAACTTACGAAAAAGTTCACCTTGGAGTCTCCTTTAGTTTTTTCAGACTCTCTAAAATTGAAAAACGCTGAGTTTCTCCTATACTGGACTCGTTAAAATTTCACAGTAAAGGACCCGTTCGATTACAAACAGGAACGGACCACTCCTTCTTAGGGTTCGAATCTAAACTAAGTTGGACTCATCCGAAGGATGAACTTATAATCAAGCATATGTTATCCTCCTCAAGCTTGTAAAAAATAAAGAGGTACTTGCCAGAAATGGTGGGGGAAAAGAGAGAAGAATGAACCTATTTGTTATCCTTTGTTACAGAAGAACCTTATCACCGCTCTTGAACACGACACTTTTCATTCACCTGGGTTGGGAAATCCTTTTCCTTAAAGTTGATCAAACCACTTTGAAAGTCTTCAACCGTTTCCGGGTATTAACTTTGGGTCAATCGTCACCAAGCCATCTGTCGTGTCGTTATGTGTTCAAGAGGTCTCTGCAAATAAACCATTCATATGCAAAATACTTGTCATCCATTTGACCATCCCTGAGTCAGTCCTTACAGCAACATTTCTTCAACTTGAACAATGATTTCGTGTTGTGGGCTTGCCTACAACGGGTCGCTTTCTATCGACATCAGCACATTATCTAGAAAGATGACTTAGAAATCATCAGTACCTTGAAGTCTGCATGCATCAATGGCAGGTTTCTCGCCTTTGACGACAATTTACATCATTGACTTTCGATCAAAGGGTTCCGTGACGTGTTCGACATCAACTCATTCATTCACATTTCATGGATTGTACTGGGTACTTTGAGAACCATTGACATCACTGGTGGTTTCTCTCACACTTGTTAACGGTTTACATCATTGACCGGTAATCAAGTGATTTCTACCATGCTCGACATCAACTCATTTATTCGCATGGATAGAATCGTACCAATTCAGGAAGTAGAAATGAAGACCCTAGATCTAGTTTCCACCATCCAGGCTGCGAGGAGTTTTGTATTCATTATATAGTAGACTAATCATAAACAGATGGCTGTGTCCATACTGTGTCTACAAAAGTCTATGATTGTGATGTACTGCAAAATCATTCTTGTATCAGAGCAGTAGTTAGATTGTTAGTTAAAGTTTTCAATCTGAGTATGGGAATGCCTACCTCAGCGATGATATATGTATTTTGTGTTGAATATTTGCAGGTTCTGACCAAGCTCTCCGCAAGATACTCCTTGAAATGATAAAGTACTTCACCCTTCCTAGATCATATAAAACCCTAATCTACTATAGGCTTCGCACTTTAGGGGGCAATCTGTTACACTAAAAAATGTCACCATGACTATTTGCAGTTAGTATGGCTCCATCCACTGTCATACTATCCTCCTTGGCAAGTTTCATGCCTCTGCTCTTCATGTCAAACTTCAAGAAAGAGAGAAAAGTCATTAAAAGTCAATTATCTCTGGTACGCAGTTTCTCTTAGCCTTACCTGCGTGTACGCAACCCAAGTTCATAATACCTACATACTTGTACGCTCTGTATGTAAAGCAATGGTGCGTACTCCTGTAAAGGTCAAAAGGCACAAGTTTCACTCCAAAAAAGTTACTTGTGGTCATTTCTAGAGTCTTCTAGAAGCTTGTTTGACGTGTATGAAGCGCCTCCAGATGGTTCATGTATCCCTACCAAAGAGGAACTTATCCCATCAAGAGGGGAGCTATCCCATCCAAAGAGGGGCTTATCCCATTGATGGTGGACCTGAATAACTTCCTCTAGAGCACTATAAATACAGGCATTGGGCCAAAAGGAGGGGAGGTTAAAAAGCTGAACATTCCTAAGGGTAGATGCTACTGGAATTAGGACTTCCTTGTAGAAGCTTGTGAGGAGAGATTACCATGTTTGCTTGTTTCCATTGGGAGGTGGGTGAGCTGATCAGAGTAAAGGAGAACTCTTGTGGACCCTGGGAGGAGCTTGCACAACACCAAGGCTCAGGTTGTAATGGTTCCTTTTGTTACCTTTTAATACAAACTAGTCCATTCTTCTCAACAATTTGTTATTTATGAGTTGTTTCATATACTCCTTGGTCTATATGTTAAATGTGTTTTATTTTATGTGATATTCAGGTGCTATTTAATCGTTTGATTGTTAGTGAATGCAGGTTTCGAAGGGAAGGAGGAGCTCATCCGGATCAACGAAGCTGGACTACTACAACAGCGTTGGGTTACAGGTAGGATCTAAACACTTGATTTCTCATATTGTAAAAGCATATTTAGAGAAGGATCGCTCTTATTTGTCTTGTTTGTCACTAGAAAGTCTTAGGCTTCTAGGGAGGTCGGTTGTGTCCGCACTAACGACTCTTTCCGTGTGACAATTATTGTATTACATCAGATGGATTGGTCAGATTTTGAGATAGGATATATGTACCAGATAACAATGAACTCAAGAAGGTGATCTTGAGAGAGTTTCAAGCGAAACTATATTCAGGTCACACAGGGTATCAAAAGACACTGACAACAATGAAGAGATCTTGTTGTTGGATGAACTTGAAAAGAAATGTAGCAAAGTTTATCACTAGATGTTTTTATTATCAGTGAGTGAAATTAGAGTGTAAACATATAGGTGGACTGATACAGCCGATCATGATTCTGGAGTGGAAATGGGAGGTTATTTCCATGGATTTCATCACAAGGTTTTCGAATACAGTGAAGTAGTGTGATTCCATTATGGTCATTGTGGACATGTTAACAAAGATTGCAAACTTCATTCCAGTGAAGTCTACGTTCTTAGCTAGTGATGTGGCATGGGTATTCATTAAAGGTGTGGTTAGACTATAGAGTGTTCCAAAGAATATTATGTCAGACAGGGATGGGAAGTTCACTTCCAAGTTTTGGAAGGAGATATTTGCAGGTTTGGGTACAAAGTTGGCCTTCAACATAGCTTATCATCTGCAAAAAAATGGACAGACAGAGAGGGTCAATAGGATATTATAGGACATGTTGAGGATGTATGTGATGCATCAGCAGAGGAAGTGGGAAGAGTATATCCCTTCGGTAGAGTTTGCATACAACAACGGTTATCAAGAGTCACTTAGGATGAGTCCTTTTGAGGCATTGTATGGGCGAAGTTGCAACACTCCCATCAGCTAGAGTGATCCAATGAACTGGGCATTGACCAAACTAGATATGTTGGCAGACATGGAATAGGAAATGCAAGTGATTAAGAAAAATATTAAGGAAACAAAGGATATGCAAAATAGATATATAAATCGGAACAAGTTGTTCAAGGAGTTCCAGGTTGGGGAATAGGTGTACTTGTTCATCAAACTGAAGAATATCTCCTTGCGAATTGGATCATGTGCCAAGTTGGAACCACATTTTTTTGGACCCTTCAGTATTATTGAGAGGATTGGGCCAATAGCTTATCGACTTGCACTACCTCTGACAGTTAAATTCCATGATGTCTTACATGTATCTTGTCCTAATAAGTATGTAAAGGATGTTGATCATGTGATTGACTGGTCTATATTGCAGGTGGAACTAGATGGACAATTCCAGCGGGAGCCTCAGTGTATATTGCAGTAAAAGGTTCTCATGCTTCGGAACCGAGTAATCAAATAATTTAAAGTGCAATGGAAGCACTTTGGGCCCAATGAGGTTACATGTGAGATGGTGGATCAGATGTGGGCTATTTATCCTTCCTTGTTTTCTAGTTGAGGAAAAGTAGCTTCGATATGGTGGTTCGATGTATGTTTTATTGTTGGGTCCCTATAATACTAGTGATTACCCCATTACTATTGTAGTTATACCCCTTATTTATATTGTTGTGGCCCTATTACCCCCATGTTGTTATTTCTGTGTCCCATGGAATCCCTCTATTGTTATTTTTGTGGCTTTATATTATTATTGTTAGTTCGGCTGGATTATATTGTGACTCCTTAGACTCCTATATAGAAAGGAGGTTTCTTCATTTGAATCATTGAAGAATTATTCATTTATGTAATGTAAAGGAGGTTTCCCCCTCGAAGAGGCTGAATTCTAAGGTGTTGATCTATCTTTTCTATCTTTTCTTGAGCTGGTTTCATAACATTTGGTATCAGAGCTTTGGATTCTAGGGTTTCGCTGCTCCAAACAGGTCATCGTGGCATTTTCGCTATAACTTTTTTTTGTGACGTTTCAGAAGTCGCAAAAAAAAACCCATTTGAGATCAAATCGCTTTGAACCTTGGATCCGAATTTCAGAGCTTTTCGCGCGATATTAGCGGAGATATGATCTGAGGAAGTTGGTCTTTTTGCAGACTCCTGAATTACATTCAAAACAGGTGACCTGGGGAAAATCGTCATAACTTTCTCTCTGGGGATCAGATTGAAATTTCGTAAGAAGGTACAAAAAGAGGATGGATTGTAATTTCTTGTATGCATGTTTCAGATCCAAAGGTTGAAACAGTGACTCGTGGCACATCGTACAAGTTCACTCTACTGAACTAGTCTAGAAGCAAGTCACTGTGGGAGATTTCACATAACTCTTCCTTGGAGAATCCAATTTGGGTCAGACTTGTGGCATTGGAAAGAGGACACAGAAGGCTACTATAGGTCACAATTTCAGAACTGGATGATCTGAAATTACAGAGATACATCAGACTCAATATCAGGCTTCTACAAAGTGAAAAAAGGTGTGTAGTTTTTTTTTAAATTTTTGCATAAGCTTTGTTTAACGGAATTCAAAGGGCATAGTAAAGCATTATTATCGGTAACTGATGCCCCGATGAAAGAAAATACAAACACCTAGTAAGGAACTTGAAAGCTCTAGCATGACTCATGAAGAAGAGGAAGAAATGCTACATGACATATCAAAATTACAAGTACAAGTGCAAAAAATGTCACGCTCACAAAAGCTAACAGAAGCTAAGATAAATGGCGTGGAATCTAAGATAAATGGTGTGGAATCTAAGATAAATGATATGGAATCTAAGATAAATGGTGTGGAATCTAAAATAAAGGGCATGGAAGCTAAGATGGATGATTCGAAGACAAATTTGAAGAGAGACATGGCAGATTTGAAGACAGACATGGCATATTTGAAGACAGACATGGCATATTTGAAGACAGATTTGAAAAATTTTCTACAAGAAATACTTACTAATGGTGAAAAGGTTGTAAATGAAACTCATGATGTGAAAAAAGGTAATGTTAATCATGATTCCATAGACTCTAATGTTGGATCGAAGACCCACCATATTCCAAAAATCGATATGAGGAAGTTTGATGGCAAGGATCTCGCCACATGGATATTACAGATGGAGCAGTTCTTCAATCTCAATAATGTGCAAAACACACAAAAGGTACGTATGGCAACTTTATATTTGGAACCAAATCAGTTTGTATGGTATCAATGGCTTTGCTCTCGTAAAAAATTTATCACTTGGGAAATTTTTACGGAAGAATTGATAGCACATTATGAAGATACAAAAAGCAACACTTTTTTTAGCCAATTGATAAGTCTCAAACAAAAGGGTTCAGTAATGGAGCACATTGAGGAGTTCCAAAAATTGAACATAAGGGTAAAAGATATTCCAGAGGAGCATAGGATTGATGTGTTCATAGGGTCTTTAAAGGATAATATCCAACATGATGTTCGCCTTTGGGAACCTGATTCATTAGAGAAGGCATTCAGGTTAGCAAGAAAAATGGAAAGAAAAATTATGGCAACCAAGAAGCAAACCACTCACAACTATAAAGACGGAAGTGTTGTTGCCCCTAGTCTTCCACAACCTATAAGGTTGACACCACAACAATTGGAAGAAAAAAGAGCAAAAGGGCTTTGTTACAGTTGTGATAGCAAATACACTAAAGGTCATAAGTGTGCTGAGAAGAAATTATTCTACATAGATTGTGAAGAGGAAGAAGAAAAGGAGCAAGAAAGGTCAAAAGAAGAAGATATACTCCAAGAACAAAGCCTAGATGAAGAACAAATAAATCCGACCATATCTTGTAATGCATTGGCGGGAATTACCACTCCTCAAACCATCAAGATAGAAGGACAAATCAAGAAGAAAAAGGTAATAGTGTTGATTGATTCAAGAAGCACCCACAATTTTATTCATTGTAGGGTAGCAAAAGAATTGAATTGCTTCCTATATCCAGCACCAGAGTGTCAAGTGATGATTGCAAATGGAGGAACAATAAATTGCTCTGGAAGGTGCCATAATATCAAGCTATCCATGGGAGAATATGTATTGACTAGCCCAATGCTTTCCATTCCAATGGGAGGTGCTGATGTTGTACTAGGAGTCCAATGGCTACAATCCTTGGGTACAATAGCTTTTAATTTTCAAGAACTTTTCATCAAATTTTCTATGGAAGGAAAGGAAGTTGAATTAAGGGGTATTGCAGGGAAACCAGGAAAGATAATCAGCTCTAATGGTATGACAAAGCTTCTAAAAAAGGAGCAAAGAGGTGTAATTGCACAATTATGTTCGCTAGATGTTTCCACATCGGAATCATCTATTTCTCCAGATCTCCAAAAAGTCCTGGACAATCATTCCAAGGTATTTGAGACTCCCAAAGGTCTCCCACCTATGCGTGATCATGATCATGCTATTCATCTGATTCCAGGAAGTGTTCCTCCAAACATCAGGCCGTACAGATATCCCTATGTCCAAAAAAGTGAAATTGAACGTATGGTTGCAGAAATGCTAGAGGCTGGTATAATTCAACCAAGTCAAAGTTCTTTCTCTGCTCCAGTAGTATTGGTGCACAAGAAGGATGGATCATGGCGCATGTGTCCGGATTATAGGGAGCTCAACAAGCTCACTATTAAAGATAAGTTCCCCATTCTTGTCATTGATGAATTACTGGATGAATTGCATGGATCAATTTACTTCACCAAGTTGGATCTTCGTTTGGGATATCATCAAATCAGAATGAAGATTGAAGACATTCCGAAAACGGCATTTAGAACTCATGAGGGTCATTATGAATTTTTGGTCATGCCTTTTGGCCTTACCAATGCACCTTCAACATTTCAAGGTTTGATGAATTCAATTTTCAAACCATTCCTTAGAAAATTTGTGTTAGTATTTTTTGATGATATACTAATCTACAGCAAGTCTTGGAAGGATCATGTTGAACATGTTGACAAGGTGCTACAACTATTGGAGGAGAAACAATTATATGCAAAAAGATCCAAATGTTTCTTTGGAGTCCAGGAGGTGGAATATTTGGGTCATATTGTATCTCATGAAGGAGTTAAGGTAGACCCTAGCAAAATTAAAGCCATTAAGGAATGGAAAATCCCCACATCCATAAAGCATCTGCGAGGATTTCTTGGGTTGACAGGGTATTATCGCAAATTTGTTAAGAATTATGGGAGAATAGCAGCACCTCTAACAACATTATTGAAGAAAGATGCATTTTCATGGACTCCGGAAGAAACAAAGGCCTTTGAACATCTTAAAGAGGCAATGTACCAAGCACCGGTCTTAGCTACACCTGACTTCACAAAAACCTTTATTGTGGAATGTGATGCTTCAGGAAATGGGATTGGTGTTGTTCTAATGCAAGATGAAAGACCCATTGCTTTTGAAAGTCATCCAATCAAGGGAAAGTTTTTAAGCAAAGCTATTTATGAGAAGGAAATGTTGGCAATAATCCATGCACTTAAGAAATGGCGACGCTACCTAATGGGAAGACACTTCAAGGTAAAAACTGTTAAGATTAGGTATGCTCTATGCTAGAGCAATTTATTTAAATTTTCACAGTTAGCAATCACATCAGCATTATGATAAACTACAGATAGAACATAAATATAAAACGCAGAAGACAAGACAAGGCAAGAGGACACAAGATATGGTGCAAGCCAGGGACAAACCCCACAATGTGTGGGGAAACCCTTTGATCAAATCTTCTTTTATCTTCAAAATTCAGCAAAGAGAGAGAGAGAGTACATTTACAACAAAAGTCAACACTTTGACTTTATCTAGATCTAAGCATAGATCATCTCCTATAACAATGAGATCAGTTGAACACATTTTGCTTCAACTGATACCTATCATCATGCTGCATCTGGTTCTCTAGTTGCACCACTGCATACTACATCATGCGGCTGTCCATGTCCATGATCTTGCTCAAACTAATGTGCATCATCATTATGCTGTTGCCCCTGCTAATGTATCATTGTGCTGCCCATGCACATGATCTCATAGTGCTGCCCATGCTAATGTATCATTGTGCTGCTCATGCACATGACTTCATAGTGCTTCCCATCATGTTGCTGCCCATGCGCCATGTATTCGTTTCACAGCCCATCTACAATATATCATGTTGCTTCCCAAGACTGCATTATATATATGTGCCCAGATCACACAACGTTCTTATCTCTATTCCACTGAAGGACTGCTCTTATTCATGTGAGATTAACCCAATACTAGAATGCTGAGATTACTTATACGCTTCAGTTATCCGAATGTGACTGCACCTAATACTTCATTCCAGATTCCCTCATATCTCGCTGTAGCTTATGAACAGTGTGTCAAGACATGACATGAACTGCGTTCATATCTGGCTGTAGCTTTTGACTACGGCTCTTGATTCAGCTGTGCATGAATTGCGTTCCATATATGACTGTGGTTACAACATGTCATTATATCAATGCGGCTACCATGAGGACATCGGCTAAGTTCTCCAATTGTGCGTGTATAGATTACGTTCCAAGATATATGTTATGACTGCGTTCCAAGATATATGTTATGACTGCATGGCATATTATATGAATGCCCAACGTATATATTTCCAGTGCCCAGCATATATATCCAACGTATATACTTCCAATGTATTTACATAATGCCCAACGTATATAGTGTCCAACATTTACATTACTGCAGCATATATAATATGA
Source organism: Pinus tabuliformis (assembly GCA_031772625.1). Taxonomy (NCBI): domain Eukaryota; kingdom Viridiplantae; phylum Streptophyta; class Pinopsida; order Pinales; family Pinaceae; genus Pinus; species Pinus tabuliformis. Next base: position 1,027,409,805 of record CM062817.1, read on the forward strand.
CTGCGTCCCTGCGTTCAATGTGACTGCATTGGATTACGTTGCTGTCGTCCCATAATCTGCGTATATGTCTTTTCATGACTGCGTTGGATAGTGTCTTTATGACAGCGTGTAAGCCTCCACTGACTGCATTCTGGAAGCTTCCTTCACTGCGTAGATGAGGGATGTTGATTTACCTTAAACCATGCTGCCAGCTCCTGCGTATATATATATCTCCATTGTGGTGCCAGATCTAGGGCCTGTGTGCTAACAACGTTCCATGTATACCTGTACGTGGATTCCAAAGATGAAACCTGAGTTATGTTCCTAGCATATACATGTTTCCATTTGCCAACGTAATGAACAACGTGTTAGCGTGTAATGAACAGCATATTAGCGTATATGAAAAGCGTATCAATGTATTATTGACCAGCGTAATGAACAGCGTATCAATTGTATTTGTCATGACCTGTGTATTAATCTCTATGCCCTGCATATAAATGACTTTACAGATCCGAGAACATTACATCCTCTATAGACTATGGTTTGATGACTGTGGCGCCCTTGATAGTGTATAACAGCGTTTTACCATGACCAGCGTTTTACCATGACTGCGTTGTACTGCGGCTAGGGCATTTTCATAAGGCCAACATATCACTCTTGGTGTATCACTCCTTCTCCAAAAACCCAAGACGTGGAGAGGAGGAGATCACTCAAGAATGTGAGTTTAAATGACATAAAATCCTCATCTATTTATACTAAAAATGTAGAGGTTGAATAGACACGTCGATTGGGCTTCTAGAGCCTACATATGTGCTGGTCTGCTTGATAATAATTACATAAACAAAATAAATTCATATCTCCATAAATACTTATCGGAATCGGATGATCTTTGGATCAATCCTACACCTATCGACGAGAGGGATCCAATAAAAATATCAGCTGCTAGAAATAAGCCAACCCACATGGAGTTTGGCCCTATTTTCCAATTTAACACTCCCTCTCAACTAGGGGGAACTCCATCTGCTGATCCATATGTCCGACTGTACTATCTCTGCCATCAGTGCCTGCACTGCTCTACCTATCTCTGCTGGCTCTACTCAGCTCTGTTGGCTTTTCTCTGCTCTGCTCAGCTCTGTTGGCTCGGCTCTGCTCTGCTCAGTGCTGCTGGCTGTGCTAGCTCTGCTATGCTCAGCACTGCTGGCTCTGCTAGCTCTGCTCTGCTCAGCGCTGCAAGCTCTGCTCTGCTGGCTCTGCTCTACTCTGCTCAGCTCTGCTAGCTCGGCTCTGCTCTGCTCAGCGCTGCTGGCTCTGCTAGCTCTGCTCTACTCTGCTTTCCTGGCTCTGCTCTGCTCTTCTCATCTCCGCTGAACTATGAAGAAGAAGAATTGATCGAGAATGAGTCATATCATTCTCCACTGACCTGAAGTCAGTCTCAGAGTGCACACCACTGGTCCCAGACCAGTCTCAACTGACCCGAAGTCAACTTCATAATAAGTACCACTCCTACCACTGGTCCCAGACTAGTATCGCAGTCTCAGAGAGTGTACCACTGGTCCCAGACCAGTCTCAACCGACCCGAAGTCAGCGTCATTGTATGTACCACTCTCACTGGTCCCAGACCAGTCCTGCACCGACATGAAGTCAGTCTCGAAGTATGTACCACTGGTCCCAGATCAGTCCCAACCGACCCAAAGTCAGCGTCATAGTATGTACAACTCCTACCACTGGTCCCAGACCAGTATCATTGATCCCAGATCAATGGAGGACATCCTAGCGTAGGGCGTACGGTAGCTACAATGATTCATCCATCTGTACTACTATGGTCCCTAACTTCATTTCCCTGCTCATTGATCAGATGAGAGGTACTTCCCATGAGTCCCAGACTGCATGGGTAGGATGCCTCGACAGGAGAACTTAATCAATCCTGTCCTCACAGGAGAACACATCAATCCTGCTACAATCGCCATGGAGAACACATCAATCCAGGCTGTCATGGAGAACATATCAATCCAGGCCTCACAGGAGAACACATCAATCCTGCTACAATCGCCATGGAGAACACATCAATCCAGGCCTCACAGGAGAACTAATCATCCTACTACACAAGAGAGCGAATCATCTTGTTTCAGTGCGCACCACCAGGGGAGGGTGAGTCACCCTGTGGTCATATCTTGCTCCAATAGAACTGCAAGGCCCCCCAAAGCTCCTAGAGCTCAATGTATGCAGCATGCATGACCCTTTTACAAAGGTCTCTCGATGACTCCAAGTCGTTCGGGAAAATCACAAATTTGATCTTTCCCCCGAGGCTTTAGCAACCTGTATATCATCTCAGTGCGATGGAGCCTCCTTGCTCATCGACTTTCCATATCCCAGATAAGGCAGTATCCGATGTCTGTCTGCTGGAGCAATTGTCAAATATGGGATTCCTCAATAATCGAATCCCATGTCTGGTTGTCACAGATAATCACAGTGGTATTCATCATGTGTACAAACAGCTCACTGAAGAGCTTCAGCAACCAGACTGCCTCACAGAAGGCCATACTATTAGCAATGTATTCTGCCTTGGTGGTGCTCAGAGTCACCGACTTCTTCTTCCTGCTCATCCAGGATATCAAGGCAGATTCCAAACAGCACTGATAAGTGCTCTAGTGATCCTCCATACTTCCTGCCCACTCATCATTCGAATAATCATGTGGTTTCATATTTTCAGCAATGTATCTCAATCCATGAGAGATTGTGCCCCTGAAGATATCTCTGAAGATTCTTGGCACCAATCTAGTGAGGCTCAACCAAATATGAGCTCACCATGCTAATTGCAACACATATGTCCGGACGGAGGTTCTCCAAGAACATCAACACGAATGAGTTTATGAAACTCAGAGGCATTTCCCAAATCTGGTTCAACATCATTACCATATAACTTCTGAAAGTTAAGATCCTCGAGGCAGTCACAAGCTTGTAGCTTATCTTCTCACATTCAGAATCCAACTCCCTCTGTCTCCTATAAATGAGAGGGTTTGCACCTGTCAGACATAGGTGTCGGTACGAGAGGTTTATCATCCACAACCTTCGAGTAATGGTTTGGATCGGTTTCACTCCTAGTGAATCTCAGCTGCATTAGACAGCTATCAATCCTCTCATATTATGCCTGAGGTGTTTTTCTTCAAGCCATAGAGGACTTTCTTCCACCTGTATACATGAGATTCCTTGATCATGATTCTCAAACTCCTCGGGTTGTTCCAAACCTGTGAACCTGTTGCATGAGGGGAATGGTACCCTTATAATATTTTCCTTTGGTACATTTCAGATATGTACCTTCATGCTTCCTTTTAAATTCAGGCATCCTAGTCACCATCTGACTCACAGACCTCTAGAGCTGAGTCAATGGACATGGTCCCCAGTGTACTTCCTACAACTTGATACAACCCTGAACTCAAAAAACATCTTTAAAAGATCTATTTTCAAACACGTACCTTTCCATCGATAAGAGCCACTCTGCAACCTTTGACTTCCATTTCTGAGATGGACATCAGGTTCGATCAGGTACATAAAAGAGATCTTTCTTTCGTGGAAGAGTCGACCATTTCCTTGATGACCTGCATTACCAGTCATTCTTTTGATCATTGAAGATGTCCCAGGAATGATTTTTATCTTCATCAAGAGATGTGTCTCTGCCATTCGGACACTCCTTCGCATAACAGTCGAACTTATTTCAACAAGGCATTCGCCTTTCCTTCCACCCTTAGATCCGAACTTCCCAATGAAGTGATCTTAAGATGGACCATCAAAATCTTCCGCTGTGCCATTCTGATAACATTATTTGCTTTGAATTCACCCTAGGTGAATTATGAGGAACCCATTGATCCTTATGTCTTGTCCCAACTGTCTTCGGTGATTGCTATTTCACTCTTGCTTGGGCATTATCTTCACCTCAGCTCTGATACCATGTTAAGATTAGGTATGTTCTATGCTAGAGAAATTTATTTAAATTTTCACAGTTAGCAATCACATCAGCATTATGATAAACTGCAGATAGAACATAAATATAAAACGCAGAAGACAAGCCAAGGCAAGAGGACACAAGATATGGCGCAAGCCAGGGACAAACCCCACAATGTGTGGGGAAACCCTTTGATCAAATCTTCTTTTATCTTCAAAATTCAGCAGAGAGAGAGAGAGAGTACATTTACAACAGAAGTCAACACTTTGACTTTATCTAGATCTAAGCATAGATCATCTCCTATAATGATGAGATCAGTTGAAGACATTTTGCTTCAACTGATACCTATCATCATGCTGCATCTGGTTCTCTAGTTGCACCACTGCATACTACATCATGCGGATGTCCATGTCCATGATCTTGCTCAAACTAATGTGCATCATCATTATGCTACTGCCCCTGCTAATGTATCATTGTGCTGCCCATGCACATGATCTCATAGTGCTACCCATGCTAATGTATCATTGTGCTGCTCATGCACATGATTTCATAGTGCTTCCCATCATGTTGCTGCCCATGCTCCATGTATTCGTTTCACAGCCCATCTACAATATATCATGTTGCTGCCCAAGACTGCATTATATATATGTGCCCAGATCACACAACGTTCTTATCTCTATGCCACCGAAGAACTTCTATTATTCATGCGAGATTAACCCAATACTAGAATAATGAGATTACCTATACGCTTCAGTTATCCGAATGTCACTGCACCTAATACTTCATTCCAGATTCCCTCATATCTCGCTGTAGCTTATGAACAGCGTGTCAAGACATGACATGAACTGCGTTCATATCTGGCTGTAGCTTTTGACTGCGGCTCTTGATTCAGCTGTGCATGAATTGCGTTCCATATATGACTATGGTTACAACATGTCAATATATCAATGCGGCTACCATGAGGACAACAGCTAAGTTCTCCAATTGTGCGTGTATAGATTACGTTCCAAGATATATGTTATGACTTCATTCCAAGATATATGTTATGAATGTGTTCCAAGATATATGTTATGACTGCATGGCATATTATATGAATGCCCAACGTATATATTTCCAGTGACCAATGTATATACTTCCAATGTATTTACATAATGCCCAACGTATATACTGTCCAAAATTTACATTACTGCAGCGTATATAATATGACTGCGTCCCTGCATTCAATGTGACTGCATTGGATTACGTTGCTGCCGTCCCATAATCTGCATATATGTCTTTTCATGACTGCATTGGATAGTGTCTTTATGAAAACATGTAAGCCTCCACTGACTGCATTCTGGAAGCTTCCTTCACTGCGTAGATGAGGGATGTTGATTTACCTTAAACCATGCTGCCAGCTCCTGCGTATATATATATATATATATATATATATATATATATATATATATATATATATATATATATATATATATATATATATATCTCCATTGTGGTGCCAGATCTAGGGCCTGTGTGCTAACAACGTTCCATGTATACCTGTACGTGGATTCCAAAGATGAAACCCGAGTTCTGTTCCTAGCGTATACATGTTTCCATTTGCCAGCGTAATGAACAACGTGTTAGCGTGTAATGAACAGCATATTAGCATATATGAAAAGCGTATCAATGTATTATTGACCAGCGTAATGAACAACGTATCAATTGTATTTGTCATGACCTGTGTATTAATCTCTATGCCCTGCATATAAATGACTTTACAGATCCGAGAACATTACATCCTCTATAGACTATGGTTTGATGACTGTGGTGCCCTTGATAGTGTATAACAACGATTTACCATGACCAGCGTTTTACCATGACTGCGTTGTACTGCGGCTAGGGCATTTTCATAAGGCCAACATATCACTATTGGTGTATCACTCCTCCAAAAACCAAAGACGTGGAGAGGAGGAGATCACTCAAGAATGTGAGTTTAAATGACATAAAATCCTCATCTATTTATACTAAAAATGTAGAGGTTGAAATGAAACAACAGGTAGATCAACATCGTAGTGAAAAATGTTTTGATGTAGGTGATTGGGTATTTTTACTGCTACATCTCAAGAAAGCTATTTATGAGAAGGAAATGTTGGCAATACTACAAGCACTTAAAAAATGGCGACCTTACCGAATGGGAAGACTCTTCAAGGATGACGATGTGGAAGCATTGTTTTGTGCTATTTATATTATCGAACCAGATTGGATAAATGAAGCAAGGGATGAATGGAAGAAGGACAAAGAAGTATGGCCACTTATTCAAAACTTGCAAAAGATCCCAATTCAAACAATATTGCTAGATATTGAAAAGGAAGGAAAAATCATATTGGACCCTGGAGCAGTCACAGAAACAAGAACCCGACAGCTACGAAATCGATCAATTTCAGAGTATCTCATCAAGTGGAAGAACTTACCCGCTGAAGATTCCACATGGGAGGACAAGAATTTTATACAGAAGGATCAAGAACTACTCAAGCATTGAGGACAATGCTTTTTGAACGAGAGGGGCATGTTAGGCCCCTATACTACTAGCGATTACCCCATTACTAGAGCCTACATATGTGCTGGTCGGATTGATAATAATTACATAAACAAAATAAATTCATATCTCCATAAATACTTATCGGAATTGGATGATCTTTGGATCAATCCTACACCTCTCGACGAGGGGGATCCAATAAAAATATCATCTTCCAGAAATAAGCCAACCCACATGGATTTTGGCCCTAGTTTCCAATTTAACAAAAACGGATCATGATAGCCTTAAATACTTTTTAGAACAAATATTATCCTCTGAAGAGCAACAAAAGTGGGTCACAAAGATGTTGGGTTATGACTTTGAAATCATCTACAAAAAAGGGAAGCAAAATGTGGTGGCAGATGCACTCTCAAGAAAGGATGAGGATGTGGAAGCATTGTTGTGCGCCATTTCTATTATCCAACCAGATTGGATAAATGAAGCAAGGGAGGAATGGAAGAATGATGAAGAAGTGTGGGCACTTATTCGAAAGCTACAACAAGATTCCAGTATGTCTGATACATTTAGCTGGAAAAATGATTCGTTATGGTACAAAGATCGCTTATACCTCTGTAAGAATTCCCAACTAAAACAAAAGATTCTTATGGAATTGCACACTTCTCCCTTAGGAGGGCACTCAGGATTTTTAAAAAATTACCACAGGGTTAAGAAGGAATTTTTTTGGGATGGCCTTAAATCAGATATTCAAAAGTTTGTGGCGGAATGTTTGGTTTGCCAACAAAATAAAGTTGAAACAATTAAGACACCGGGTCTATGACAACCTTTATCCATTCCAAGCCAACGTTGGGAGGAGGTTTCAATGGATTTTATCACAGGTTTACCCAAGTCTGAGGGAAAGAGTGTAATCATGGTGGTAGTTGACAGACTTACCAAGTATGCACACTTTTGTGCATTATCACATCCATTTAAAGCCAATACAATTTCTACTACATTTATGCAAACAATTCAAAAGCTACATGGAAACCCAAAGATTATTGTAAGTGACAGAGATCCCATTTTCATTGGAAATTTTTGGACAGAATTATTTTCTTGTCTTGGTACTCAGTTAGCTCATAGCTCATCTTATCATCCTCAATCTGATGGGCAAACTGAGATAGTAAACAAATGTTTGGAAGGGCACCTTCGTTGCTTTGTATCTGATAAACAGACACAATGGGTCAAATGGTTGCCTCTGGCTGAATGGTGGTATAACAATTCCTTCCATACAACAACAAAAATGACCCCATTTATGGCACTTTATGGGTATCAACCACCATCCATCACATCATATTTAAGATAAAATTCTAAAGTTCAGGCAGTGGAACATCACATCGAACATCAACAACAAGTCCTCCAACTCTTAAAGGATAACCTCGTGTTGGCACAAAATATAATGAAACAACAGGCAGATTAACATCGCAATGAAAGAAGTTTTGATGTAGGTGATTGGGTATTCCTACGGCTACAACCATATAAGCAAATGTCCCTAAAGCAAGCTAAGAAGGATAATAAATTATCACCAAAGTATTATGGTCTGTACAAGTTGTTGCAAAAGATTGGTACTATGGCATACAAATTGGAGCTTCCTGCAGCTTCTCGATTGCACCCAGTTTTCCATGTTTCATGTTTAAATAAGGTTATAGGCGACAAGCTCCCAGTTCAAACAATATTGCCAGAACTTGACGAGGAAGGAAAAATTATATTGGAACCGGAAGCAGTCACAGAAACAAGAACTTGACAGCTACAAAATTGATCAATTTCAGAGTATCTTATCAAGTGGAAGAACTTATTTGCTGAAGATTCCACATGGGAGGATGAGAATTTTATGCAGAAGTATCCAAAAATACTCAAGCGTTGAGGACAACACTTTTTTGAAGGAGAAGGGCATGTTGGGTCCCTATAATACTAGTGATTACCCCATTACTATTGTAGTTATACCCCTTATTTATATTGTTGTGGCCCTATTACCTCCATGTTGTTATTTCTGTGCCCCATGGAATCCCTCTATTGTTATTTTTGTGGCTTTATATTATTATTGTTAGGTTGGCTGGATTATATTGTGACTCCTTAGACTCCTATATATAGAAAGGAGGTTTTTTCATTTGAATCATCGAAGAATTATTCATTTATGTAATGTAAAGGAGGTTGCCCCCTCGAAGAGGCTGAATTCTAAGGCGTTGATCTATCTTTTCTATCTTTTCTTGAGCTGGTTTCATAACATTTATGGTGGTTTGGTATTTGCTTTATGGTGGTTCGGTATATGCTTTATGGTGGTTTGGTATTTGCTTTATGATTGTTTGGTATATGCTTTATGGGGTTTGGTATATGCTTATGATGGTTTAGTATAAGCTATATGATGTTTTGATATATGCTTAGATATGATGTTTAATATATGCTTTGATATATGAGTTGGCATATGTTTTGGTATATATATATATTTTTATGATGTTGCTATATGCATACATGTGTATGGATCTAAATAACGTAACGAGTTGTGTTATAAAGCTCCACTATGAAGTATAGATGTCATGTCATTATGGTTATGTTATCAAGTTATTATGTTACCATGTGGTTGTGTTATCATAATGTTATGATGCCATGTCGAGTGGCACTCAACAAGATGATCATTGTAAATACCATAATGAGTTGTGTTATAAAGCTCCAATATGTGGTGTGTCGTCATAATTTCATGATGTTTTTTTCTTGAGTGGGTGTTTCATTGTAAATACTGCATCGAGTTGTGTTATAAAGCTCCATAAATAGTATGTCTTCTTTCAGCAGGTTGTTGAGGTATATGTGTGATTGAACATTGAGGATGGTGTCCCCGAAGGGGGATGGTTCTGTAACAACCTCGTGAAAATTCCATGTAATAAAAGTAAATAAACGAAAAATAATAACCACGGCTGATGGGACACTTATTCCATGATTAATGTTGGGCAGAGTCCTAGTAATGGGGATCACTTGTTATTTTTTATGCCTAAGGCAATGGCTAAGGCTTTGGAAACACAAAATCACATTTTTGGCACGTTTATTTATGAAAATAATGGAAATTAAGAGAAAAAGGAGGTGAAGGGTCACAGGTTTCATGTGAGGAGGAAAATGAAGGAAAATACTGGAAAACGAAGAAAATAAAGGCCTCATTCATAAAAAGGCTTCTGACGATCAGTTGGTAACTTTTTTTCAATTCAGTTTTGGAGATCTCTCTCATTATTGTCTCTCTCTTATACTCTTGGATACTTAGAGTTTTCTTGGAGCACTCTTGGTGCGTGTGGCATACTTGGATTATTGGAGAAAGAAGGTAAAGGAAGAGTAGGAAAGTGCAAGAAGGCATCGAGATCAACAGCTACACCATATTTTCTTGCAGGTACCTAGTTGCATGTATGATTTCCTCACTAGTTTTGGCATGCATGGCATATGCATGTGTATTTCTGGTTATGGTCTGTCATTGTCACGGAGGATTGCTTGGATTAACAGTGGATTTCCTAGCCTTACCATTTCCTAGATAGTCATGGTGATTGTGGGTTACTTTCATTGTTTTGTTTTTGGTTGGTTCTCATGTTTCCTTAGCTTGGGTTAATTTATTAGTCCTGGAAGCCCTAGTTGGACAAATGCTTTGGAAGCCCTGTAACAACTTGGTTTGAGTTACTAGTCCTGGAATCCTTAGTTGGATAAATTCTCTATAATCCATTGGTGGGTTAAGTTACTACTATTGGAAGCCCTGGTTGGGAAAACACTCTGGAAGCCTTGTATAAGATGTGGGTTGAGTTACTGGTCCTGGAAGCCTTGGTTGGACAAACACTTTGGAAGCCCTGGAAGGCTTGGATGGAGACTAATATTATGATGGTTTTGTGATGTCTTAATGTGAGGTGGAATCAATGTTTGATGGGTTGAGGTGGATGGCATCTGGAAGCCCTGGATGATTTTTATTGGTTTGTTCTATGAGATCCCACATTCATGCTTGGAATATGACATGGGGGTGAATGGTTGAAGAGAGATTTGGCTCAACCATTCTACGTTCGGGTGGAACATGGAAGTCCCATCTCGGGTTTGGATTTTTCATGATTAATGAAAGGTTATTTATCCTTGTATTTCTATGAGCATTTTGATGGATTATATGTGGTATATATGGTTGTACTTTCATGAGTGTTTATGCTTCTATTATGTTGGTTATGTATGTGTTTTATGGCAGCAGCCATGTGTGGCTTTTATCATGTTTTTACTTGTACTTGAATGACCAATTTATCTATGACCTAATGGATGGAATGGAATTTGATGTGTTGAGGCATCAATGGTTCTTAGCGATTCTCAGCTAAGTATGACACCCATATACTCAAAATTGTGAATTACACATTTGCAATATCTTTGATGAAATGCCTATCATGGCTACTAGGGGTCGAGTCAAGGTATTGAAAAATTGTTTTCTTTAGTACTGTCATTTCCATGCTATTTTACTGAATTGCGGAGATGGTTCAATTCTATTCATTGACCTGGGCTCTGGGAATGAAAAAGTGGCTCAAATACTAGATTCGTTGGCATAGCACTGACAATTTGGATCGCTGGTCACTGGTAGCCAAGCCTGTGGGAGCGTCTTTGGGTTTCTGGTCGCCCTCATGCCTATAGCATGGGATCAACTGAGCCTTAAATTGTCCAAAAGATTAGTGGGACACCAAGGCAAGTTGTCTAAACTATTGGATTAGTTCTCGAGGGTCCTATAGTTTATGATTGATGTATGTATGGTGTGTTTACGTCGGTTCATATCATGGTGTGTTTAGGAGTTCGAATCATATCATAGTGGCCTCTCGTCACATGTTTAACCCGGTTGGCGAGTTGCTTGGGTAGATATGGGAGGAGGGTGTTACAGTGGCTCACCAAGGACCAAGTTCAGAAGAAGTTTCCCCATCTCATGGAGGCACTCAATGCAATGGGGAACATTCCTTCCTAAACAAGAAGGATTGCTACAAGTGGATATTGGTGGCCACCCTCCTTTTCCACTTGTACTTGCACCATTATTTCTTTTAATTTCCTTAATCATAGCATAGTTTACTATTTTAGGGAGTTTTTTGGGTCCTCAACTTTCGAATTCATTTTGAGGCACTCAACGTTTTTTTTGGAAAATGGGAAAACCCATATATTATTTTAAGGGTTTGTAGTTGGAAGTTGTAGTCCTCTGATAGATATTTCTAATGAGATATCGTACATGTCAAACAGATATCATATGACAAAGTTATGATCTTGAGAATTTGATGTACCAATTTACCCCAATAGGGTCTGTTGTAACATTATTTGGTTGTGATAAGTTAGTATATTAGCCAAAAATAATTTTAAAATGTTAAGTTAGGATATGGATGCAAAAGAAAGAAAATTTAAAATGTTAGACCAATTTAATGTTTTATAGCCATCCATATCAATAAAATGATAGGTGTTATCTACCCTAAACAATAAGGCAAAAGAAAAAAAAAATGTTAGGGAAGAAAAAAGAAAAGAATGGCTTCATTTCATCTTTTCATAAATGAATAGGTTGCTAGTCAAAGGAAATGTCAAATGTTATCTTCTTATGCCGAAGGAAAGGGAAAAGGATTAAATTTTTTCTCTAAGGTTTTATTTTGATGTATTAACCCCCTATTCCTAAGTATTAAACCCCAAAATCTCCCCTCCACTCATATTTTCCTCCACCCACTTATCTCTAAGTTTTATTACCTCCCCATACATTGCAAATATTCCCCACTATGCAGTGAATTAATTCCTGCCGGCCCCACCAGGTGCCCTATCACGTCATGCTAACTTTCTGCCACCTCTCACTCCATCTCCACCCATCTCCTAAGATCTGATGACCCACATGGAATTTCGCCCCCCCCCTCACCATCTAAACTTTACCGTCGGTGGGGAGGTCTGAAATGGGCAGTATACGAAACCGCGTTTGTCCCTATGTGTCAACACCATGGATTTTCGAACCCCCCTAGAGCGAAACCACTAACTGCTCCCCCCCCCCCCCCTCCCGAAAAGCAGTTTCTTCGCCTCCTGATACCACTCTCCTACCCATTGTGCTTCCTCCACTTGTTGGGTGTGGAGCATGATTATTTAGAGGTCGATGTTTCAACCAGATGTATACCCCAGGAAGATTGTACACCCCTCCACAGGGGGGGGAGGGGTATGGGGGGGGACTTACCCCTTGCGGGGGTCCGAGGGGGCTAATACCCCCGATTAGGGGGTTTGGGGGCCAGTGGTTCCCTAGCAGGGGTTTTGGGGGCAGCGCCCCCGAAGCTAAAAACAGATGTAGAATTGCCTTGTAAAAGTATAGTAATTTCTAGTTAATCTAGGTCGTTCATTAGGTGGATGATATAGTGGTAGAATTTATGTTTAGTTTAGGGTTTTTTTGCCCTAGAAGGAAACCCCTCTCTTTGTATGAGGGCATTTTATTGAGGCTATGTAATAGATGTGTATTCTTCAAGCGAGAAACAGAGAGGTGAGACTGTGAGAGAAAACAGAGGATATTACAGCGGTTCTGCTGTAGGTTGCATCTCTTCATTTTGCTAGATAATAGAAAGGAAGGACTGACTATTCAGGGTGGACGTAGCCCAAACTAGGTGAAACGCGTATATCTGTGTCTCTCTAGTTTTATGTGTTTGTGTTTTTCCGCATATTATACGTCTTGCATTTCTCTGTCATATATATAATTTTTCTAACACCACTCACCTTCCGCCAAGTCATCTTCCTGTTAACTCCACCAATTACATTCCCTCCCTCCAAAATTAAGTCGTTAAGAAGTAAATGGTTTATTCGTTAATCCAATGGACCCACGCCACCTTCGACGAAAAACCCATATTGTTATATAAACCTCCCTTTTACTCATCAACTGGTTATTGAATTCATACAATGCCACTGTAATTGCTTTGTTACTGGTTCGTTGGACTAAACTTCAACATTTTCACCCGCCAACAACATTGTCTTCTCACTCATTTTCAAACTATTTCCTTTGTTCTTTCCCCCAAAACTTGAATCCTATCTACGTATTGAAACCTCCAATCCAATTTTCACTAATGTCCTTAGCCTCATGCCAAGATTCCTCCAAAGGAAAAGGGACTAGAAGAACCTATCAATCCTTTGATTTATCCTCCCATTGATTTTCACCACATCCCTTTGGCTGAAAAAGACCTTAAAATCCATGAAACTCTATGAATTTGACCTTTTTGAGATGTATTGCTGACTCGAGGACAAATAAATTAACAAATCCAATGACATTTAGCTGTGGAAGTCCAATTTATCCCACTATATTTTTCCTCCTACCCACAACACCCCAGAATTTGTTAGGAAGTGTCATGCATCTTATTTTCCAAGCCAAAGGGCCATCATTACCCCTACTAGAGAAATTTTACTTACTATCACTCCTCAAGCCATAGAACAAATGATGCAAGCCCCCATAGTAGAGAATGCCACCCCCTTTTCTTATGAAGCACTTGTTAAACTATACCAGAAATTAGACTTTGTTAAAAGGGCCAAAACCCTGGAGCTTTTCTTGACAGAATATGCCTCATTGCCAAAGAAAAATCCTCCTTATCGCTCCTCTATTTTCCCTAAGAGAGCCACGCAAATTATCACAGTTATCTTTTACCTCCTTAGCTACTACTCGGATCAGTGGGTAGATGATGCCATCATAGGATTTCTATCCATTTTCTCTGTTGATTCTAAGCCCTCCATCATGTTTAACTTTAGCTAATTTCTTGTAGATTCAATTCATCAGCAGCTTATCAAATTCCCAATTGAGGAGGTATTCAACTACGTTTTTGTGTTAGTTTATATGTTCTTATACTTTCAAGGAGACAACATCAACCTTGCTTTACAAAAGTTGGATGAAAAAGGAAATAAAGAGTTAGTCATCTTCTAGACTACACTAGTGATGAAGGAACAAAAGGAATATACATATAAATAGTTCATAGATATGTTTGTGCATCTAGAAATCAGTCTCATAGGCACTAAGATAGAACTGAGGATTAGTGAGGAAATTATAATGGTGTTGCATCTATCAGACCAATTTCAGACAGGGGATTGGTACCTCTATCAAAACTATACAAAATTGAGAATATTTGGGTGTGAGCTTGCACCTTACATGCTACCTAAATTCCTCCAAATGAGGATTTTTCTCTAGAGTACACAAGGCAGATGCTCAATATGGATGAGATCAACTTTGTAGCTGCCATGAAGAAGTCCCAGTTCAAAATTAAAACACAGATTGGGCCTTTCATTTGCAATAGCAAGGCAACAAGGGAAGAAGCAGATAAGATATTAAAAGAAATGCAGTTCAGCCTTAGCTTCACCTTGTCATACGATCCATTAGGGATCATTTCTAAATTAAGAGTAGAAACCAAATCTGCTGCTTATTTTCACATAGCTAGACCAGAGATAAAGAAGTATAAAAACTAGCTAGAATGGGTTGAGACTACCCAACAAGAGGCAAAAGAACTACTGGTATCATCCTCTACAACTCTTACCATGCAAGAGAAAACATCTAAGAGAAGAAGAGAATAAGAGTCCCCTTCAGGGACTAAAATTTTTAGTGAAGGATACAAAATTATGTATAGGAATAAGGCCAAGCTTCTTTCCAAACTAAGCCTCAGCAAGGATTCAAAGCAAGAGAACATTGTCACTGCTAATGACCCACTTGTTTCCTCATTAGTGGGTGATTAGACCACAATGTCTCCCACTAACTCCATGCCTTCACATGATTAGCAGCAAATACAGACCATCACACCTACTACAAGAGAGATAGAGAAAAGTATAATGGACATTTTTGAAGAGATAAAAGTAAGGAATGAGGCCTTAAAGATTAATACCTATGATCAATTCTTGAAGCAGACATATGGTTCTCAAAGCAGGTTGTTGTCAACCTTTGATTCAGAAAAAGGTAAAATGCAAATGGCATTCCTCCAGGCACAAGTTCCCTAGCCCAAGGCAGCATCAGACTATAAGAAGACAACATTTGAGTTTGATGTAAGATATATACATCACATTGACCAAATGGAGATGCATAAGTAGACTGGGGAAATGATTTTTTCCACTTTTACTAACATTGTTATGCACTTTTCTAAACTGCAGGTTACATTGGCCAATGTTCAATCACAACTGAATATGGAAAAGGTCTTTGCACTTGCCAAAGACACCATGGAGGACTTGGTGATGAAATTGGGTTATGACCCTTCAAACGTCAATGCTGCAAAAGAGCTTGTAAAGAAAAACAATTTAGATATAGCAGCATTAAGGAAGCAATTAAAATTTCTAGCCATAGAAGATCCTTTGGCCAAGGATATTGAAGAAACAGAGACACAAAAAGCAGATATGATGAAGCTCCTAATGGAGCAGAGTGCCTAGTTGAAGAAAATGGAGACAAAGATGGAAAATATGATTAAAGAAAAGGAGAAAACTTCCAAAATGGTTGTTGTCCCTTTGGAAGCACTCCCTATCACAGCCATGTTACACTAAAAAATGTCACCTTGACTACTTACAGTTAGTATGGCTCCAATCAACAAGTCATGCTACCCTCTTAGGCAAGTCTCATGCCTCTGTTATCCATCTCAAACTCAAAGAAGAGAGAAAGTCTTGTAAAAATCATGTTTATCTCTGGGGTCGCAGGTTCTCTCTAGCCTTACCTGCGGGGACGCTGATCATGTTCACAAAATATGCGTCCATGGACGCTCTGTATGTTAAGGGACAGGTGCGTCCCTCTGTAAAAGGCAAAATGCGCGAGTTTTATCTTGAAAAAGTTACTTGTGGTTACTTCTAGAACATTCTAGAGGTCGGTTTGATGAAATGGATGCGCCTCCAGTTGGTTCATGTATCTCTATTAAGGGGGAACCTATCCCATCAATAAGGGAGCTATCCCACCCATAGAGGGGGATGATCCCATTGATAGTGGACCTGAATAACCTCTTTACAGCACTATAAATGAAGGCATTGAGCCAGAAGGAGAAGAGGTTGGAGCTATACATTTTCTTTGGGTAAATGCTGCAGGATTTAGGTCTTCCATTAGAGCCTTTGTGAGGAGAGATTGTCTTCACTTGATTCTACTTGGGAGAGGGTGAGCTTTGTCAAAGTAGAGGAAAACCCTTGATGGACCCTGGGAGGAACTTGCACAACACCAAGGCCAGGTTGTAAGAGTTTCTTTGTTTCGTTATTAATACAAACTGGTTTATTTTTCTCAATAGCTTGTGTTAATGAGTTATTTCATGTGTTCCTTGGTCTGCATGTTGAATATATGTTTTATTATATGAAATGCAAGTGCTTGGTAATTGTTTGATTGTTTGTGGTTGCAGGAATTGACTTGAAGGAGGAGCTCATCCGGATCGTCAAGAACGGACTTCAACAACAGCGTTTTGGAATAAGGTAAGCCTAAACACTTGTAGTTTTCATGTTGTAAAAGGTGTATTTAGAGAAAGATCACTCCATTTTGTCTTGTTTGTCATTAGAATGTCTTAGACTTCTAGGAAGGTCAGTCGTGTCCGCACCCTTGACAGATTCCGTGTGACAAATTGGCGACTCCGCTGGGGAATCCATTAATGAGAGAGTCTTTTCCTTTATATGAACTTTGCTTTGAGAAAATCATTTTTATTTTCTGGTTTTTGACTGTGAGAATTAGTATTTGGGTGGCTTAGCTGTAGCTTTAGTTGGCTTTAGTTTTTCTTCCTTTTTCCAGAAAGACGCAGTCTCTGTGTGCTGCACAGTGCGTCCTTGGACGCGCTGTTGTCGACTGCACAGTGCGGGGTCGCACCTGTGACAACTGCTGGCCTGCGTCTTCCTGTAAAAGTTAAGAAAATTCCATTTTTGCCTTAAATTACTTTTAGATTTTGTTTTTTCTTAGTGTTTTCTGCCCAGATCCTTTAGTACCCTGTCAAGAATTCTTACCTGAACTGGTTTTGTGAGCTTTGAGTGTTTTAGTGGTTTTCAACGAAGTTTAGACCTAGGGTTTGATTTTTGGAAAGGCTTTGTAGTAACTTTGAGCTTAGAAAGTTGTCCAGCCTTAGATATCTCTGGTTAGTCAACCTTCTTAGAAGTTGAGCCTGCCGTAAAGTCTCCTTGTTTGAGCAACTTGTCATTTGAGTTGTTTTGGGTCAAATTTCGAATTGCTTGTTTTTAAAGTATTGATTTCCATTTTCAAAAAGGACAAAAAGATTAGAATTTTGTTTTGACTAGTTTTTGGTTCTGCAATAAGCTAGTCCTTGATTTGATTGTGATCAAGTAAAACACCTTAGAAATAATCATTGTTAGTTTTGGCCTCGTTAAGATTGCTTAGAGTAAATTTGCCTTTAGTTTGCTTATGAGTGCATTTTCATAGATTTTAAGAGTTGTTAAGATTGATTTTTGGTTATATTAGATTTATTTGCTTTATTAAAAGAAAAATACAAAAACATCTTCTTAAAAGTCTTGTTTCAAGTAGCTTTTTGTTTTCAAAAGAAGAAAAGAGTTTTTTTCGTGCATGTAAAGAGAAGTTATGTTTTTATGCTTGGAAAAGAAAAACGAATTGTTTCTTTGATTGTCTTCAATTAAGAAGTTGCTTTTATAAGGATTGCATTCTCTCAACTTTTTAGTTAAGCAATTCATCGAAAAAGTAAAGTAGTGGATAAATCATTTTAGGTGCATTTTGTAGTGGTTTCGAGTCGAGTCAACATACCACTAGTTTCACTTCCATCACCTTTTGACTTAAGAAACAACCTTAAAAGTAACGCTTAAATTAAAATCAATCTAGTAATCTTTATTTTTCTAGGGCTCTGAAGCACCAACATAGCTTAGGCTAGGGTCTTGGAGTAGGTGAGTACTTAACTCTCCAAGACTACAAAACCAAACAGATAGTCTATCTTGAGTAGAACAAATCCAATTGTTTCAGTTACATTCTGGGAAAGCTCCTCTTAAAGGAGAAACACGAGCTCGTGTCCGAACCAGTGAGGGGATCATTCCTCCCTCGTTGGGAACGACGCCAGGCAGTACGTATTACAAACGGTAAACCTCGGATTAACCATTGTCGAGGAGCCAGGGGTCACTTATCGGTAAACCTTGGATTGTTGTCAAGGAGCCGGTAAGGGGATTGGAGCTTGCTACTCTGCCCTTGCGTGCTGTCGGAGTTTAGACTGTTCCCCCAGGTGTAATTGTTGTGATTGGTAACCTTAGTGGCCATAATATCTAGGATTCTACCCAAGGTGACGGTGGAGGGAAGGTCCCACTGTACCTGGAGCAGACGTCGGTTATACTCACTTGGATTTTCTGGGGGGTTCGCTTCACTTCGAGACGGTTAAAGTGGAGGAACTTGGTCCAGTCTATTCATTAAGCAGGTTGCCGGGGTAACTGTTCCACCCACTATTTCTGTACTGAATCCTGCGAGGTTGGGCCTAATCACCAACTAGCGCTTTTGGTCCGGAAGACTACTGTTTGTGTGTGGTTTGACGCTCTAGATTATTTAGGCGTGTGCTTCAAATTTGATTGGTTCTTTAGAAGACTTTAGGTGGTTTGATTTGAAATTTTTTACTTTGTTTTCGTGTGTTGTAGTTAAAATCTTTAATTGTGGCGGAATTACCGAGAAGGTCCCGTCGTATTGCGGGCCAGTCTCCTGAAGTTGTATCTGTGGCCGAATTGTTGAGAAGATCCCGTGAACTTAGGGGTTCACCTCCTCGAGACGACCCCAGTTATTTAGAGGGTTTAAAGGTCCTTGTAACTCCTAGTGGCAGTAAAGTAGGTCCACCTGAAGAAGGAGAATCTTCTTTGGTAGTCCATCCAGATTACGAAAGATTAGAAACAGGTTACAATCCCGAAGCTGTTACAGTTTCCGAGCTTGCTGGTAGTTTTTCATCTGCCAGTGAAACAGGCGAAGAACCTGAAATTTCAGAACCTGTTACTCCAACTCCTAGTGTTCCTGATTCACCAAGAATAGAAAGAATTATCACCGAAAATCTTCCTGTTGGATTAATTGCTATAGAAGAACTTGTTCCAGAGGAAGAAATAGGCGTTTCTGATTCTGAAGATCTAATTACCCTTGATCTAAGGGAGCGTGAATCCATCTTTTACAGTCCTCCTAGAAGTGAGTCTTGGTACCTTGCATTAACCAATTTTTTAGACAACTCAGTAGGTTTTTCTACACCTCGTACTCCGGTTCCACCTAGAGGAATTCATTCTCCTGTAAATATGTCTGGTCAGTCGTCTGTGTTTTCGCAAAGTCCTGAATCATTTTTACATGGCGGTCCTTCTGTTCCTACTGGGTATCAGTCACTTTCTGGTACCTTTGCGGGAGCATCTCCTCAACCTGTTGATCATGGGTTATTAGTTGGAAACAGTGGTAATGTACCATTGAGTATAGGTGAAGTTTATATGATGTCAGGTTCAACTCCCATTAACCAACCTCAAGGTGGCCAATTACCGCCTGGGGGGCAACCTTCGTTAATGCCTGGGGGGCAACCTCAAGGTACTTCATTTGTGACTGGGGGGCAACCTCAAGGGTATCAACCCCAAGGGTATCAACCCCAGCCTCAATATGTACCCCAAAGTCAACCTCAGTATCAGTATCAACCTCAAGGATGGCAACCTCAAGGATGGCAACCCCAAGGGTATCAACCCCAAGGGTATCAACCTCAAGGATACCAACCTCAAGGTCAAGGTCAACCCCAGTATTCGTATTTACCTCAAGGTTATCAACCTACGGGTCAATACCCTGGTCAAGGTTATCAACCACCTCAAGGGCAATCATATGGGACTACACCTTACAGTTATCAACCCTATCCTCAATACGGCTATGGATCTCAGTATCCTCAACCTGTTACGAGTCAATACCCTGGAATGTTAACATGGGATCCGTCACAGGGTCAACAGATGTCGCAACCAAGTATACAGTCGGTACCTCAAGCAGGACAACCTGCAGTTCCTGGTCCACCCCAGCAACCGCAACCTGTCCAGTCAAGTGTTCAGACCCCTGTAACTTCTGTAGTTACTCAGCCGCCAATTGCACCGAGTACTCCACCTCACACGGCTGCAGCAACTACCGCTTCATCTACCATGCTTACATCTGGAGTATCGGCAGCTCCGGTTTCTACTGTCCCTGTAACCGTTCCTCAGACATCTGTACCGTTGTCTGGACCCACGGTTCAAACCACAGTCCAGATGCCTGCAGGTCAACCTGGTACAAGTACGGTTGTTACTACTCAACCTCAATTTGTTCAACCTCCGTACCAGGGACAGTATCAACCTGGGCAAGCTGCCCAACAACCGGTTTACCAGTATCAACCGTATCCTGGGTACAATTATCAACCACCTCAACAACCCCAGTACGGTCCGGTTAATCCTGGTTTTCCAGGAGGATATAATATCCCCAATGCGAATCCTGTTCCTAGTTATCCTGGATATCCTCCTCCTGGGGCTGGTATTGTGACTCAGAGTTTTAGAGATCCTAACCGGCAGTTACCATTTATTGCGACTTTAGATTTACCCGACTTGACGCGCCTAACGAACGATCCAATTCAATATCTTCCGTTCTGGCCGCCAATGCCAAATAAGTTGCCCAGCGATATACCCAAGTTCGAAGGTAAGTCTGGAGAGGATCCGTCTAATCACGTGATGACTTACCACCTCTGGTGTGCATCAAATTCCATCTCAGATGATTCTATCCGCTTACGTCTTTTCCAGCGTACACTCATTGGTCTCGCAGCCAAGTGGTACATTGAGTTGCCACGGGCTTCTTTTTACAACTTTAGCCAGTTAGCTACTTCATTCTTAACTCATTTTCAGTTACCAGTCAGATACGATAATGGTACGGAATTATTAACTTCGCTAAAACAATCGACATCCACGTACATTTCTGATCACATCCATGAGTGGAGACGTCGAAGGAGATTAGTGAAAGTTTTTATCCCGGACCAAATTTTAGCTGAATGGTTTGTAAAATCATTATTACCAAGAATTACTGAAGATGTAGCTAAGGCCGGCGTAGTTACTGAGGAGCAAGTCATTGCTCAGGCACAATACCTTGACTTAGTTTACACTCAGTCGGGTACGTTACACGAGAAAATTCCGGATCTTCCAAAGTCAAACCAAATCGCTGCTGCTCCTTCGGGATCTCATGCCGCTGATGGTATGATCGGTATCGTGACTACGAAGAGTAAGAAGAAGTCTTCCAAGACCTCCAATACTCCAATTATCACTTTGCCTGATTCTCCGACAGGAGAGTCTTCTCCTCCTGAACTTACCGCCGACATTCACGCTGTAGAGTCATCTACGGCCAAATCCAAAAACGGTGGAAAGAAGAAAGGAAAGAAGAAGGCTAAAGCAGACAAGGCTCCAAAGGAGAAAACGGAAAAGTCGGAAACCAATGACGAAAAGCGCAAACCTCGTTATCCTTGTCTCATTTGTGAAGAAGATCATTTTACGAGAGACTGCCCTCATCGGGCCGAGGTAGTGAAAATAGTTAAAGGTTCTCCGACTCCTGCTGTGTTAAAGAATCCATTCCCGAGCAGGAAAATAAGATGATAGGTTCTTCTTCGAATGCCAGTGAAGAACCCATTTTGATGATGTCTCATGTCAGGATTGCGACTCGATCGCAAGATTATGGTAGTAAGGCTCCTGTTGATGGTAAAGAAGCAGAATCTTCTCACTCTAACCCATCAACCTCAGCTCCTGGTTCCGATCCACTACAGATCGAAAAACCTAACCCAGACTTAGTGATTAAGCCGCCCGCCAAGGGTGTACTTCGAAGGTCTGCTTTCAATCCACATGCGAGAGCAGCCCAGAATTACAACATTGTTGAAGACTTAGCTGTTTCACCTTCAGCAATGTCGGCACTCGAAGTGCTGCAATCATGTCCAGCGCAACGAAAATTGCTTTTGTCGGCTATTGGAGCTGTCGATGTTCAGGACCCGAACCTAATGATCTTTGATCTAGAAAGTAGTACACCGCGTCTCCCCCATCAAATGGCTTTCCAAATTCCAGTGATAGTCAAAAACAGGCCTATTCATCGGACTGTGATTGATGAGGGAGCTTCTACGTGTATTATGTCGATTCAATGTTGGAGATCGCTTGGTTCTCCTTCGTTGAACCAATCCCCCACCATCCTTAAGGCCTTTGATGGCCGTGGGTTCCGTCCGTTTGGTATTCTACAAGAATTGCCTATAGGGGTCGAAGGTAAAACCGTTAGTCTGGATGTGGAAGTGGTTGATGCCCCTCTAGACTACAACCTTCTTTTGGGTCGAAGTTGGTCATATGCTATGACAGCGGTCGTTTCATCGGTCTTCAGAGTCATTAAGTTTCCACATAACGGTAAGATCGTGACTATTGATCAGCTGACATACTTTTCATCCGACCCAACCTCTTCAGAAACTATCCAGCATGTTGGTAAAACGACAATCCCTTATAGGGACATTGGTGTAGGTTTAGTTAAGGATTCCGGTTTACTGGGAACTTTTCCTCTCCCTCCACTCAATGCAGACCCTTCGTTCGCAACAATTCATATGATCACGTCAGAAAACATTATTTATGATGATCCTTGGTATGTTCCCTCTGACTCTGAGCTAGACTCACTCGGTGATGTTATGCCGTTGAGTCCGTATGAGATTGCTTATGAAGCTCTTATGTCTTTTACCGACTTTCATTCAACCGACCAAATGAATGTGGTCAGTGAAGAGTCACTTTTCACCTCACCCTTAGAACGGATAACGTTTCCCGAAGAAGTGTCATCTGACGAACAACTTCGCGAAATCCTAAGTGTAGATGATCTACCATGGGACGATCTCCATCACAGATCTTCGTTTTTACCTAAGGATGATGCTTTGAAAATGATTTTTCATCTATCTTTACCGCTGAATATGTCAAAGACGCTCAGGATCCAACGAAACATTCTGATTCAGAGCTGAATTTAGGGAATATTTCTCGTACTATTCCCATTGATATTTCAGTGAAGCCCGGAATCAAGGAGAACATTCATATAGGTGCCGCATGTACTGACGAAGAAATTGAAACTTACAAGGCCCTATTCCAAGAATTCCGCGACGTGTTTGCCTGGTCCTACGAAGAAATGCCAGGAATCGATCCTGCCATTGTTGTTCATGAAATCAAAACCTACCCGGATGCTAAACCCATTCGGCAACGGTTGCGTCAGATTCACCCTCGAAAAGCAGCTGCAATCAAAGCCGAAGTCGAAAAGCTGTTGAAAGCAGGTTTCATTTATCCGATCCCGTTAACGGATTGGGTATCGAATATTGTTCCCGTCAATAAAAAACAAGGAACAATAAGAATCTGTATCGATTATAGGGATATCAATCGAGCTTGTCCAAAAGACAACTATCCTACGCCTTATATCGATCAAATTATTGATGATTGTGCCGGAAGTGAGATGTTTTCCTTCATGGATGGTTTCTCGGGTTATAATCAAATCAATATTCTACCTGCCGATCAACCAAAAACGGCATTCATTTGTCCATGGGGGACATTTGCTTATTGCAAATTACCTTTTGGCCTTAAGAATGCCGGTGCTACTTTTCAACGGGCCATGTCTTATGCATTTCATGACATCAAGCACATTGTGCAACCCTATCTCGATGATTTGCCTGCTCATTCTTTACACCGAGCTGATCACCTTGTCCACCTACGAGCAATCTTTATGAGGTGTAGGCATTATCGAATTCGGTTGAATCCCCACAAGTGTGTTTTCTGTATAGAAACAGGTCGATTGCTGGGATTTGTTGTTTCCAAAACCGGCATTCGCGTCGATCCCTCGAAAGTCGAGGCTATCATCCAATTGCCTCCTCCTTCGAGTTTGCGCCAACTCCAAAGTTTGCAAGGGAAAGCAAACTTTTTACGCCGATTCATCCCTAACTACGCCGAGGTCACTAAAGGTTTTACACGGTTGTTGAAACAGAACGTACAATTCTTTTGGGACGAGATTGCTCAACAATCTTTTGATGCACTGAAACACGCGTTGACCCATGCACCGTTATTGCATCCTCCCAACTACAACCAGGACTACTTCTTATACCTCGCAGCTTCGCATTCCACCATTGGAATGGTGTTAGTTCAAGAAGATGAATTCAAGGCAGAGCATGTGATATATTACCTTAGCAGAACCTTAAATCCAACTGAGTTAAAATATTCACATGTGGAGAAATTGGCCCTGGCAGCCGTTCAAGCTGTCCAGCGTTTTCGTCACTACATTCTTCTCCGCAAAACTACTGTTATTTCGGATTGCAACCCTATGATTTATATCTTGACAAAACAACTGCTAGGGGGCAAGTACTCTAAATGGATCGTCATCCTGCAAGAGTTCGACTTGGAGTTTGAGAAGTCCAAGTCTAAGAAATCTTTAGTCTTTGCGGAATTGATGTGTGATTTCCCGAGTGCTGACACAGAGACTGTGGCAGAGGAGTCCATTGCGGACGAATCTTTGTTTCTTATTAGCACTGTAGATCCGTGGTATGGGGATATAATCATCTATCTCCAAACCCAAACCTTTCGGCCTGAAGCTTCCAAGGAAAACCGTCGAAAAATTCGGTTTCAATCCCAGCAATACAGAATTATTGGAGATACACTTTATCGCCTGGGGGCAGACTTAGTTTTTCGACGTTGTTTAACTCACGATGAGGCTGAGAGAGTTTTGAATGATTGTCACTCTGGAGCATGTGGCGGTCATATGTCTGGGTATGCCACAGCTCAGAAGGTGTTGCGCGCTGGCTATTTCTGGCCGTCTATGTTTAAAGATTGTATCCTTGCCGTCAGAAAATGCCACAACTGTCAAGTGTTTGATCGCAAGATGCGCGCTCCACCTGCTCCTCTCCACCCTATAATTGCCGCTGGTCCATTCGCCAAATGGGGCATTGACTTTATTACTTGTAACCCTCACTCGGCCGGGGGGCATGCGTATATCATCCTTGCGGTTGATTATTTTACTAAGTGGGCCGAGGCGATGCCTACATTCGACGCAAGCGGCAAGACAGCTGCACTTTTCGTATTCAATCATATCATAACTAGGTTTGGTGTCCCACAAGCAATCATTACGGACCATGGAAGCCATTTTCGAAATGTCATGATGACTGAACTTACAAGCCAGCTTGGTTTGCGCCACGATAGCTCTACACCTTATTATCCGCAAGCCAACGGTTTGGTTGAGTCAATCAACAAAGTTCTAGTCGTCATGATTCGACGGATCATTGGTATCCATCGAACGAATTGGCATAACATGTTATTTTCGGCGCTATGGGCATATCGAACTTCAGTGAAAAATTCAACAGGTTTCACCCCTTTTCAGCTAGTTTATGGCTTAGAAGCTGTGTTACCTATTGAGTGCGAAATCCCATCACTTCAAATGGCTGTCGAATTACTTCCAGCTACTTCCGAAGAGGAGAAACGGTTGTTATACTTAGCTAAATTAGATGAGACTCGACGTGACGCTACTTTAGCTATCGAGACTCACGCGAAACGAATGAAAGCTCAGTACGATAAAAATGTAACCCCTCGAAGTTTTTCGGAAGGAGACCTAGTACTATTATATGATCAAGCTAACGATAAGCTAGGTGCTGGAAAATTCGTTCCCATGTGGCATGGGCCCTACATTGTAAAGCGAAAGCTAGCAAAAGGGGCTTATGAGTTAGTTGATTTTGATGGGGACTCTTTGGGCAAACCCAGAAATGGACTTTACCTAAAGAGGTATTATGCTTAAAATGATGGATGGAGAAATTTTTAGATAGGTTAGATTTCCTTTCTAGCTAGCAAGTGTGTTAGTTTAGTCAGTGTGCTTAGCTTAGCAAGTGTGGTTTTTCGTCATTATTTTGGCTCATCTTGGTTTTACTCTTGATATTGTAGATGTCGACGCCTCTCCAAACATACATTGGATTTGCTGATGGTGCTTGTCGTAGTACACGGAATATCTCTTCCGCAGCTTGGGTTATCTATTCGCCCTCTGACGAGTTAGTTTCTATGCATGGGGTAAGCCTCGGTCAAACAACGAATAACATTGCAGAATACAGTGCAGTGGTTGAATTATTATCCGAATCTATTTCATTTGGAATTCGACGTTTGATAGTGAGGTTAGATTCTGAACTTGTTGTATTACAGCTTAATAGAGTTTATGCCATTAGAAATCCTGTGTTATTAAGGTTGTTTTTGAGAGTGCGTCTCTTGGAACGTGAATTTGATTACATTGAATATCAACATATTCCAAGGTCTTTGAATACATTAGCAGATGCAATTGCTTCTCAAGTGTTGGACAGACATTTATAATAATCATGCAAGTAAATTTAAAGACATTTCATCATACATGTTAAACAAGATAAGCCGATAATAGTGATATATAGATATAGATAGAAGTGTGTCCAAAAATATATACATCGTCTTCGATCATAGGTTTAACACACCTTATGATCGGCAAAATGATAGTGCAAAAAGTCAAAAATGTCACATGTGACTACAAAAGTGACTAGTCAATCACTGGTGGTGCTCTCTGTACGACACCACTGCGCGGGCTATCTTGCGCAGAAATCTCCTAAACGGTCCAGGGACTGCAACCACGAAGCGCTGAAGCCTCATTGGAATGTCATCCATAGTAGTCTCAGGTATATCTGCCGTGAGACGCTCTAGATCATGCTCCAAATCGGCTAGTACTTCTGCTGTCGCATCCTGTAAGGCCGGTGCCGGTGCAGCTGGATGTCGTCTGTCATAAGGACGGAGATTGGCTGGACGCTGTGGTCCAACATCTGCATTTTTAAAATTTTACTGTTACTTTGAGACGATATATATGAAAAATAAAAAAAATACATAATTAGAAAACTTGTGAAAATGAAAGTACCTCTGTCATCCCATTGTTCTCCCTGTGGAAGAACCATGTCCGGATCACCTCTGAAATCCATTCCGGCATATGGAAAGTCTTGTATCACAAAAAGCTGGCCCTCTAGCCAGTCGAAGTAACTGTCTGAGAATCGAACCACTGCAGCACCCTCGTCAGGATGCCGGGCCATCACCGCAACCCATCGAACAAGCTTTGGCTCCCGAGGACCCAAGTCATCAACAGTGAGTTGCTGAGGGATCAGCATAGGAACTCTCTCCAAGGCAAAGCTCACGACTAGAGGCCCATATCCAAAAGTCTTTAGTCGTCCGTTCTTTGCCTTGGTTAGTTGGCTCTTCATATGAGCCGACACAGCTTCGCACCAGTTGAAGATGGTGCCTTGGTAACAGTCAACTGCCATCCGCATTTGGGATCCGGAAGCAATGTGCAAGGCGGCCGCGCCACAAATCCTAGTGACCGTAAATGCAATAACTCTAAGTTCCGCCAGAGCGATGTGCTTTATCTCCACACCTTTTTTATGGTGAGTCCCTGGTCTGCACCACTCCTCGCGGAGATCATCAAGGGATTGGCCACCCGGCCTGGTCCCCGCAAGGTTGAGTTGCTCACCTCTGTTTGGCAAGCCAGTGAGAAAGTATACATCCGAGGGCTCTATCTCGAGCTGGTGCCCTCCAATGTAAAAACATTGATCTTGAACGTTCCATCGCTCAACTAGCCATTCCAAAAATCTTACCTGGCCCCTCATGCCCGGTATGGTCCAATATTTGTACAATCCACATGTTCTTAAGGCATCCAGAGAGGGTTGGTGGTTAATCGCAGCTTCATCGTCTTCTACGTGCTCTCTCTCTCTCCAGTCTAACATGTTTTGGCCCTGCACATCAAAAGAGTCAATTAGAAATTAATTTGAGAAAATTTGGTGGTTTTTTGAGAGAGTTAGGGTTTTGAAATGCGCCCTTTGCGGAAGACGCACCCCGGCTTTTTAGCACAGGGCGTCCGGACGCAGCTCGCCTGAAGGCGGACTGCGTCCCCAGACCTTTTTCCCGTGTGAGAAAAAGTCGGGGGACGCGGCACACCCGAAGGGCACCTGCGTCCGCCGAGGGGCGCATTTTGAACCCAAAACCCCCCCAAAAAATGAAACAGAGACCAAAAACAAAAAACTAAACGGATAAAAATGAAGAGTGGGATGTGTAAAATACCTCGGTGAAGCGGCGTTCGATTCCGACGGTCAGATTTTCCGCAGCAACCACGGGAAGTTTCTTGTCAAAAGCTCCTTTTTCAACCTCAACAGTGAAACGGTAAAAATGACATGGTAAAAGGTCTTTTTATAGGTTTTTTGGATGAATTAGTTCATTTTTTACCATGAAAAGATGTTTTCAAATGTATTTTTGCCTATTTTAAACAGGTATGAGTAATGTGTCGCTTTTGTGCAGGACGAAGGGATTTCAAGGGAAATTGTAATTTTTCACAAACAAAATTTCAGAGTCATCTTTTAAGCCCTTTTCTGACTCCTAAAACATGAAAAGATCGCCGAGTGTTTCTTTTTCACTCGTTAAAACGGAATTAAAAGACGGTCCCCTTTTAGCTCTTTTCTGACCGTAAAATCAGGAAAAGATTGCCGGGTTTTTGTCGTTTCAAACTCGATAAGGAAATAAAACGACGTGTCTTTGATCGCTTTTTACTTTTCAGGTCAACGATACTATTATGAAAGTACTCCTTGGTCGCAAGATCAAGCGGTTCCCCCAGGTATTATTTTATACTTTTTCGGGCTTGAGGGACACAAATATACGAAAAAGTTCAACGTGGAGTTTCCTTAAGTTTTTCAGACTCTCTAAAAATGAAAAACGCCGAGTTTCTCCTATACTGGGCTCGTTAAACTTTTACAGTAAAGGACCTGTTCAATTACAAACAGGAACGAACCACTCCTTCCTAGGGTTCGCATTTAAACTAGGTTGGACTCGTCCGAAGGATGAGCTTATAATCAAGCATATGTTATCCTCCTCAAGCTTGTTAAAAATAAAGAGGTACTTGCCAGAAATGGTGGGGGAAAAAAGAGAAGAATGAACCTATTTGTCACCTTTTGCCTCAGAAGAAACTTTATTACCGCTCTTGAACACGACACTTTTCATTCACCTGGGTTGGGAAATCTTTTACCTCACAGTTGACTAAATCACTTTGAAAATCTTTAACCGGGTTCAGGGATCAACTTTGAGTTATTCGTCACCAAACCATCTGTTGTGTCGTTATGTGTTCAAGAGGTCTGCAAGCAAAACTTTCATCTGCAAAATACTTGTCATCCATTGACCATCCCTGAGTCAGTCCTTACAGCAACATTTCTTCAACTTGAACAATGATTTCGTGTTGCAGGCTTGCCTGCAACGGGTCGCTTTCTATCGACATCGACACATTATCTAGAAAGATGACTTAGGAATCGACAGTACCTTGAAGTCTGCATGCATCAATGGCAGGTTTCTCGCCTTTGACGTCAGTTTACATCATTGACTTTCGATCAAAGGATTCCGTGAAGTGTTCGACATCAAAACATCTATTCACATTTCACGGGTTGTGCTTGGTACTTTGAGGACCATTGACATTACTGGTGGTTTCTCTCACGCTTGTTAACAGTTTACATCATTGACTGGTAATCAAGTGGTTTCTAACATGTTCGACATCGAATCATTTAATCACATGGCTAGAATCGTACCAATTCGGGAAGTAGAAGTGAAGACCCTGGATCTAGTTTCTACCATCCAGGCTGCGAGGAGTTTTGTATTCATTATCTATGTAGACTAATCATAAACAGATGGCTGCGTCCATACTGTGTCTACAAAAGTCTATAAAAATGATGTACTGCAAGATCATTCCTGTATCAGAATAGTTAGTCCATTAGTTAAAGTTTTGAATCTGAGTATGGGAATGCCTACCTCAGTGATGATATAATCTTATCCATGTATTTTGTGTTGAAAATTGCAGGTTCCAACCAGGCCATCCACAAGGCAATCCTTGAAATGATAAAGCGCTTCACCCTTCCTAGAATTACAAAACCCTATTCTATTCCAGGCTTCGCACTTTAGGGGGCAATCTGTTACACTAAAAAATGTCACCTTGACTACTTACAGTTAGTATGGCTCAATCAACAAGTCATGCTACCCTCTTAGGCAAGTCTCATGCCTCTGTTATCCATCTCAAACTCAAAGAAGAGAGAAAGTCTTGTAAAAATCATGTTTATCTCTGGGGTCGCAGGTTCTCTCTAGCCTTACCTGCGGGGACGCTGACCATGTTCACAAAATATGCGTCCATGGACGCTCTGTATGTTAAGGGACAGGTGCGTCCCTCTGTAAAAGGCAAAATGCGCGAGTTTTATCTTGAAAAAGTTACTTGTGGTTACTTCTAGAACATTCTAGAGGTCGGTTTGATGAAATGGATGCGCCTCCAGTTGGTTCATGTATCTCTATTAAGGGGGAACTTATCCCATCAATAAGGGAGCTATCCCACCCATAGAGGGGGATGATCCCATTGATAGTGGACCTGAATAACCTCTTTACAGCACTATAAATGAAGGCATTGAGCCAGAAGGAGAAGAGGTTGGAGCTATACATTTTCTTTGGGTAAATGCTGCAGGATTTAGGTCTTCCATTAGAGCCTTTGTGAGGAGAGATTGTCTTCACTTGATTCTACTTGGGAGAGGGTGAGCTTTGTCAAAGTAGAGGAAAACCCTTGATGGACCCTGGGAGGAACTTGCACAACACCAAGGCCAGGTTGTAAGAGTTTCTTTGTTTCGTTATTAATACAAACTGGTTTATTTTTCTCAATAGCTTGTGTTAATGAGTTATTTCATGTGTTCCTTGGTCTGCATGTTGAATATATGTTTTATTATATGAAATGCAAGTGCTTGGTAATTGTTTGATTGTTTGTGGTTGCAGGAATTGACTTGAAGGAGGAGCTCATCCGGATCGTCAAGAACGGACTTCAACAACAGCGTTTTGGAATAAGGTAAGCCTAAACACTTGTAGTTTTCATGTTGTAAAAGGTGTATTTAGAGAAAGATCACTCCATTTTGTCTTGTTTGTCATTAGAATGTCTTAGACTTCTAGGAAGGTCAGTCGTGTCCGCACCCTTGACAGATTCCGTGTGACAAGCCATTCCTACAACCATATCTTCTACAACAAGTACATGGGATTCTACATATTAGTTGGCAAATGCAATACAAAACATGTCTCTCTAGACTAAAGAAATCAAAAGGTTATAGGCTCAAGTCAAACTTCTATAGGATCATCAAATGAATACTGAGACTTTTCATGCAACAAAGCTACAGAGAGCTCAAAATTAGATAGACGCATGGAAGAAGTTAGCAGTTGAGTCTTCTATTCGCTACACACTGGCCCATGTTAAAGAAATCATATGAAATAATATCATTGAAGAAATAGATTAAATCTGGCCATGTATCCAAATTATATTTGAGCAGAAGGTATTGATGGAGAAAGCCAAGCAAACTATTTCCATGATCAATGCTCAATTGGGAGAAATGCTTGCTACAACCAATAACATCATAAAGTTCCTCAATTCCAAAAACAGATATGAGTTGAATGTTCTAGGAGTATATGACAGAACATAAACCATCCTAGAAGTAAAGAAAGTTCTAACAAAGAAGAACTTGGTTGTACAACTGACAAATAAGTGTCACACTCTGGAGGTAGTAGTTAACATGTTTTTCACTAGAATAGATGCATTGAACAAGAAAGTATGCCTTCTTTATTTGTAATTAATGACCAAGGAAGACTACATGAAGAAGCTTCAGGACATTGCCAAAGATACAGCTAAGTCTTCCAACATCAAAGGTTCTATGACAGGAGAGCTTTTTATGAAGCTATCAACAACATAAGTTTTATCCAACACGAGATAAAACACATTTTTGCAGTAGAACCCACTTTTTCTTGGTATACTGAGGTAAATGAGATCTACCGCAAGGTAACAAATATTGCTATTACAGATGAACAGTGGTGGGATAAGTTGTGTGAATTCTAGGATTAAAAAGACAGGTCAGCTTCACCAGTGCAGCACCCAAAGGGTCGCCACTCAACAACTTTTCTCCTCTAAAGCAGGGCCAGATGTCCAGATCACTTCACCAGATTCATTCCTTTTGATCACATTATTTCTTTTCTGTTAATTCAAAGTTAATAATAAAATTTCGTGTCACTCAGGAATTAATTGTAATATTTTTGTACATTTTGTTTAAATACTTCATTATATCGAAGTATTCAGGGTTGAACCCTATAACAAGTTATCAATCATATTTATACTAAGCTGGAGAATTTTTTAGATAATAAAAGATTATGGATTTGCCTCATATGGTATGTCTATCAGTGAGTTGTATTTCATCTTGTTTATTCATTATGTATTCTTCATATAAATAATGTCTTTTGTAGTTATTTGATTTAAAATTTAATTAAATTTCAGTTTCATTTTAGATCTTCTGTGAAGTTGTAATTTAAATAAGAGATAAATTTACAAAACTATTTGTTAGTGTAAATCAAGGAAACTTTTAAGGATGGAAAATTTTCCTGAAGTTTAAAAACATTAGCGAATATCACTAATCCCTACTATGCAAACTATAAAATGTTTATTGATATATTTGTAAAATTATTCAAATTTACAATGATTTTATATATAGTCTCTATATAATGTTGGCAATTTTTAAGGTAAAATAATTTTATATTTTAAAATTTGGGTGAATCATCTTTTATAAAAATTGGAAATTGGCAAATCTTTTTTGTGGAAAAAACATGGGAAATTAGCTCACTCAAGGAACATTAGCCCCTACAATTTTCCATGTTGTAAATTCCTCTTTGAGTATAAATTGCACTAGATCTTTGTGATAGTCTGATTATATTTTTTTGATTAAGAAAACATTTTTTTCTTGATTTTTGCTTATAAATGGTTAAATACTCAATTTGGATATTAAATCAAATATACTTCTCCATATTTTACTTATCCATCCCACTAAAATCAAAATAACTGTGCATTTAAAGAACAACCTTTTATTTTATTAAGAATCTATCTAAGTTTAAAGCACCTGTTTATAAACAGTTCACTAGTCATCCAATCATTTAAAAAAACAAAACATTATAGACTTTTTGGCATAACTAATTAACCTAATGTTATCTCAAAGGAAAACATCAGATCGTCGTCGTTGCCAGGGAGTGAAGTATTGAAAGGTAAATTTTCCCTGGGGCAACGATTCTCCCTTTCATTTAAGGTGAATAAAGGATAAAGATATAGGTCAAAATATTTCACCTGGTGATTCCATTGGTCCAAGCTGGATCCATTTAAGCATACTAGATCACGTTTTGATTCTGAGATTGTTAACCCTCTTCTAGCTCCAGAAAGACTTATCAGGGGAGCCTCTTCAAGGAGAAGACATAGAACCCTTTCTTCTTCTTCAGCTTTACACCTTGAAGACATCTCATCTGTAGATCCTTTTTCATCTGTGCCATCCCATCTTGATTAGACTGAACTACCTCCTAGGGTTTCTGAACTCCATTCTAGAGGAGCAGATATTCCATCAGCCTTTTTAATACAATCACTTGAGACATATCAAGTCCCATCCATTCCTATAAAATCACCTTCATCTGAGGAAGAATTGGGGTTACATTTACCTGAATTCAAGCCTGCAAACTTCATTACTCCAACTCCTTATTATATTCTTTCAACCTCTACTAATCTTGAAGAGACATTTTCTGTCTATTCAAATGCTTTGTTTGATAATAAGAAGACTTTCCACCAGGAGTTCAGAAGTTGGTTATTAAAACACCTTTGAAATCCTCAAAGAGGTCTCCTCCCTCTTTCTCTCCTCCACATACTAATACTTCTATGGATTCATATTCATCTCCTTCATCTTAATCATCTTCCTCTTCCTCATCATCATCCACTCAATCACCCCACACTCCTCCTGCTATTATGGCTTTTCGACCCATTGTGAAAGCAAGGTATGCTGCTCTGGTTCTCCCTGCAAACTTGGAAAATTTTCCTGATGGATATCTAAAACATCTACCTAGATTTAATGGATAAAAAGGTCCCTCAGCAAAGGATCGTGTATCATCTTTCCTAGATTTTTCTGACAATATGAACGTAGAACATGAAGATCTTTATATGAGATTATTTGTACAATCTTTAGAAGGAAATGTTAGGATATGGTTTAGGCAACTTAGAACTGACTCTGTTATGACATGGAATGAGCTCATAACTATATTTAAAAACCAATGGGGGTAAAGAAAGATCTTGTTTACTTTCTCACTGAATTTGAAGAATTGAAGAGAAACCCTGGTGAACCAATTGTTGAATTCATCAAAAGATTTTAAAAACTCTATCATAAAATTCCTATTGATTATAAACCACCAGTAGCAGCTACAAAGGTCAGGTTTTCTAAAGAATTTGAAGATGACTTTGCAGTCATGCTAAGGGAAAGGGTTCTAATACATTAGAGCGCATGCAAAAAAATGCTATAGAGGTAGAAGCTAATAGGTCAACTTCTAGAAAACTTAAAGCTAAAGCAGAGAAAGAAGAAAGAAAACTAAAAGCTAGGGTTGATGACTCGTCTTCTTCCAAATCTAAACTTGAAGATCAGAAAATTGATGAAATTACATCTTTACTTAGAAACATTTCTAATAGGATTTCTAAAATCGAAACACAACCTAGAACTTCTCAGCAAACTACTGTTAGACCTCAAGCTCAAACTCAATTCCGAAGAACTCCTCAAATGCAAATTCTTCAGAGACTAGGTTCTGATCAAAATGTTTAACCGCCTTTGTTGATTGATGATCAACAACCACAGGATACAGGCCCTTTAATCACTGAATATATCAATAATATTGATTCTTCAATAGTACAAATGGCAATAGTTCCTTCATCTTCACCTCAGTCTTTTGAACAAGAAAAAGGAGATTCTCAACTTTCAAAATACCTTTCATTCTCTGAATTTGTGATTGCAGAATTGAATAAGAGGTATGATCTAAGACCTACATCAGGTCCCAAAAGACCTTCAAAATATACCACTACAATTGAACCTGCAATAAAATCCATTCAAACACAAACTCCAACACCTCAAACTACATAGTCATCCACTAAAACCTTTTCATCTGACAAGACTATTTTGACAACTTTTAGTATTGAAAAGGAATTGGAAAGGGTCAAGATTCCTATACCTTTAGTTGAGCTTTCCATAAACCTTGGTTATAAAAATAAAGTGTCTAAATGGATACAATCCTCTAGTGTATATTCTAAGGGAGATGTTATTAGTTTGCAAGATGAAAAGCCCTCGGTAGTGTTTGGCCCTAGTTGTAATATGATTGATGAAATTGTTCCACCATTTTATGTAACTTTAAAATCTCATTACTTTCTTTTGTATAACTT
Organism: Pinus tabuliformis; assembly: GCA_031772625.1. Classification (NCBI taxonomy): domain Eukaryota; kingdom Viridiplantae; phylum Streptophyta; class Pinopsida; order Pinales; family Pinaceae; genus Pinus; species Pinus tabuliformis. The sequence continues at coordinate 1,027,445,472 of CM062817.1, forward strand.
CATGCTAGAGTCTAGAGCTTCTTATAAACTTATGCCAAAGGTAATTATGGACTAGCTTCAATTACAAGTTACCCATTCTTATCATGATATTTACACCTTTGATTCAAAGAAATTACCATGCCTAGGATTGATCAAAGACCTAGTTGTGACCTTAGCTCAATTACATGTCAAGAGTATAGTTTTAGACATAGCTGCCACTGATATTCCTTCCAAGTTTGGCATGCTCCTATATAGATCATGTTGTGCTAAACTTGGAGGATCACTTCAAATGGACATGTCTTTTGATAATATTCCAGTCTATGGAGGTGAACATTTAAGGTTATATAGGGAAGTCAAATTCCTTCATACTGTTTGTAGGTATGATCAAGAAAAAAACCACCCTATCTATGCAGTAGATTAGGATATTGGTTGCTTTCAGTTATCTTCACAATATGCATCAAACACTAAGCTTGCCATTGAAAATATTGTTTCCAAACGTAAAATTGTAGGATCAAATATTTGGAAACTTTACTTTGATGGCTTGTGCTCAAAAGAAGGAGCAGCAGCAGGAGTAGGAATTGTTTTAATTTCACCATATAAAGAAAACATAATTCAGTCATGTAAACTTAAATTTGAGGTCACCATTAATGTGGCTGAGTATGAGGCGTTTCTTCTTAGTCTTGAGCTAGCTAAGAGTCTAAAGGTTCAAAACTTGAGTTTCTTTTCCGATTCTAAGCTTATAGTGAAGCAGGTTAGAAATATGTGTCAAACCAAACACCCAAGACTTAGGTCCTATAGAAATGAAGATTGGTACACAATTGAAAATTTCTTCCAAAGATTTAACATAACTGCTATTCCCAGAGATGAAAATATGTGTGCTGACTCACTAATTGTCTCACAAGCTCTTTTAAAATCTCTAAGCGAGTATTGTTAGAGTACCAAATTCAAGCCAAGTATAGACCATCAATTCTTGATAACCTTAAACACTAGCATATTTTTGAAGATGATGAACAATTAAAATCTTTCCTTCAAGTTATTGATGAATTCTCAAATATGAAAATTGAAGAAGATCAAAACGATCTTCAAGAATCAAATCACCTAAATATATAAACTTCATTCAATCCTAAAATTCTTGATCATGATATCATCCAATTATCTAATAATTTTATTCCTAAAGGATTAGTTATGTTGGAAAAACTATTTGATAATAACAATGTCTCTAAAACCCCTTGTTTAACTTGCCTGAAGAATAAATCGAAGAATTCAATATTGGGACTTTGAATGGTGTGAGAAATGTTAAATTGTCATCAACCTTACCTTTGGATGTAAAAATAAAATACTTGAATCTTCTTAAAATTACACAGATTTTTTTGCCTGGTCTTATAATGAGTTAAAAACTTATGATACATCTTTGATTGAGCTTAAGATTCCTTTGAAACTAGAAGCGAAACCCTTTCAGTAAAAACTAAGAAGAATCAATCCCTTACTATTTCCAACCATTGAGAAATAAATTAAAAAGCTTCTTGATGCTCATATCCTAGTACCTTTAAGGTATTCTGATTGGGTATCCAACCTAGTTCCTGTCAGAAAGAAAAATGATGAGACTAGGCTATATGTAGAATTTTGAAATCTGAACAAATCATCTTTAAAGGATAACTATCCATTTCCAAAAATTGATCATCTACTTCAGAAAGTTTAAGGTGCAAATAGGATTTCTATGCTAGATGGATTTTCGGGTTACACCCAGATCATGGTAAGTCAAGTTGACCAAGATAGAACTGATTTCACCACACCTTGGGGTACATTTATGTATGTTAGAATGTCATTTGGATTGACCAATGCTTGAGCCAATTTTCAGAGAGCCATGGATCTAGAATTTGTAGGTAAAAAATCTGAATTTACTGTCATTTATTTAGATGATTTAATGGTTTTCTCTGATTCTGATGAAAACATTTAAAACACTTGAGCAAGGCTTTTGACAGGTGCAGGAAATTTTCCATATCCATCAATCCAAATAAATCTCTATTTGTTGTAAAGGAAGGGAAATTACTAGGGCATATAATCTCCAAGGAGGGAGTTATAATAGACCCAAAGAGAATTTCAACTATTCAAGCCCTATCTCTACCAAGGAATAAGAAAGAAATACAAACCTTCCTTGGAAAGATTAATTTTCTCAAAAGGTTCATCCCTAATGATGCAGAGATAGTTAGGGAAATAATTGATACGCTAAAGAAAAACAATGAAGTGAAATGGAAAGTTTCTGCTAGATATGCTTTTGATCATATCAAAAAGGCTATATCTGAGGCCCCTACATTAGCTAGCCCTGATTATTCTTCACCTTTTAGCATATTTTCTTTTACATTCGAGACAACCCTAGCTGTTGTACTTTTACAGAAGAACACAAATGGTGATGACTAGCCTATAGCCTTATTTTCCAAAGTTATGAGCGATGTTGAACTCGGGTATGATATTATTGAAAAACAAGCTTATGACTTAATTCAAGCCCTCAAATCCTTTAGAACTTATGTCCTGCATTCACAAATTACAGCTTATGTCCCTAATCACATTGTTAAAACCGTTTTGACCCAGCCTGATACTGATGGAAGAAGAAGGAGATGGAGTGCTAAAATCCTTGAATTTTACCTTGAAATCAAGACCATGAAGCTAGTAAAAGGCCAAGGTCTAGCCAAATTGTTAGCGGAGTCCAACTACAAAACTATTGGGGATAAATTTGGTTTCTAAAATTTCATCTGGGGAGAATCCACAAGAACCTATTTCTTTAGATCAAGCCATTCTTGTTCACATAGTTCAGAAATATCTACTCTCTGAGTGGTACTTTGATATTGTACACATTAGTAGGGGTTTTCAATGTCCAACTTATCTTAATTTGAAGTAGTGCAAAGCCCTGAAACTTAAAGAAGTAAAATATTGCATTATCAATGCTAATATATACTAGAAATACCCTCTTAATATCCTTCTTCTTTGTTTAACTAAAAATGTAACAGAGGGAATTATAGATCAATTCCATGCAGGGTTTCGTGGTGGACACTCTGCCTCGAGAGAAACATCCTACAAAATTTTAAAAGCAATTTTCTACTGGCCCACACTTTTTAAAGAGGTTGGAGCAAGAGTAAGATGTTGCATACCATGCCAATTATTTGCAGGGAAATAGAAGTTGTCAGCACTTCCTTTGGTTCCAGTATTAATTCATGCTCCTTTTCTACAATTGGGGTTGGACTTTATAGGGGAAATTCATCCATAATCAAGTAATCGACACAGATGGATGTTAACTGCTACAAACTATTTTACCAAGTGGGTAGAAGCCATACCTGTTAAAAATGCAACTGATACTGTTGTGATTAAATTTCTTGAAGAAAACATCCTATAAAGATTTGGATGTTATCAACATATTGTTACAGATAATGTAGCAACTTTCAACAGTGTTAAGATGATTGAGTTTTGTCAAAAGTATTCAATCCTATTACACCATTCTACACCATATTATCCACAGGGTAATGACCTAGCAGAGTCTTCCAACAAGAGCTTATTTAAGTTCATTAAGAAGACTCTTGAAGACCATAAAAAAAGTTGGGACAACCATCTAATCCATGCAATTTGGGCAAACAGAGTTTCTCCTAAGAGATCAACAGGCAAGTCTCCTTTCCAATTAGTTTATGGCAAGTAAGCAGATTTTCCTACTCATTTAGCTTTACCAGTTATGAGATTCCTTTAGGAATCCTATGAAGAAAAAGATGATTTCTCAAGAAGGATTAATCAAATTATTGAGTTGAATGAATATAGGGATGAAATTCATAATGAACTAAGGAAATACCAAAATAAGATGAAAGAATTGTTTGATAGAAAGGCTAGAGAAAGAAATTTCAAGAAAGGTGACCTAGTGCTTAGATGGGATACAAGGAGGGAAGATAAAGGCAAGCATGTAAAATTTGACAACCTCTGGTTTGGTCCTTTTAGCATTGTAGAAGTCAAAGGGAAAAATACATTTATCCTACAAAATTTGGAAGGAGAATATTCCTCATTCCAGTCAATGGGAAACACTTGAAACATTACATTCATTATTAATTTTTATTACATTCATTCATCATCTATAAATATCCAGAGAGTTTATTTTATTTTTGAAAAAATTCAAAGTGAGTATTTGTTTCAGCAAAGCCTCCATAGCCTAGGGAGAATGCACTTGGACCTACTTGTTCTTTGCATCCCACAGGGGAAGCAATCCCTAACTAGAGCTGATGTTGTAACATTATTTAGTTTTGATAAGTTAGTATATTAGCCAAAAATAATTTTAAAATGTTAAGTTAGGATATGGATGCAAAATAAAGAAAAGTTAAAATGTTAGGCCAATTTAATGTTTTATAGGCATCCATATCAATAAAATGATAGCTGTTAGCAGCCCTAAACAAATAAGGAAAAAGAAAAACAAAATGTTAGGGAAGCAAAAAGAAAAGAATGGCTTCATTTCATATTTTTATAAATGAACAAGTTGTCAGTGAAAACGTGCCACATTGGGAAATCTCAAATGTTATCTTCATATGCAAAAGGAAATGGAAAAGGATTAAATTTTTGCTCTAAGGTTTTATTTTGGTGTATTAATCCCCTATTCCTAAGTTTTAAACCCCAAAATCACCCCTCCACTCATATTTTCCTCCACCCACTTATCCCTAAGTTTATTACCTTCCCATACATTGCAAATATTCCCCACTATGCAATGAATTAATTCCCGTTAGCCCCACCGGGAGCCCTATCAGCCATCTTCCAAGACTTGACGTCCCACGCGCCATTTCAGCCCCCCCTCACCATTCGAACTTTACCATTTGGGGGGGGTGGGGGGGAGTGGGGCAAGGTCGGGGGGGTGGGGTATGAAATGTGTGGTATACGAAACCACACCCACCCCTACATTTCAACACCATAGATTTTCAGACCCCCCTTAGGTGAAACCGCTAACCACTCCCAACCCCCCCCCCCTCCCGAAAAGAAGTTTCTCTGCCTCCCGATACCACTTTCCTACCCATTTCTCCCTCCACTCACCTTCCGCCACATCATTTTCCCGTTAACTCCACCAATTACATTCGCTCCCTCCAAAATTAAGGTGTTAAGCAGTAAATGTTTTAGTCATTAATCCAATAGACGCATGTCGTCTTCAACGGAAAAACAAGATTTTTATATAAACCTCCCTTTTGCTCATTAACTGGTTATTGAATTCATACACTATCACTGTTATTTCTTTGTTACAAGTTTGTTAGACTTCGACATTTTCACCCACCAATGACACTGTCTGATCACTCGTTTTTAACCTATTGCCTCTGTTCTTGCCCCCAAAACCTAACTCCTCTCTTTGTATTGAAACCTCCAATCCAATTTTCACTAATGTCTTTAGCCTCATACCAAGATGCCTCCAAAGGAAAAGGGACTAGAAGAACCTGTCAATCCTCTAATTTATCCTCCCATTGATTTTCACCACATCCCTTTGGCTGACAAAGACCTTAAAATCCATGAAACTCTCTACGAATTTGACCTTTTTGAGATGTATTTCTGGCTCTAGGACAAATAAATTGACAAATCCGATGACATTTAGTTCTAGGAGTCCAATTTACCCCACTATATTTTTCCTCATACCCAAGCACCATAGAATTTGTTAGGAAGTGTCATGCATTTTATTTACCAAGCCAAAGGGCTATCATTAGCCCTACTAGAGAAATTCTATTTACTGTCACTCCTCAAGCCATAGACCAGATGATGCAAGACCCCACAATGGAGAATTCCACCCCCTTTTCCTATGAAGCACTTGTTGAACTTTACCAGAAATTAGACTTTGCTAAAAGGGCCAAAACCCTAGAACTTTTCTTAACAGAAGATGCCTCATTGCCAAAGAAAAACCCTCCCTATCCCTCCTCTATTTTCCCTGAGAGAGTCAAGCAGATTATCACAGTTATCTCTTACCTCCTTGGATACTACTCAGATCAGTGGGTAGATGAGGCCATCATAGGATTTGTTTCCATTTTCTCTATTGATTCTAAGCCCTCCATCATGTTTAACTTTAGCCAATTTCTTGTATATTCAATTCATCAACAGCTTATTAAATTCCCAACTAAGAAGGTATTCAAGTATGCTTTTGTGTTAGTTTATATGTTATTATACTTTCAAGGAGACAACATCAACCTTGCTTTACAAAAGCTAGATGAAAAAGGAAATCAACAGTCAATCATCTTCTGGACTACAATGGTGATGAAGACACAAAAGGAATATACACATAAATAGTGCATAGAGATGTTTATGCATCCAGCAATCAGTCTCCTAGGTGCCAGGATAGAACCGAGGATCAGTGAGGAAATGAGAAAGGTGTTGCAACTATCAAACCAAGATCAGACATGGGATTGGTAACTCTATCAAAACTATACAGAATTGAGAATATTTGGGTGTGAGCTTGCACCTTACAAGATACCTAAATTCCTCCCAATGAGGATTTTTTTCTCTAGAGTACATAAGGAAGATGCTCAATATGGATGAGATCCACTTTGTAATTGCCAAGAAGAAGTTCCAATTCAAAATAAAAACACAGATTGGGCATTTCATTTGCAACTACAGGGTAGCAGGGGAAGAAGTAGATAAGCTATTAAAAGAAATGCAGTTCAGCCTTAGCTTCACTTGATCATATGATCCATTAGGGATAATTTCTAAATTAAGACTAGAAACCAAATCTACTGCTTATTTTCACATAGCTAGACCAGAGATAGAGAAGAAAAAACTAGCTAGAATGGGTTGAGAATACCCTACAGGAGGCAGAAGAGCAGCTGGTATCATCCTCTAGAGTACATACTCCTACCATGCAGGAGAAAACAGATAAGAGAAGCATAATTTTTCAGTGAAGGATTCAAAATTATGTATAGGAAGAAGGCTAGCTTAGTTCCAAACTGAGCCTCAGCATGGATTCAGAGCAGGAGAACATTAGAACCACTAATGAGCCACTTGTTTCCTCATTAGTGGGTGATCAGACCACAATGTCTCTCACTACCTCCATGGCTTCACATGATCAGTAGCAAATACAGACCAACACACCTACTACATGGGAGATAGAGAAAAGTATAATGGACATTTTTAAAGAGATAAAAGTAAGAAATGAGGCCTTAAATATTAATACCTACAATCAGTTCTGGAAGCAAAATTCTGGTCCTCAAAGAAGGATGTTGTCAGCCTTTGATTCAGAAAAAGGTAAAATGCAAATGGAATTCCTCCAGGCACTAGTTCCCTAGCCCAAGGCAGCATTAGAATACAAGAAGACACTATTTGAGTTTGATGCAAAAGATATACATCCCATTGACCAAATGGAGATGCATAAGTAGACTGGGGAAATGATTTTTTCCACTGTTACTAACACTATATGAGTATGTCTAAACTACATGTTACATTGGCCAATGTTTAATCACAACTGAAGATTGAAAACATCTCTGCACTTGCCAAAGACACCGGATCAAAACTCTGGATGACTTGGTGATCAAAGTGGGTTATGATCCTTTAAACATCAATGTTGTAGTAGAGATTGTAAAGAAAAAGAATTTAGATATAGCAGCATTAAGGAAGCAGTTAAAATTTCTAGCCACAGAAGATCCTCTGGCCAAGGATATTGAAGAAATAAAGACACAAAAAGTAGATGTGATGAAGCTCATCATGGAGCAGAGTGTGCAGTTGAAGCAAATGGAGACAAATATGGAAAACATGATTAAATAAAAGGAGAAAAATTCCAAAATGGTTGTTGTCCCTTTGGAAGCACTCCCTAGCATAGCCATTCCTACAGCCATATATTCTACAACAAGTACAGGGGATGCTGCAGATCAGTTGGCAAATGCAGTACAAAATATGTCTCTCCGGACTAAAGAAATCAAAAGTTTGTAGGCTCAAGTCAAACTTCTACAGGATCATCAAACAAATACTAATACTTTTCATGCAGCAGAGCTAGAGAGAGCTCAAAATTAGATAGAGGCATGGAAGAAGTTAACAACTGAGTCTTCTATTGGCTACACACTGACTCATGTTAAAGAAATCATATGGAACAATATCATTGAAGAAATAGATTAAATTTCGCCATGTATCTAGATTATATTCAAGCGGAAGGAATTGATGGAGAAAGCCATGCAAAATATTTCCACTAGAAATGCTTAATTGGGAGAACTTCTTGCTACAGCCAATAGCATCATAAAGTTTCTCAATTCAAAAAACAGATATGGGTTGGATGATCTAGGAGTAGATGACAGAGCAGAAACCATCCTGGAAGTAAAGAAAATTCTAACAAATAAGAAGTTGGTTGTACAACTGACAGAGAAGTGTCACACTCTGGAGGTAGCAGATAACAGGATTTTCACTAGAATAGATGGATTGAACAAGAAAGGTGTGCTTTCTTTATTTGTGATCAATTACAAATTAATGACCAGGGAATACTATATGAAGAAGCTTTAGGACATTGCCAAGGATACAACTAAGTCTTCCAACATCAAAGGTTCTATGACAGGTAAATATTTTTATGAATCTATTAGCTACATAAGTTTTATCCAACACGAGATAAAACACATTTTTTTAGTAAAACCCACTTTTTATCGGTATACTGAGGTAGATGAGATATATGCAAGGTAACAAAGATTGATATTCTAGATGAACAGTGGTGGGACAAGTTGTGTGAATTCTAGGATTAAAAAGACAGGTCAACTTCAACAGCGCAACACCCAAATAGTGGCCACTCAGCAACTGTTCTCCTCCAAAGTAGGGGCAGATGTCCAGATCACTTCACCAGATTCATTCCTTTTGATCACACTATTTATTTTCTGTTAGTTCAAACTTAATAATAGAATGTTGTGTCACTTAGGTATTAATTGTAATATTTTTGTAAATTTTGTTTAAATACTTCATTCTGTCGAAGTATTCAGGGTTGAACCCTTGAAAAAGTTATCAAGCAGATTTGTACTAAGATGGAGCATTTTTTAGATAATAAAATATTTTAGATTTGCCTCATACGGTCTGTCTCTCAGTGAGTTGTATTTCATATTGTTTATTCATTATGTCTTCTTCATATAAATCATGTCTTTTGCAGTTATCCAATTTAAAATTTAATTGAACTTCAGTTTCATTTTAGATCCTCTCTCAAGTTGTAATTTAAATAAGAGATAAATTTACAAAACTATTTGTTATTGTAAATTCCTCTTTGATTATAAATTGCACTAGATCTCTATTATAGTCTGATTATATTTTGTTGATTAAGAAAACATTGTTTTCTTAATTTCTGCTTATAAATGGTTAAATACTCAGTTTGAATATTAAATTAGTTATACTTCTCCATATTCTATTTATCCATCCCACTAAAATCAAAAGAACCATGTGCATTTAAAGAACAACCTTTTATTTTATTAAGAATCTATCTAAGTTTAAAGCACTTGTTTATAAATATTTCAGTCGTCATCCAATCATTTAAAACAACAAAACATTTTTTATGCTTTGGCATAACTAGTTTATTTCCATTGTGCATGTAAACAGTTTTCAGTACTTTGTTATTAATGAAATGAAGTTTTGTTTTTGTTGTATCTATGTGTTTCTTTTCATATCTGTATTTTATTCCATTCCTTCATAAATCTAGATCACTTAGTTATTTCCTTGGTTTGCAATTGCACAATCCTCACAAGGAATTTTTATCTCACAAAGCAAGTATCTCAAGGATGTTTTGAAGAAATTTGGAATGGAGGAATGTTCTTGGTAAGCACTCCAATGGTTATAGGACAAGCTCAGTAAGACTGATGAATCAGAAAAGGTGGATCATACTTTATACATAAATATTATTGGTAGCCTCTTATATTTGATAGCCTGAAGACCAAAAAATATGCAAGAAGTTGGTATTGTTGGAAGATTTCAAGCAACCCCCAGACAAAGTCATCTTCTCGTAGCAAAGAGGATTCTTAGATATCTCAGAGCCACAATGGACTATGGAATTTGGTACCCACGAGGTAAATAATTTTAACTAACTATTTTTATTGATGTGATTGCGCAGGTGATGTAGATGATAGAAAGGGAACTAGTGGTGGTGCTTTCTTTCTTGGTGCATTCTTGTTTCATGGTTGAGCAAGAAACAAGCTTTAATTTCTCTCTCTACTACTAAATCATAACATATAACAATAACTTCTTGTTGCACTCAGATATTATGGATAAAGTGGAATTTACAATGTGTACAAGTATTATATGATCATCATATCCCTATCATATGTGATATACAAGTGAAATCAACATGTCCAAGAACCCAATTTTTCATTCAAATACAAAGCATATTCCAATAAAACCATTTCCTAAGAAAGAAAGTTAAAAATCAGATTTTCAAGTTGGAGTATGTACCTACAAAAGAGCAGGTAGTTGATATATTCACCAAACCTCTCCCAAGAGATAAATTTTAGTATTTGAGGCAAATATTAGGAGTAGTTCCTCTTAACTCCCTCCATAGATCTCCCTCGAGAGGAAGAAAGGAAATAATCTAACACTTAGTATATTAAAAAGGAAGTTACTAGGTCCACGGGATCAACCAGATAGGGGGAGATTGATTGTAGGGGGAGCACATTAGTTTCTTTTCCATTGATGTCAAAGGGGGAGAACTACCTCAAAGAGGGAGGAGTACTAAAAGGATCATAAGTAAGAGAAGAAAACTTACTTTTATACTTTTGTTTTGGGTGTTACCATCAATGCCAAAGGGGGGGAATATTAGATATAAGTTTTCATTGATAGAAAATGCATTGATGAGTGCAAGAACAATGGTTAAGGAGAAAAATATTTGAAGCCATTTCTAGTTTAGAATATTAGTTCAAGTGCTCTTGGAAATTGCTCAAATGGATAGAGCTCAAAAAGATATTTCCAACGGTATATTGAAGTCCAAAAAATACCTCTTGGATAAAAATATATGTAAGGTCAAATTTTTGAGGGTGTAATTCAAAGTTGGTAAAGGCCAAGGGCCCCACAAAAAATTTAGTGTACGTTTTAGCCAAGTAGGCATGCACGTGGACAAATAAAAATATTAGGAGGGTTGTGTACTTAACACATCACCCTAGCATTGTTCAATTTTGTTACAAGATATGAATTCTAAAAATAGAAAATAAACAATGGCGAGAGCATAAAACATAAAACAAATATACATAAAGATTTTCCCCTAGATCCTAAAACTGGAACTACCAAATTGATTTTTCATTATTTTCCTTTCAATGTTACAGTACATATGTATATGTGTCGAAGAATCCATAAACCCCAATCCATTGACCCTGGATTAGAACATATTCATAGTTCCCTTGACCGGATCTACAAAATACCATGGGTAGAAAACCATCATGCTCAAAACCATGTGTGAAAAACACCACAAAACCATAGGTAGATCCGCCCACCTAATATAGGGTCCAAAAAAAATTGCATTGGGGCAATGCCCTGAACCCCATACAGGGGGGCTACCACCCCCTTCAAACCCCTAACGGGGGGGGTGCAACAAACAGGGGAGGTGCCCACCCCCCCCCCCCCGTGACCCCCCCACGCGTGGGACTAGTCGTGGAAAGAATATAACACACACCCAACATTCTCCCAATTTTTGTTTTCTTTCCATGACGGGCCACATGAGAGCTCAGCCATTGGTCCAGCCCTACAATGCCCATTGTTTCTCTACACCAAGAAAACTTCTCAGTGCTCACAAACTACGTCAATGTATCTGCAGCATTCTTCAAAGTGCCTACCTTGACCAGCAACAACTTTTTGTCCTCAACCATATCCCTCACAAAGTGATACTGAACATCAATGTGCTTTGTCTTTGAATGTTAAGCAGGGTTATTTGAAAATAAAATTACACTTTGGCTGTCACAGTCTTGTTATAGACATTTTTGTGCCTCGCAGCATGGAGCATGAAATGTCAATAATTACAGGGATCCTTAGTCCCTAAACATGTTGTTCTTACCCCTAGAAGAACAAGGTCATCAAACCACAACACTTCCCATCAGTTCTCCACCTGAAAACACTCAGAAACAGGCTATTTTTGGATCATGTCAGCTGCTCCACTGAGCATCTGCGCTGGAATGCAACTGCTCCTCCTTGTACCTGTGATGTAAGTCAAATCTAATGAAGGCTACCTGCGCTAGGCGAGATTGGCCAAGTGGCACAGTCATTCTGCAAGGTGTCAATTGCCCAGGAAGCTTCCAAACTGACACTTGGTTCATGGGATTCGCCCTGTGATGAGTAAGAGGTACTTGATCTCCATGTGTAAGCAAGGATCTCCAAGTGGACTCAAGAACTGAAGTTTAACTGAAGAGGGAGAGGACACAAGTCAGCTTCATGCCAACCTCAAGCTGACTCATCCTCTCTTCTTCTCTCCTATATATAGAGCTCTTCTATGAGGTCTAAGGAGGCTGGAATTTTGTGCAAAGCAAGGAGGTGCTGTTGGTTTACAGTTAGAGCTATTGGGTGATTGCTTTCTAGAGGTGAAGAGGAGATTTCTTACTGTTGGGGAGGTGCTGCTGGATTGGAGCCATTGATGGTTGTAACCTTCTCAGAACCCTTTTACTTCTATCAATAAAGCTTTGAATGTTCTCCTATATACTTGTATTGCATTGATGTATTGTATTTACTTGTATATCTGATTCACTCTAATCCATGCATCAGTTATGAGTACGTGTTTCTTGTAGTTTCCCTCTCTTGTTTGTGTAGGATCTGTGTGTAGCTGGGCCGGCAAAGGGAGAAAGGAGCTGGGAACAAGAGACAAAGAGAGAGGACAGGATCGACAAAAGCGAAAGACACCGGTTGGTTAATCTTTTCTTCCTTCTCTGTACTTTCATAAAGGAAAATAATCAAAGCTTTACTTTCAGTTGTTGCTAAGGACTGTCACCCTTAGAGTAGGGATAGGGTCATTCGAGTCGGATACTTTTCCCCACAACAAACTGGCGACTCCGCTGGGGAACCTAGTATCTTGTTGGTGTTTGTAGTATCTTTGCTATTCATTTCTTGAACCAAAGAGTACCGAATCGAAAAGCTTTTGACTATATCAAAAGCGAAGTAGAGGGACTGCTACTCTTGCTCATTTACTGAGCAGATTCATGATTTGAAGAGCTGATCTACAAAAGACGCTTGTACTCTTTGTGATAGCTTTTCATCCTCTTGATCATCCCTTAGCCTGTACTTGACCTATAGCTTTTTATTTCAGCAAAAACAGTGCATTTTTGAGCTTTTTATGACCCGGAAATCCTTGTAGACGCAACTCTCGTGTCTTAGTGCAGGCTGTCCACAGGCAGTCTGCATTACAGCGCAGGTACTCCCTTCGGGAACTGCGCTGGAAGTCAATTTGACAGACCAGAGCCTGCGCTGATCCAGTTAGGCTATGTCTTCCTGAGGTTTCCACTGTGTCTTAGCCCTGTTTTCACTGATTTTTTGCTGCTGATTGCTGGTCATTGTACTTACTGTAAACCAACTTTCCTTGACATTATTCCACCTCAGTTGTGTGATGAAACTGTGAGTGTTCTTTCAGTATTTCTTGCTTCAGTTACAGTTTCCCATTGTGAAAAGCGAACCAGTATAGCTGTGGCCTCTTAGATCCTGAACTGTAAAAGTGTCTTTGTGATCTTAAGAACTAGTTTTATTACTGTTCATGGCTGTTTAAGTTTGTTTGTTTTTCATTTTATGGTTTGAATTCATACATTTTTAGTGTTGAAACAAGTACCTGTAAGGTGTCTTTTCATTTTAGACGAAACTTGTTTGTTTACGCTTCAAATTGAATTCGAAAATTATACAACAGTTTCCTTTTGTCTACATCAACATTAAAGGAAAAGAAAAGAAATACATGCATCTTGCATTTGCATTTTGATAAGTTTGCGTGATTGACCTAGGAGAAAGTGCATTAGTTTGTGCTTTGTGCTCTGTGTGGAAAGATAGTGTTTTTCTCTCCCCTCAGTAGTTAGGATTTTCAAAAGCTAAAAAGATTGTAAAGCTTGCTTATCATTTTAGCTGCATTTAGGAATTTGTACCAATACATCTCGTGGTGATCCTGAAAGACAAACTGCTAAACAAGATCAACTTAAAATATATTGAATGAATCTAAAAACGCATTGTAACATAACGCTCACAATAGAGGTCTAGGTAGAGACGTGTTCCTGCGTCGTTAAACGTAGTGACTGTCGATCTCTACGAAGGTGGGTGATTCCTCCTGAGGGACGATAGCACTAATACGGACTTGTGCTCCCGCGTACCGTCGCGTATATTGGGAGACCCCTATAGGCATTTATCCTTTATCCTTAGGAAGCCGTGTCGGCCGCCCTACTGATCGCGATGCAGTGAACACAGCATTCACGAAGATCGACCACCCGTACCGTAAAACGTATTCTGTGGTTTCGCGAAAGGTTTGGCACACCCTCTGCCTAGATCTCCAGAGCAGTTTCTTTTGGCCCTTTTCAAACTCTATAACTGAAAAGGTCCAGCCGAGCATTTGTCACTTCGGGCCCGTTAATACATCGAAGGCGACTAGAGTCATCTTTAGCTTTTTCTCGACTCTTAAAACATGAAAAAGCAAAGTTGTGTCTAAAAGCGTCTAATAAAATTCATTCAATACGGAAACATAATTCCCCTTTTTGTATTTTAGTTGATCAAGTAATCCGCAACCGTGGAGGAAATTCAATTAAAACTCCGTCGTTCGGGGAGGCTCGCGAGTCAACCGTCTTTGTCTCCGGAACCGAGAGTAGTACGGACGAAGCGAACTCGCTTGACCAGGTCAAAATCTCCCATTAAAGTTAGAACAACAGTTCCGACGACATCTGAGATTCTGGTCACTCCTAATATTTCTGGAATCCCTGCCTCTATTGAAGAAGTTCAACAGCAACAGAAGGACAGTTGTACTGATCCTAGTCTGAAGACAAGTACTTGCATAACTGAACCAGTTCCATCTGAAACCGGTCCACAGAGTCTTGTTGTTCAAACAACTATCGCTGTCGAAGCAACCCCTTCTTCGGCACCAGAAATCTTTTACGGACCTGACGGTCTTCCTCTTCCTCCTGGTCTGATCGCAATAGAGGAAATCGTAGAGGACCAGCAAGCAAATACTCCAACTCATTTTGGAGTAGGCGCCACTCTTTTTCCTTCTGCATCAGAAGTTTGTCCATCGCCACAGGAAGTTCCTGTAGAATCGTTAGGCAGTTTCTTGGATAGACTTAAAATGTCTGAGCAACCGTCGACATCTAGGATTGTGCCAAACGACACAGCGACAGCAGAAGCTCCTGCTGCCAATCCAACGATGTTTGCCGGCATACCAGCTGTCCCGACTAGTTCTCATCAACTAGAAGGAGTCCACCCAGGGACTATTATGACAACTTGGTCTGTTCCAGTTTGTTCTTCCGGTATAATACTCGGTAATTCTTATGTTGAAACTAGACAAATTGATCCCTTTGGGAATCGGTTTGGGCCATCCAGTCCTCAAAGGCCATCTATACCCTTGAGCTCCGGATTGTTACCGTATGGGGGGCAATATGCCCTTTCACTTCCCCTTCCGGGGGGATACCCATACGGCAGTTTTCAACAACGTTCAGGTTTGACTGAAGTAACGACGAGTGGTTGGGTACCTATGTTACCCCAACAACCAAGAGTTGTATATTCCATGCAACAGTGTGTACCTATGTCTAGTATCCCGACGACGCCAGCAATTGTAACCGTGTCGCAAGTTCAATCAATGCCTGTTGTATGTCAACCCCAAGTTGTAATGCAACAGCCCATTGACCCTGCAACACAACCACAATCGCCAACTGCCGGGACGACACAGATACAAACGGGAACCATAACCCCGCATCTTGGTCCGTCGGTTAGTGTCGCACAGCAAAACATGGCTTCACAACCATGGATGGTGCAATACCAACAACCTCAGTTTCAACAGGTGTACCAGGGATCTGAGCAACAGATCTTTGCGAATAGTGGGCAACCCTATATTCAGAACGGGTTAAATCAACCACTTTACAGTGGCCAAGCCCACCAACCGTATCAGCCATATCAACATCAGTTGCATTATGCTGGTACGCAAAGGCCTACTGCTCAGGCGATTCCATCGTATCCTGGGTACGCCTCGCCAAACCTGAATCAGCAGTTGCCATTCGTGGCGACCCTAGAATTACCATATTTACATCAATTAACGAATGATCCAATCGCCTATGCCCATTGGTGGCCAGCGATTCCTCACAAACTTCCTTCGGACATTCCTAAATTCAATGGAAATCCTGGCGAAGACCCGTCGAATCATGTGATGACATTCCATCTATGGTGTTCGTCGAATACCTTGAATGATGATTCGATAAGGCTTCGCCTTTTCCAGAGGACATTGACTGGTCCGGCGGCTAAATGGTATATTGAATTACCTAGAGCCTCTTTCGACAATTTTAGTTCCCTAGCCACGACTTTCTTAACACACTTTCAGTTACCTATAAGGTACGAAACTGGAACAGAGATCTTGACCAATTTCAAGCAGACAACGGCCACACATATATCAGATCATATACATGAGTGGCGTCGTCGTCGCAGAATGGTAAAGACCTATGTTCCAGATCAGCTATTGGCTGAGTGGTTTATAAAGTCGCTTCTTCCTGCTATAACGGAAGATGTGGCCAAGGGGGGAGTCGTAACAGAGGAGCAGGTTATTGCTCGTGCCCAGTATTTAGACTTAGTATATACTCAGTCTGGCACGCTCTATGACAAGATACCTGACGCCCCCAGACCAGAATTTTCAATTCCTCCCCCTCCTGGATCAAATAGTGACTCTCATGCCGGCGATGGTGTGATTGGCACTGCAAACGCAAAGTCAACATGGGATTCGTCTAAGAAAGCCCGTAAGACTTCGAATCAAAATGCAAATGAAGAACTTCTTGCCTCAGAAGTAAGTGCCATGTCGGACGACAAGGGCAAACAACTGAAGCAACCAGGGGGCAAGAAGAAAAAGAAAGGGAGAAAAGGAAAACCCCCTTCGGGGTGTCATATATGCGATGAGGATCATTGGACAACAGATTGTCCATACAAAGCTGAGCTTAAAAGATTCTTTAAGAGTCCGAAAACCTCAGCCGTGTTGACTGATCCGTTTCCTAATCCTGGTCAAAATCTGGTTGCTAATCAAAATGCTTCCCGATCCCAAGTGCTTATGTTGTCTACCTCAAAGCAGCAGAATAATGCTTTGACAAGGAATAAAGATTACGGGAATCCATGGCTGTCAAATAACAAGGCTAATGAACAACCTAGTAGTTCGACGACAGATTTGACCAAAGTTGTGCCACCCATCATTACTGAACCAATGATAAGGTTGCCAAAGGGAGTAGTACACAAATCGACATTTAATCCTCGTGCCAAAATAGCACGGAATTATAATATAATAGAGGACCTGGCCCAATCGCCGTCCGCTATGTCGACACTTGAGGTACCGCAAAATTGCCCCTCCCAAGAGCAAACTTTATTATCAGCAATAGGTGGGATTGGCCCAATGGATTCCAATCTTGTGGCCTTTGATCATAAAGGATATGACCCTAAGTTACCAGCTCAACTAGCTTTCCTTATTCAAGTGAAAGCCCTCAACAAAACTGTTCATCGAACAATTATTGATGAGGGGGCATCTACATGTCTTATGTCGATCAGTTGCTGGAAAAATTTAGGCTCACCACCCTTGTCGAAATCGTCAACGACCTTAAAAGCATTTGATGGACGATCATACACTCCCTACGGGATTTTAAGTAACTTGCAAGTTGAACTGGGGGGCAAAACAGTAGAAGTCGATGTTGAAGTAATTGATGGAAACCTCGATTACAACATCCTACTAGGAAGGCCCTGGATATATGCCATGGCCGCAGTCGTGTCGACCTACTTCAGGAAGATTGCATTTCCCTTTCAAGGAGGGATTACAGTCGTCGACCAACAAACTTTCCTCCCCGACAGTTCACAAGTTACGGGAAGCATTCCAATGATCCATGGAAGCGATCATTCGCTTCAAAATATTGGAGTAGGTCTCCTAAAAGACCCTGCCTTAATGGGTACTTTTGCCCTACCGCCTGCAAGAAATCTGGCAGAAGTGGCCACAGTGGAAACCTACAATATGAAATCTTCTATATCTAATGGATTCGGAAGATTCCTAAACATTTTGTCAGCATGGATCATCGCCCTAATGGAAATACTGTAAATACAGTGGGCTCCGAGGACGGTTCTTATCTCGTGTCAACCTCGTTAAAAAATGAAACAAGGAGTCATGAGGATAGTTTTTTTTATTCTTCTCAACCTCTTTAAAAAATGAAATAAATCCCCTTTTCAAAATTCAAAGGTAAACCTTCATTCCAACCACCAAGTTGAATGCAATGAAGCTTGGGGGGCACCCTCCTTTGACATGCATCATTATGATGCTGGGGGCATGCAAATCATCGAGCAGTTTTAGCAAATAGTTCATGCTCGTTAAAAAATAAACGCAAGATCCGAGCAGTTTTAGCACATAGTTCACGCTCGTTAAAAAATAAACATAAGTTTATGAGTAGGCTTTCCTTTAGAGTTCAAGCTCATTCAGAAAAAATGAACCGGTAAATAACCTTTTGAGATCGTAAATTCATCAGCCATAAAAGCCTTGGTCGTGTTTGTGCACCGTCACCTCCACTGTTCATTTGGCCGATCATTCACCTCCATTTGTGTGTTTACCTCTTTTGAGAAACAACTGCGAAGAGTGATTTCACCTAGCCATCCTTGTGACACTGCCGTGATTGGAAAATTCCAATTTGTACCTGGAATCAGTTGCTATCCCTGTTTATCACTCGTTCCTCAAAAGACGAGTCTTCTTTGAGCTCTTTTCACTGACTCGTAAAATATGAAAAGTTTGCCGAGTTTTGGCCTTCCAGCTCGTTAAACGACCGGAACGCTATCCCTCCTCTAGATTTTAATCTTTTTGGACCTGAGGGATTATTGCACAAAAAGATCGAGCGCTTGTCTTGTTCAGCTCGTTAAAAGTACCGAACACCCATCCCTTCTGTATTGTTTTATACTTTTTCGGACTAAAGGGATTAGATGACGAAAAAGGAATCATGGAGTTAACTTTCTGTACCTTTTCAGACTCTCTAAAAATGAAAAGGACCGAGTTATCCTTGTCGTTAGACTCGTTAAATTTATTAAATAGCGACAAACTTGTCTTTAGACGAGAACGAGTTTCCCTATCGCTAGGCTCGTTAAATCATAGCGATGGGCTTGCCCGAAGGGCAGGTTATAGAACAAGCATATGTTATCCTCCTCAAGCTTGACAAAAATAAAGAGGTACTGGTCAGAAATGACTGGGGAAAAATTGGGAGAACATCAAAGTTTAATGGTAGCAAGTCGCTCTTGAACATGACACTTTTCTTCTGTACCACATCGGGTTGGGTTGTTTCATTCACCGGTCTCATCACCATGGTCTTCGCCAAACCATCCACATTTTGGGGTAATGCTACCGATCCATCGCATCAGTGTCGTTATATGTTCAAGAGAGGTCATTCTGAAAGTGTCAACCGTGTCCCGTCCACTGCCATACATTATCCTTCATCCATTCATGATCGCCACCCTGAATCACATGTCACAGTTTGTTTTCACCTCCACTAAAATCATTAGCTCCGTTCCGTGTCATTGATGTGGGATTCATTAAGGCCCTCCTTTGATGGATCGCTTCTTGTCGACTTCAGCTCATTATCCAAGAAGTTGATCTAGGAACAACCCCATCAGTACTTTGAAGCTTGCATGCCTCAATGGCAAGTTTCTCACTTCCGGCGACAGGTATACATCAATGACCTTCGACCAGAAGATTTTGCGTGGCGTTCGACGCCAAGTCCTTTATTCACGCCACGTGAATTGTACTGCGGTACCTTGAGGGTCATTATCATTATCGGTGATTCCTCTCGCGCTTGTTAACGGTTTTCATCATTGACCGGTAATCAAGCGATGTCTTTCCATGTTCGACTTCAGCGAAATTCTCACATGGATCGACTTGTACTTAGAGTGAAGATCGAACGAGTTTGAAGACCCCGGATCTAGTTTCATCCATCCGGGCTGTGATATATATTCAGGAAATATAAAAGCATTTATCATGTACATCATTGCAGCAGATGATCATCCTATTCAAAGGATGATAATTTCAGCAGAGAATTATCAGTCTACCATCAGACGATCATCTGTTCTATGTACCAAAATGTATTTATAAAGCTGAGCCTGGGAATGCTCGCCTCAGCTAGATCATGAAAACAGAATGAAAAATAATGTATTGTATTTTATTGTATTACAGGGTGCCTCCTCAGCACTGGAATGAACTTCGGACCCTCTAGATAAAGCATTTCACCCGATAAACGGCCTCATACTTTAGGGGGCAACTGTTATAGACATTTTTGTGCCTCGCAGCATGGAGCATGAAATGTCGATAATTACAGGGATCCTCAGTCCCTAAACATGTTGTTCTTACCCCTAGAAGAACAAGGTCATCAAACCACAGCACTTCCCATCAGTTCTCCACCTGAAAACACTCAGAAACAGGCTATTTTTGGATCATGTCAGCTGCTCCACTGAGCATCTGCGCTGGAATGCAACTGCTCCTCCTTGTACCTGTGTTGTAAGTCAAATCTAATGAAGGCTACCTGCGGTGGGAGAGATTGGCCAAGTGGCACAGTCATTCTGCAAGGTGTCAATTGCCCAGGAAGCTTCCAAACTGACACTTGGTTCATGGGATTCGCCCTGTGATGAGTAAGAGGTACTTGATCTCCATGTGTAAGCAAGGATCTCCAAGTGGACTCAAGAACTGAAGTTTAACTGAAGAGGGAGAGGACACAAGTTAGCTTCATGCCAGCCTCAAGCTGACTCATCCTCTCTTCTTCTCTCCTATATATAGAGCTCTTCTATGAGGTCTAAGGAGGATGGAATTTTGTGCAAAGCAAGGAGGTGCTGTTGGTTTACAGTTAGAGCTATTGGGTGATTGCTTTCTAGAGGTGAAGAGGAGATTTCTTGCTGCTGGGGAGGTGCTGCTGGATTGGAGCCATTGATGGTTGTAACCTTCTCAGAACCCTTTTACTTCTATCAATAAAGCTTTGAATGTTCTCCTATATACTTGTATTGCATTGATGTATTGTATTTACTTGTATATCTGATTCACTCTAATCCATGCATCAGTTATGAGTACATGTTTCTTGTAGTTTCCCTCTCTTGTTTGTGCAGGATCTGTGTTTAGCTGGGCCGGCAAAGGGAGCAAGGAGCTGGGAACAAGAGACAAAGAGAGAGGACAGGATCGACAAAAGCGAAAGACACCGGTTGGTTAATCTTTTCTTCCTTCTCTGTACTTTCATAAAGGAAAATAATCAAAGCTTTACTTTCAGTTGTTGCTAAGGACTGTCACCCTTAGAGTAGGGATAGGGTCATCCGAGTCGGATACTTTTCCCCACAACAAGTCTATCCTTATAGCTCATTGTACCAAACCCATACTTGAACACAATCTCTACAACCAAATTGCTTCCTTTCTTACATGAGTGTCTTCCATGTATTCTGCCTTTGTAGTTGAAAGTTCTACTACAAAATGTCTCTTACTCATCCAACTAACTGCACCTCCAAATAGGTTAAACACATACCCACTTGTATATCTTCTCTGAACTAGAACTCCAGCCCAGTCTGCATCAACAAAGTTGCAGATGTCAAAAACTATGTCCAATCATAGTCTTCCTTGTTATCACAGACCATAATCACTAGTGCCACGTAAATACCTGAAAACCTGCTTCACTTTTGTATAATGCTCCTTCCCCAATTTTGACATAAACTAGCTCAATAGTCCCACTGCATGTGAAATGTTTTTTCTAGTACATACCATTTCATACACCAGGCTACTGACTACACTTGCATATGGAACACGGGACATGTCCTCTTCCTCTTCTTATTTCTTGGGACATTATTCAGCAGATAACTTTACACTGACGAGATAGGAACATTCACCAGTTTACTATACTGCATATTAAACCTCTGCAATATTGTCTCAACATACTTCCTATGGTTTAACGAGAGCTTCCTTTTTCCCCAATCTCATTTAATTTACATGCCCAAAAGATAGTTTGTAGAGCTAACATATTTCATGCCAAATTTATTTATTGCCATTTGTTTAGATGATTTCACTGTTTTCTCTGATTGTAATGAAAATCATTTAAAACACTTGAGCAAGGTTTTTGACAAGTGCAAGAAATTTGCCATATCCATCAATCTAAAGAAATATTTATTTGTTGTAAAGGAAGGGAAATTACTAGGGAATATAATCTCCAAGGGGAGAGTTATAATTGACCCAAAGAGAGTTTTAGCTATTCATACCCTATCTCTACCAAGGAATAAGAAAGAGATACAAACCTTCCTTGGGAATATTAATTTTCTCAGAAGGTTCATCCCTAATTATGCAGAGATAGTTAAGGAACTAAATGATATGCTAAAGAAAAACAATGAAGTGAAATGGATAGTTTCTGCTAGATATGCTTTTGAACATATCAAAAAGGCTATATATGAGGCCCCTACATTAGCTAACCCTGATTATTCTTCACCTTTTAGCATATTTTCTTTTGCATCTGAGACAACCTTAGTTGTTGTACTTTTACAGAAGAACACAAATGGTGATGACCAACCCATAGCCTTATTTTCCAAAGTTATGAGGGATGCTGAACTTAGGTATGATATTATTGAAAAAAAACTTATGCCTTAATTCAACCCCTCAAATCTTTTATAACTTATGTCCTGAATTCACACATTACAACTTATGTCCCTAATCATGTTGTTAAAACTTTTTTGACCCAGCCTGATACTGATGGCAGAAGAGGGAGATGGATTACTAAAATCCTTGAATTTGACCTTGAAACTAAGACTACAAAGCTAGTAAAAGGCTAAGGCCTAGCCAAATTGTTAGTTGAGTCCAACTACAAAGTATTGAGGATAAATCTGGTTTATGAAATTTCATCTAGGGAGAATCCACAAGAACCTCTTTCTTTCGATCAAGCCATTCTTCTTCACATAGATCAGAAATATCTACTCTCTGATTGGTACTCTAATATTATGTAGTTTCTTAGGGATTTTCAATGTCCAACTGATCTTAATTTGAAGCAATGCAAAGCCCTGAAACTTAAAGCAGTAAAATACTGCATTATCAATGCTAATCTATACTAGAAAGACCCTCTTAATATCCTTCTTCTTTGTTTAACTAAAAATGAAATAGAGGGAATTATAGATCAGTTCCATGCAGGGTTTTGTGGTGGACACTATGCCTGGAGAGCAATAGCCTACAAAATTTTAAAATCAGGTTTCTACTGGCCAACACTTTTTAAATAAGTTGGAGAAAAAGTAAGAAGTTTCATACCATGCAAATTATTTGCAGGAAAACAGAAACTGTCAACACTTCCTTTGGTTCCATTATTGGTTCATGCTCCCTTTCTACAATGGGGGTTGGAATTTATAGGGGAAATTCATCCACAATCAAGTAATCAACACATATGGATCTTAACTTCTACAAACTATTTTACCAAGTGGGTAGAAGCCATACCTGTTAAAAATGCAACTGATACTATTGCGACTAAATTTCTTGAAGAAAACATCCAATAAATATTTGGATGTCCTCAGCAGATTGTTACAGATAATGCAGTAGCTTTCAGCAGTGTTAAATTGATTGAGTTCTATCAAAAGTATTCATTCTTATTACACCATTATACACCATACTATCCACAGGGTAATGGCCTAGCAAAGTCTTCCAACTAGAGCTTAGTTAAGGTCATTAAGAATACTCTTGAAGACCATAAAAAGAGTTGGGACATCCATATAATCCATGCAATTTGGGCAAATAGAGTTTCTCCTAAGAGATCAACAAGCAAGTCTCCTTTCCAATTAGTTTATGGCAAGGAAAAAAAAATTCCTACTGATTTAGCTTTACCTGTTATGAGATTCCTTCAGGAATCCTATGAAGAAAAAGATGATTTCTCAAGAAGGATTAATCAAATTATTGAGTTGAATGAAGACAGGGATGAAATTCAATATGAACTAAGGAAATACCAAAATAAGATGAAATAATTGTTTGACAGAAAGGCTGGAGAGAGAAATTTCAAGAAAGGTAACCTAGTTATTAGATGGGATACAAGGAGGGAAGATAAAGGAAATCATGTAAAATTTGACAACCTCTGGTTTGGTCCATTTAGCATCGCAGAAGTTAAAGGGAACAATACATTCTTCCTACAGAATTTGGAAGGACAATATTCCTCATTTCTAGACAATGGGGAACACTTGAAACATTACATTTAGTATTAATTTTTCATCCATTCATTCATCATCTATAAATATCCAGAGAGTTTCTTTTATTTTTGAAAAATTTGCGAGTGAGTATCTATTTTAGCAAAGACTCCATAGCTCGAGGAGAAGGCACTTGGACCTGCTTGATCTACATCCCACAAGGGGAAGCAGTCCCCAGTTGGAGTCGACGTTGTAACATTATTTGGTTTTGATAAGTTAGTATATTAGCCAAAAATAATTTTAAAATGCTAAGTTAGTGTTGGGTTGTGTTATATTCTTTCCATGACTAGCCCACATAGTTAACTGGGGAGTTAGAAGGGGGGTGGAGCCCCCCCTTCGTTGCGCCGATTACGTAGTGGGGGGGTCACAATGGGTTTGAGGGGTGCAGGTAACCCCACTAGAAAATTTTGGTTTTGGAACCTGTGTTAGGTTGGGCAAACCCACCTATGGTTTTGTGCATGATTTTCGCACATGTTTTTGGACGCGATGGTTTTCGGTCCATGGTATTGGATGCTTCGGTATGTATAAATATGTATTATAACATTGAAAGGAACATAATGAAAAATCAAGCTGGTAGTCTCGGTTTTGGCATCCAGGGGACAATCTCTATGTATATGTGTTTTATGTGTTATACTCTCGCATTGTTTATTTTATGTGTTTTATAATTCGTATGCAGGTAATTTCTATACGGGGTTAAAATCTACATTTGGTATCAAAGATGTTTTGGCTTCAAGGAGATGCCTTTGTTGTTGAGGGGTTTCGCTTGGGCGTGTGGTAGAACCTGCTCAGTGGGAGATCTATGAGATCGATTCTAGTGGTGAAAGAAGATGGTGAGCAGTGGAAAGATAGAGATTGAGAAATTAATGGTCAAAGTTTTGAGTTGTGGAAGCTCAAGATGGAGGATCTGTTGGTGGAAAAAGATCAGTGGATCGTGGTAGATTCGGGTACTAAACCAATGGGAGTGTTCGATGAAGAATGGAATAAGTTGGATCAAAAGGCAAAGAGCACAATACGATTGTGTGTCTCAGATTCAGTATTGCTGAATGTATCAGGGGAAGCTACGAAAAAGGATTTGTGGGACAAGTTAGGGACTTTGTACCAATCTAAGTCTTTGGTGAGTAAACTGTTCTTATGGAAAAAGCTGTATAACCTAACGATGAAAGATGGAGACTCGGTAACAGAGCATCTGAACGCATTAAATACTATGGTAAGTTAGTTAGCATCTATTGATATTAAAATTTCAGATGAAGATAAGTGCATTAGTTTGTTGTGTTCTCTACCAGATTCGTGGGATAGTCTAGTTATTGCAATAGGTAGCAATGCAACTGCCTTGCGGTTTGATGAAATAGTCTCATCCTTGCTAACGGAGGAGATGAGATGGAAAAATATGGAGAGCCCGAATGGTGATGCCTTGTCTGTACAAGGATGGTCCCAGAACAGAAACAGAAATAAGTCATCAAGTTGGAGATAAAAATCTAGAGGGAGATCTAACTCTCCAAGAAAACCTGTAAAGGTGGTGTGCTAGAAATGCAGAAAGGAAGGGAACTACAAATGGGACTGTAAATCTAAAGCTCCTGATAAAGGAAAGGGATCTGACGATGCTCCTTCTGCAGAGGCGAAAACCACCTCAGATGAAGGTGGGGATGTGTACTTGGATTCTTCAAGTACACATGTAGATCATGAGGCATGGTTGATTGACTCAGGTGCATCCTTTCACTTCACTCCCCATAGAGAGTGGTTCTGCGAGTATGAGAAATACGATGGTGGTGATGTCTTCTTAGGGAATGATAGGAAGGATAGAATCGTTGGTCGCAGAAAAGTAAAGTTGAAGTTGCAAGGTGGAAGGGTGAGAACACTTCCAGGCATTCTACATATTCCTGCATTGGCCAAAAATCTTATTTCTGTAAGCAAGTTGGATGATGCAAGTGTAAAAACAGTGTTTGAGAAGGATACTTGCAAGATGGTTCGGGGAGCACTGGTATTGATGTGAGGAGTTTGGATTGGAACTCTGTACAAGCTGCAAGGTAGCACAGTTGTTGATGGGTGCAACAGTTCTATGGTTCCTGAAAGTGGAGCAGAAAATCTAGTGGTCTCTAGAGAGAAGACCATGTTGTGGCATCAAAGGCTTGGAAAATTTGGAGAGAAGGGCCTTCAAATACTTCATGGTAAAGGTATGGCAGAAGGTATGAGTAATATCTCTCTAGATTTTGATTTCTGTGAAAATTGTGTATATGGGAAGCAGAATCGGGTGAGTTTCCCCTCTGGTGGTAAGAGGGCGAAACATATATTAGAGCTTGTGCATAGTGATGTGTTTGGACCTATGAAGGTTCCATCACTGGGTAAGTCTGTGTACTATGTATCATTTATAGATGAATTCTCAAGGAATACATGGATATATTTCCTTAAGAAGAAATCTGAAGTCTTTGACAAGTTTAAAGAATTCAAGGCTCTGGTAGAAAACCAGACTGAGAAGAAGATAAAGGTGCTGAGGACAGATAACAGTGGAGAGTTTTGCAGTAAGGGATTTGAAGAATTTTATAAGAATTGTGGTATAGCATGGCAGAAGACTACTCCATATACACCTCAGAAAAATGGAGTTTCAAAAAGAATGAACAAGACGTTGATGGAAAGGGAAAGAAGCATGCTCAGTGGTGTCGGATAAGGACAGAAATTCTAGGCAAAGGTAGTGGAGACAGCATGTTACCTACTCAACAGATCACCTTCATTAGCGTTGGAGGATAAAACTCCACAAGAGGTATGGACTGGTAAGAAACCCTCTCTTTCACATCTGAGGATATTTGGATGTGATGCATATGTACATGTTCCAAAGGAGAAACAAACCAAGTTGGATAGTAAATATGAAAAGTGCATCTTTATTAGGTATAAGGATGGTTTAAAGGGTTATAAGCTTTGGAACCCAGTAACAAGGAAGTTTATGTACAGCAGAGATGTGGTGTTCAAAGAGGTAAAATATGTTATTAAACATAAATTCCAACCAAAGGAACCTGAGAAGATAAAGTTTGAGCTAAAGGAGGAAGAATCAAACTCTACAGCAGAGGAGGAATCAGAAGATAAAGAGCCACAAACTCTGGGTGTGAGAAGATCAGTTTGAGAAATAAGACAGCCAGAAAGGTATAGCCCATCTGCTTTCTTTTCAAATTTTGCTTTATCTATTGCTGATGATGATCTCAGAACTATGAAGGAATCAGTAGATTCAGAGGATGGAAAACTCTGGAAAGAGGCCATGGTTGATGAAATGGCATCTTTGCACAAAAATGAGGCTTGGGATCTAGTGGAGTTGCCAGCTGGAAGGAAACCCATTGGTAGCAAATGGTGTTCAAGAAGAAGACAAATGCAGAAGGAAAGGTGGAGAAATACAAAGCTCGGTTGGTAGAAAAAGGTTATTCCCAGGTGTTGGGAATTGATTTTGGTGATATTCTTTCTCATGTTGCCAAGGTAACTTCTATTAGATTGCTTTTATCTGTTGTTGCTGCTTTTATTTTGAGGTAGAACAGATGGATGTGAAGACAACATTTCTTCACAGGGATATAGAAGAGGAAATCTACATGAAGCAACCTGAAGGCTTTGCGGTGAAGGGTAAGAAAGAACTAGTATGCAAGTTAAAGAAGTCTCTGTACGGGTTAAAACAATCACCAAGGATGTGGTATCAGAAATTTGATACATTTATACGGGGACTTAGCTTCATCAGAAGCAAAGCAGATCATTGTGTGTATTTTAAATTAATGGGTGACCATGTTATTTATTTGGTTTTGTATGTGGATGATATGTTGCTAGTTGGAAATGACAAAGAAATTATCCAGGATTTGAAGACTCAATTGTCCTCCAAATTTGACATCAAAGATCTTGGTGCTGCAAACTATATTTGGGCATGGAAATTAAAAGAGATCGGGCAATGAGGAAGCTCTAGTTAAACCAGAGGAAGTATGTCAAGACAATATTGCAGAGATTTAATATGCATGATAGTAAACCGGTGAAGGTTCCTATTCCTGTAGGTGTAAAGTTATCTGCTGAACAGTGTCCTAAGGCACAAGAAGAGGAAGAGGACATATCCTGTGTTCCATATGTTAGTGTAGTCAGTAGCCTGAAGTATGCAATGGTCTGTAATAGACCAAACATTGCACATGCAATGGGAGTATTGAACAGGTTTATGTCAAAACCAGGAAAGGAGAATTGGTAGCAGTGAAGCAGGTTCTCAGGTATTTGCGTGGCACTAGTGATTATGGTTTGTGCTACCAAGGAAGACCAGGATTGGATAGAGTGTTGGCTATTTGTGGCTTTGTTGATGCAAACTGGGCTGGAAATACGGATCAGAGAATATCTACGAGAATATCTACAAGTGGGTATGTGTTTAACCTATTTGGAGGTGTAGTCAGTTGGATGAGTAAGAAACAATCTGTAGTGGCACTATCAACTACAGAGGCAAAATACATGGCAGCCACTCACGTAAGCAAGGAAGCAGTATGGTTGCAGAGATTGTGTTCAAGTATGGGATTAGTACAGGGAGCTATAAGGATAGACTGTGACAACCAAAGTGAAATTTTCTTGGCAAAGAACCCCGCATATCATTCAAAGACAAAGCACATTTATGTTCAGTATCACTTTGTGAGGGATATGATAGAAAACAAAAAGGTATTGCTGGTAAAGGTGGACACTTTGAAGAATACTGCAGATGCATTGAAAAAATCTGTGAGCTCTGAGAAGTTCTCTTGGTGTAGAGAAACAATGGGCGTTGCAGGGCTGGATAAATGACTAAGCTCTCTTATGTCCCCTTGTGGAAAGAAAACAACAAGTGGGAGAATGTTGGGTTGTGTTATATTCTTTCCATGACTAGCCCACATAGTTAACCGAGGGGTTAGAGGGGGGCGGAGCCCCCCCTTCATTGTGCCGATTGTGTAGCAGGGGGGTCACAGGGGGTTTGAGGGGTGCAGGTAACCCCACTCTACGGGGTCCGGGGCAGTGCCCCGGAAAATTTTAGTTTTGGAACCTATGTTAGGTTGGGCGGACCCACCTATGGTTTTGTGCATGATTTTCGCACATGTTTTTGGACACGATGGTTTTTGGTCCATGGTATTGGATGCTTCGGCATGTATAAATATGTATTATAACATTGAAAGGAACATAATGAAAAATCAAGCTGGTAGTCCCGGTTTTGGGATCCAGGGGAAAATATCTGTGTATATGTGTTTAATGTGTTATGCTCTCGCATTTTTTATTTTATGTGTTTTAGAATTCATGTGCAGGTAATTTTTTACAGGGTTAAAACCTACAGTTAGGATATGGATGCAAAAGAAAGAAAAGTTCAAATGTTAGGCCAATTTAATGTTTTATAGACATACATATCAATAAAATGATAGGTGTTAGCTTCCCTAAACAAATAAGGCAAAATAAAAATAAAATGTTTAGGGAAGAAAAAAGAAAATAATGGCTTCATTTCATATTTTTATAAATGAACAGGTTTCTAGTCAAAAAGTGCCACATTGGGAAATGTCAAATGGTATCTTCCTATGCAAAAGGAAAGGGCAAAGGATTAAATTTTTTCTATAAGGTTTTATTTTGGTGTATTAATCCCTTATTCCTAAGCTTTAAACCCAAAAATCACCCCTACGATAATATTTTCCTCCACCCACTTATCCCTAAGTTTATTACCTCCCCATACATTGGAAATATTCCCCACTATGCAGTGAATTAATTCCCGTCATCCCCGTCGGGTTTCCTGTCATGTCACATTAACTTTCTGCCACCTCTCACTCCATCTCTGCCCATATCCCAAGGTTTGATGGCCCACACGGCATTTCGAGCCCCCCTCACCATCCAAACTTTACCAAGGGGGGGGGGGGGGGGGGTACGAAATGGGTGGTATACAAAACCACGCCCGCGCCTATGTGTCAACACCACAGATTTTCAGACCCCCCTTGGGCGAAACTGCTAATCGCTTCCCCCCCCCGAAAAGTAGTTTCTTCGCCTCTCGATACCACTTTCCTACCCATTGCGCTCCCTCCACTCACCTTCCTCCACATCATTTTCCTGTTAACTCCAATTACATTCGCTCCCTCCAAAAATAAGTTGTCAAGCAATAAATGGTTTAGTCGTAAATCCAATGGACCCATGCCACCTTCAATAGAAAAACCAAATTTTTATATAAACCTCCCTTTTACTCAATAACTCATTACTGAATTCATACACTGTCACTATTATTGCTTTGTTACAGGTTTGTTGGACTTCGACATTTTCACCTGCCAGTGACACTGTCTGCTCACTCATTTTCAACCTATTGCCTTTGTTCTTACCACCAAAAACTAACTCCTCTCTTTGTATTGGAACCTTCAATCCAATTTTCACTATTGTCCTTAGCCTCATACCAAGATTACTCCAAAGGACAAGGGACCAAATGAACCTATCAATCCTCTGATTTATCCTCCCGTTGATTTTCACCAAATCCCTTTGGCTGACAAAGACCTTAAAATCCATGAAACTCTCTACGAATTTGACCTTTTTGACATGTATTTTTGGCTCAAGGACAAATACATTGAAAAATATGATGGTATTCAACTATGGGAGTCCAATTTACCCCACTATATTTTTCCTGGTACCCACAACACCCCAGAATTTTGTAGGAATTGTCATGCATCTTATTTGCCAAGCCAAAGGGCCATCATTACCCCTACTGGAGAAATTCTATTTACTATCACTCCTCAATCCATAGACTAGATGATGCAAGCCACCACATTAAAGAATGCCACCCCCTTTTCCTATGAAGCACTTGTTGAACTGTACCAAAAATTAGACTTTGCTAAAAGGGCCAAAACCCTGAAATTTTTTTTGACATAAGATGCCTCATTGCCAAAGAAAAATACTTCCTATCCCTCCTCTATTTTCCCTAAGAGAACCAAACAGATTACCACAGTTATCTCTTACCTCCTTGGATACTACTCAGATCACTGGGTAGATGAGGCCTCCATAGGATTTCTGCCCATTTTCTCTGTTGATTATAAGCCCTCCATCATGTTTAACTTTACCCAATTTCTTGCAGATTCAATTCATCACCATCTTATCAAATTCCCAACTAAGGAGGTATTCAAGTATGATTTTGTGTTAGCTTATATGTTCTTATACTTTCAGGGAGACAACATCAGCCTTGCTTTACAAAAGCTGGATGAAAAAGGAAATTAGCAGTCAGTCATCTTCTAGACTACACTGGTAATGAAGGAACAAAAGTAATATACATATAAACAGTTCATAGAGATGTTTGTGCATCTAGAAATCAGTCTCCTAGGTGCCAAGATAGAACCATGGATCAGTGAGGAAATTAGAAAGGTGTTTCAACTATCAGACCAAGTTCAAGCACGTGATTGGTACCTCTATCAAAACTATACAAAATTGAGAATATTTGGGTGTGAGCTTGCACCTTACAAGATGCCTAAATTCCTCCCAAAGAGGATTTTTTCTCTAGATTACATAAGGCAGATGCTCAATATGGATGAGATCCACTTTGTAGCTGCCCAGAAGAGGTCCTAATTCAAAATTAAAACATAGATTGGGCCTTTCATTTCCAACAGTAGGGCAGTGGGGGAAGAAGCAGATAAGCTATTAAAAGAAATGTAGTTCAACCTTAGCTTCACCTCGTCATATGATCCATTAGGGATCATTTCTAAATTAAGAGTAGAAGCCAAATCTATAACTTATTTTCATACAGCTGGACCAGAGATAGGCAAGTACAAAAACCAGATAGAATGGATTGAGAATACCCTACAAGAGGCAGAAGAGTAGCTGCTATCATCCTCTACATTACATACTCCTACCATGCATGAGAAAACAGATAAGAGAATTAGAGAAGAATATTCCCCTAAGGGGACTGAAAATTTTAGTGAAGGATTCAAAATTATGTATAGGAAGAAGGCCAAGCTTAGTTACAAACTAAGCCTCAGCAAGGATTCAGAGCAAGAGAACATTATCACCACTAATGAGCCACTTGTTTTCTCATTAGTGGGTGGTCACACCACAATGTCTCCCACTACCTCCATGTCTTCACATGATCAACATCAAATATAGATTAGCACACCTACTAGAGGGGAGATAGAGAACAGTATACTGAACATTTTTAAAGACTTAAAAGTAAGGAATGAGGCCTTAAATATTAATACCTACAATTAGTTCTGGAAGAAAACATCTGGTTCACAAAGCAAGCCATTTTCATCCTTTCATTCAGAAAAAAGGTAAAATGCAATTGGCATTCCTCTAGGCACAAGTTCCCGAGCCCACGACATTATCAAACTACAAGAAGACAACATTTGAGTTTGATGTAAAAGATATACATCACGTTGACCAAATGGAGATGCATAAGAAGACTAGGGAAATGATTTTTGCCACTATTATTAACACTACTATGAGTTTGTCTAAACTACAGGTTACATTAGCCAACGTTCAACCACAACTGAAGATGGAAAAGGTCTCTGCACATGCCAAAGACACCAGGATCAAAACTCTGAAGGACTTGGTGATAAAAGTGGGTTATGGCCCTTTAAACATCGATGTTGCAGAAGAGATTGTAAAGAAAAAGAATATAGATATAGCAGCATTAAGGAAGAAATTAAAATTTCCAGCCACAGAAGAACCTCTAGCCAAGGATATTGAAGAAACAGAG
The DNA here is from genome assembly GCA_031772625.1 of Pinus tabuliformis. Taxonomy (NCBI): domain Eukaryota; kingdom Viridiplantae; phylum Streptophyta; class Pinopsida; order Pinales; family Pinaceae; genus Pinus; species Pinus tabuliformis. The sequence continues at coordinate 1,027,478,416 of CM062817.1, forward strand.
ACACAAAAAGCAAATATGATGAATCTCATCATGGAGCAAAGTGCACAGTTGAAGCAAATGGAGACAAAGATGGAAAACATGATTAAAGAAAAGGAGAAAAAATCCAAAATGGTTGTTTTCCCTTTGGAAGCACTCCCTATCACAGCCATTCCTACAGCCATATCTTCTACAAAAAGTACAGGGGATGTTATAGATCAATTGGCAAATGTAGTACAAAACAAGTCTCTCCAGACTGAAGAAATTAAAATTTTGTAGGCTCAAGTCAAACTTCTACAGGATCATCAAACAAAGACTGAGCCTTTTCATGCAGCAGAGCTACAAAGAGCTCAAAATCATATAGAGGCACAGAAGTAGTCAGCAGCTAAGTCATCTATTGGCTACACATTGGCCCATGTTAAAGAAATCATATGGAAAATATCATTGAAGAAATAGATTAAATCTGGACATATATCCAGATTATATTCAAGCAGAAGGAATTGATGGAGAAAGCCAAGCAAACTATTTCCACTATCAATGCTCAATTGGGAGAAATACCTGCTACAGCCAATAGCATCATAAAGTTTCTCAATTCTAAAAATAGATATGAGTTGGATGATCTAGGAGTAGATGACAGAACAGAAACCATCCTGGAAGTAAAGAAATTTCTAACAATGAAGAACTTGGTTGTACAGCTGACAGAGGAGTGTCACACTCTGGAGGTAGCACTTAATAGGTTTTTCACTAGAATAGATGGATTGAACAAGCAAGGTGTGATTTCTTTATTTGTGATCAATGACAAATTAATGACCAGGGAATACTACATGAAGAAGCTTTAGGACATTGCCAAGGATACAACTAAGTCTTCCAACATCAAAGGCATCAAAGGTTCTATGATAGGTAGATATTTTTATGAAGCTATCAGCAACATAAGTTTTATCCAACACGAGATAAAACACATTTTTGCAGTAAAACCCACTTTTGCTCAGTATACTAAGGTAGATGAGATCTACCGCAAGGTAACAAAGATTCCTATTCTAGATGAACATCAGTGGGACAAGTTGTGTGAATTTCAGGATTAAAAAGACAAGTCACCTTCACCAGCGCAACACTCGAATAGTGGCCACTCAGCAACTGTTCTCCTTTAAAGCAGGGCCAGATGTCCAGATCACTTCACTAGATTCATTCATTTTGATCGCATTATTTCTTTTCTTTTAGTTCAAAGTTAATAATAGAATATCGTGTCACTCGGGAATTAATTGTAATATTTTTGTAAAAAAAAATTAAATACTTTATTCTGTCGAAGTATTCATGGTTGAACCCTTGAACAAGTTATCAAGCAGATTTGTACTAAGCTGGAGCATTTTTGAGATAATAAAAGATTTTGGATTTGCCTCATATAGTCTGTCTCTCAGTGAGTTCTATTTCATATTGTTTATTCATTATGTCTTCTTCATATAAATCATGTCTTTTGCAGTTATCTGATTTAAAATTTAATTGAATTTCAGTTTCATTTTAGATCCTCTGTGAAGTTGTAATTTAAATAAGAGATAAATTTACAAAACTATTTGTTATTGTAAACTCCTCTTTGATTATAAATTGCACTAGATCTCTTCGATAGTCTAATTATATTTTTTTGATTAAGAAAACATTGTTTTCCTAATTTCTGCTTATAAATGGTTAAATACTCTGTTTGAATATTAAATCAATTATACTTCTCCATATTCTACTTATCCATCCCACTAAAATCAAAATAACCATGTGCATTTAAAGAATGACCTTTTATTTTATTAAGAATATATCTAAGTTTAAAGCAACTTTTTATAAATAGTTCACTCGTCATCCAATCATTTAAAACAACAAAATATTATAGATGATTTGGCATAACTAATTGACCTTAGGTTATCTGAAAGGACAACAGGGCCCACATACTTTTGGTGCTTCATCTCCTAAGGTTAGATTTTTAGATGTTTAGGGATTTACATTCTTTCTCAATAATAAATATACCTTTGAGCCTCATTGCAACATAGTTTAGAAGACATGTAGCCGAAACATCTCTTCTCAAAGATAAGCTACCATCACTTGAGCTAGTTTATTTCCATTATGCATGTAAATATTTTTTAGTACTTTTTTATTAATGAAATGAAGTTTTTTTTTTGTTGTATCTATGTGTTCCTTTTCATATCTATATTTTATTCCATTCCTTCATAAATATAGATCACTTAGCTATTTCCTTGGTTTGCAATTGCACAATCCTCACAAGGAATTTTTATCTCACAAAGAAAGTATCTCAAGGATGTTTTGAATAAATTTGGCATGGAGGAATGTTCTTGGTATTTACTCCAATGGTTATAGGATGCAAGCTCAGCAAGACTGATGAATCACCAAAGCTGGATTATACTTTATACATATATATTATTGGTAGCCTCTTATATTTGATAGCCTGAAAACCAAACAATATGCAAGAAGTTTGTATTATTGAAAGATTTCAAGCAACCCCTAGACAGAGTCATCTTCTGGTAGCAAAGAGGATTTTTAGATATCTCAGAGCCACAATGGACTATGGATTTTGGTACCCATGAGGTAAATATTTTTAACTAACTATTTTTATTAATGTTGATTGGGCAAGTAGATGATAGAAAGGGAACTAGTGGCGGTGCTTTCTTTCTTGGTGCATTATTGTTTCATGGTTGAGAAAGAAACAAATTTCTCTCTCTACTACTAAAGCATAACATATAACAATAACTTCTTGTTGCACTCAGATCTTATGGATAAAGTGGACTTTACAAAGTGTAGAAGTATTATAGGATCATCCTATCCCTATCATATGTGATATACAAGTGCAATCAACATGTCCAAGAATCCAATTTTTCATTCAAAGACAAAGCATATTCAAATAAAACCATTTCCTAAGAAAGAAAGTTGAAAATCAGATTTTCAAGTTGGAGTATGTACCTACAAAAGAGAAGGTAGTTGATATATTCACCAAACCTCTCCCACGAGATAAATTTGAGTATTTAAGGCAAATAGTGGGAGTAGTTCCTCTTAACTCCCTCCATTAGATCTTCCTCGAGAGGAAGAAAGGAAATAATCTAACACTTAATAGATTAAAAATGAAGTTACCACGTCCACGGGATCAACCGTATAAGGGGAGATCGATTGCAGGGGTGCACATTAGTTTCTTTTCCATTGATGTCAAAGGGGCAGAACTACCTCAAAGAGGGAAGAGTACTAAAAGGATCATAATTAAGAGAATAAAACTTACTTTTATACTTTTGTTTTTGGTGTTACCATCAATGCTAAGGGGGGAGAATATTAGATATAATGTTTTCATTGATGGCAAAGGCATTGATGAGTGCAAGCACAATGGTTAAGGAGAAAAATATTTGGAGCCATTTCTAGTTTAGAATATTAGTTCAAGTGCTCTTGGAAACTGTTCAAATGGATAGAGATTGAAAATATATTTCCAACGGTATATTGAAGTCCAAAAAACACCTCTTGGATAAAAACATATGTAAGGTCAAAGTTTTGAGGGTGTAATTCAAAGTTGGTCAAGACCAAGGGCCCCACAAAAAAGTTGGTGTACACGTTGTAGCCAAGTAGGCATGCACGTAGACAAATAAAAATATTAGGAGGGTTGTGTACTTAACACGTCACCCTAGCGTTGTTCAAGCTTGTTACAAGTCAGCATCGAAGGTCCTCATAGAATCCATGTAACCATAGTAGATGTTCCCCGAAATTTATAGAGACAGGAACAAGGTGAAGCTCTGGGGTTACAAGACATAGAGTGAATGTGGAAGAGGACGTCAATAGGCTAAACGAGCGATGATTGGTGCATGACAGAGCAAGGAGGTCCCTACAACCACATCACCTTAGAAGGTCTTCCCCAAAATATTCAAAGGGAGACTTAAGGTTTTTCTCTAGGGAGATGGATCCGACCTAACATGAAAATCCTCATTAATTTCCAAAGAAATGCATGTCTCAATGGTTTAAATTTTATAAATAAATTCAACAAAAACCAAGGCCTAATACCCCTCTTATGTCGTACATGTTGACAACATGGACCTATCCAAAGATGACACATGGCATGATTTCATAGGCTACATAAAGTGATGTGAAGCCATGATGGAGACATAATGGCATGATGACATCAACATGACATGGATCCAATGAGATGGTGACACATGGCATGCAAATTCAATATTTTTAGGTAACTAAGTGGGCCAAAAATGAGTGACAGATGGCACCACTCAATGAGTGAAATGTGGCACCCTTGTAGAGGAGGAAGATAGGTTGGAAAACATATAACCCCATAAGGGTAGCCCAAGAATATTGGAAGGATGCATATGCTTAAACATATGGGGAGAATGATTTGGGACACTATGGCAAGTATAACTCATCCTGGTTTTTATGTGATTGGTCCATGTGTGCGACATGGGTCCCCTACAGACGAGTCATCTTGGACCTTGGAAGTCTAGGAAACTCGAGAGTTTTTGTGTAGATTTTAACCCCGTACAAGAATTACCTACATATGAATTCTAAAAATAAAAAATAAACAATGGCGAGAGCATAAAACATAAAACAAATATACACAGAGATTTTCCCCTAGATCCCAAAACGAGGACTACCAAATTGATTTTTCATTATTTTCATTTCAATGTTACGGTACATATATATACATGTCGAAGCATCCATAAACCCCAATCCATTGACCCTGGATTAGAACATATAAGTAGTTCCCTTGACCGAATCTACAAAATACCATGGGCAAAAAGCCATCATCCCCAAAACCATGTGTGAAAAACACCACAAAACCATAGGTAGTTCTGCCCACCTAATATAGGGTCCAAAAACAAATTTCCCCAGGGCAATTCCATGAACCTCGTACAGGGGGGCTACCGCCCTCCTCAAACCCCCGATAGGGGGGCCTTCCGCCCCCCCTCCTACACCTAGCACAACAAACAAGGGAGGTTGTCACTCCCCCTGTCACCCCCCCACGCGTGGGGATAGTCGTGGAAAGAATATAACACACACTTAACTTTCTCACAATTTTTGTTTTCTTTCCATGAGGGGCCACATGGGAGCTCAATCATTGGTCCAACCCTGCAACACCCATTGTTTCTCTACACCAAGGAAACTTCTCAATGCTCACAAACTTCATCAATGCATCTGCAGCATCCTTCAAAGTGTCCATCCTTACCAACAACACCTTTCTTTCCTCAACCATATCCGTCACAAAGTGATACTGAACATCAACGTGCTTTTTCTTTGAATGTTAAGCAGGGTTATTTTCCAATAAAATTACACTTTGGCTGTCACAATCTATCCATATAGCTCATTGTACCATACCCATACTTGAACACAATCTCTACAACCGAACTGCTTCCTTGCCTACATGAGTGCTTGCCATGTATTCTACCTTTGTAGTTGAAAGTTCCACTAGAGATTGTCTCTTACTCATCCAACTAACTGCACCTCCAAATGGGTTAAACACATACCCACTTGTAGAACTTCTCTGAACCAGTTCTCCAGCCCAGTCTGCATCAACAAAGCTGCGGATGTCAAAAACTATGTCCAATCCTGGTCTTCCTTAGTATCATAGACCATAATCACTAGTGCCACGTAAATACCTAAAAACCCGCTTCACTATTGTACAATTCTCCTTCCCCGATTTTGACATAAACCAGCTCAATAGTCCCACTACGTGTGAAATGTTTCTTCTAGTACCTACCATTGCATACACCAGGCTACCGACTGCACTTGCATATGGAACACAGGACATGTCCTCTTCCTCTTCTTGTTTCTCAAGACATCATTCAATAGATAACTTTACACCGATAGGAATAGGAACCCTCACCAGATTACTATCCTACATATTAAACCTCTGCAATATTGTCTCGACATACTTCCTATAGATTAACCATAGCTTCCTTTTTCCCCAATCTTGTTTAATTTCCATGCCCAAAATATAGTTTGCAATGCCAAGATCTTTCATGTCAAATTTATTTAATGCCATTTGTTTAGATGATTTTACTGCTTTTTCTTATTCTGATGAAAATCATTTAAAACACTTGAGCAACGTTTTTGACAAGTGCAGGAAATTTTCCATATCCATCAATCCAAAGAAATATTTATTTGTTGTAAAGGAAGGGAAATTACCAGGGCATATAATCTCCAAGGAGGGAGTTATAATTGACCCAAAGAGAGTTTTAGCTATTCATACCCTACCTCTACCAAGGAATAAGAAAGAGATACAAACCTTCCTTGGAAAGATTAATTTTCTCAGAAGGTTCATCCCTAGTTATGCAGAGATAGTTAAGGAAATAATTGATCTGCTAAAGAAAAACAATGAAATGAAATGGACAGTTTCTGCTAGATATTCTTTTGATCATATCAAAAAGGCTATATTTGAGGCCCCTACATTAGCTAGCCCTCATTATTATTCACCTTTTAGCATATTTTATTTTGCATCTGAGACAACCTTAGCTACTGTACTTTTACAGAAGAACACAAATGGTGATAACCAGCCTATAGCCTCATTTTCAAAAGTTATGAGGGATGTTGAACTTAGGTATGATATTATTGAAAAAATAAGCTTATGCCTTAATTCAAGCCCTCAAAGCCTTTAGAACTTATGTCTTGCATTCACACATTACAACTTATGTCCCTAATCATGTTGTTAAATTGTTTTGACCCAGTTTGATACTAATGGAAGAAGAGGGAGATGGATTGTTAAAATCCTTGAATTTGACCTTGAAATTAAGACCACGAAGCTAGTAAAAGGCCAAGGCCTAGCCAAATTGTTAGCTGAGTCCAACTACAAAGTATTGGGGATAAATCTGGTTTCTGAAATTTCATCTAGGGAGAATCCACAAGAACATTCCTTAATATCTTAGGAGAATACAGAAGAACCTCTTCCTTCAGATCAAGCCATTCTTGTTCACATAGATTAGAAATATCTACTCTCTGATTGGTACTCTAATATTGTGCAGTTTCTTAGGGATTTTCAATGTGCAACTGATCTTAATTTGAAGCAGTGCAAAGCCTTGAAACTTAAAGCAGTAAAATATTGCATCATCAATGCTAGTATATACTAGAAAGACCCTCTTAATATCCTTCTTCTTTGTTTAACTGAAAATGAAATAGAAGGAATTATAGATCAGTTCAATGCTGGGTTTTTTGGTGGAAACTATGCCTGGAGAGCAACAACCTACAAAATTTGAAGAGCAGGTTTCTAATAGCCCACAATTTTTAAAGAAGTTTGAGAAAGAGTAGAAAGTTGCATACCATGCCAATTATTTGCAAGAGAACAGAAATTGTCAACACTTCCTTTGGTTCCAGTATTAGTTCATGCTCCTTTTCTACAATGGGGGTTGGACTTTATAGGGGAAATTCATCCACAATCAAGTAATCAACACAGATGAATTTTAACTCCTACAAACTATTTTACCAAGTGGGTAGAAGCCATACCTACTAAAAAAGCAACTGATACTGTTGCGATTAAATTTCTTGAAGAAAACATCCAATAAATATTTGGATGTCCTCAGCAGATTGTTACAGATAATGCAGCAGTTTTCAACAGTGTTAAAATGATTGAGTTCTATCAAAAGTATTCAATCTTATTACACCATTCCACACCATACTATCCACAGGGTAATGGTCTAGCAAAGTATTCCAACTAGAGCGTAGTTAAGGTCATTAAAAATACTCTTGAAGACCATAAAAAGATTTGGGACATCCATCTAATCCATGCAATTTTGGCAAAGAGAGTTTATCCTAAGAGATCAACAAGCAAGTCTCCTTTCCAATTAGTTTATGGCAAGGAAGATTTTTTTCCTACTAATTTAGCTTTACTTGTTATGAGATTCCTTCAAGAATCCTATGAAGAAAAAGATGATTTCTTAAGAAGGATTTATCAAATTATTGATTTGAATGAATATAGGGATGAAATTCAGTACGAACTAATGAAATACCAAAATAAGATGAAAGAATTGTTTGATAGAAAGGCTAGAGAAAGAAATTTCAAGAAAGGTAACCTAGTGCTTAGATGGGATACAAGGAGGGAAGATAAAGGCAAGCATGTAAAATTTTACAACATCTGGTTTGGTCCATTTAGCATTACATAATTCAAAGGGAACAATACATTCATCCTACAGATTTTGGAAGGAGAATATTCCTCATTGCTGGTCAATGGGAAACACTTGAAACATTACATTCAGTATTAATTTTTCATCCATTCATTCATCATCTGTAAATATCTGAAGAGTTTTTTTTTTATTTTTGAAAAATTTGCAAGTGAGTATCTATTTCAACAAAGACTCCATAGCCTAAGGAGAAGGCACTTGGACTTGCTTGTTCTCTACATCCCACAGGGAGAAGGAGTCCCTAGTTGGAGTCAATGTTGTACCATTATTTGGTTTTGATAAGTTAGTATATTAGCCAAAAATAATTTTAAAATGCTAAGTTAGGATATGGATGCAAAAGAAAGAAAAGTTCAAATGTTAGGCCGATTTAATGTTTTATAGGCATCCATATCAATAAAATTATAGGTGTTAGAAGCCCTAAACAAATAAGGAAAAAGAAATATAAAATTTTTAGGGAAGCAAAAAGAAAATAATGACTTCATTTCATATTTTTATAAATAAACAGGTTGCTAGTGAAAATGCACCACATTGGGAAATGTCAAATGTTATCTTCATATGCAAAAGGAAAGGGCAAAGGATTAAAGTTTTGCTCTAAGGTTTTATTTTGGTGTATTAATCCCCTATTCCTAAGTTTTAAACCCCAAAATCACCCCTTTGCTCATATTTTCCTCCACCCACTTATCCCTAAGTTTATTACCTCCCCATAGATTGGAAATATTCCCCACTATGCAATGAATTAATTCTTGTCAACCCCACTGGTTTCCCTATCATGTCACGTTAACTTTCCACCACCTATCACTCCATCTCTGCCCATCTCCCAAGATCTGACGGCCCACAGGGCATTTCAGCCCCCCCTCACCATCCGAACTTTACTACAGAGGGGGGTCCAAAATGGGCGTTATACAAAACCATATCTGCCCCTACGTGTCAACACCACAGATTTTCGGACCCCCCTCAGGTGAAACTGCTAACCGCTTCCCCCTCCCCCCCCCCCCCCTGAAAAGTAGTTTCTCTGCCTCCCGATACCACTTTCCTACCCACTGTGCTCCCTCCACTCACTTTCTGCCACATCATTTTCCCGTTAACTCCACCAATTACATTTGCTCCCTCCAAAATTAAGGTGTTAAGCACTAAATGGTTTAGTCGTTAATTCGAAGGACCCGCGCCACCTTCAACAAAAAAACCAGATTGTTATATAAACCTCCCTTTTACTCATTAACTGGTTACTGAATTCATACACTGTTATTGTTATTGCTTTGTTACAAGTCTGCTGGACTTCGACATTTTCACCTTCCAGTGACAGTGTCTACTCACTCTTTTTTAGCTTATTGCCTTTGTTATTTCCTCCAAAACTTGACTCCTCTCTTTGTATTGAAACCTTCAATCCAATTTTCACTATTTTCCTTAGCCTCATACCAAGATGCCTCCAAATGACAAGGTACTAGAACAACCTGTCAATCCTCTGATTTATCCTCCCATTGATTTTCACCACATCCCTTTGGTTGACAAAGACCTTAAAATCCATGAAACTCTATGCGAATTAGACCTTTTTGAGATGTATTGTTGGCTTAAGGACAAATACAATGACATCCAGCTGTGGGAGTCCAATTTACCCCACTATATTTTTCCTCGTACCCACAGCACCCCAGAATTTGTTAGGAAGTGTCATGCATCTTATTTTCAAAGCTAAAGGGCCATCATTACCCCTACTGGATAAATTCTATTTACTATCACTCCTCAAGCCATAGACCAGATGATGCAAGCCCCCACTGTAGAGAATTCCACCCCCTTTCCTATGAAGCACTTGTTGAACTGTACCAGAAATTAGACTTTTCTAAAAGGGCCAAAAACCTGGAAATTTTCTTGACAAAAGATGCCTCATTGCCAAAGAAAAATTCTTCCTATCCCTCCTCTATTTTCCCTGAGAGAGCCAAGCAGATTATCACAGTTATCTCTTACCTCCTTGGCTACTACTCGGATCAGTGAGTAGATGAGGCCAACATAGGATTTCTATCCATTTTCTCCATTGATTCTAATCCCTCCATCATGTTTGACTTTAGTATATCTCTTGCAGATTCAATTCATCAGCAACTTATCAAATTCCCAACTAAGGAGGTATTCAAGTATGATTTTTTTTTAGCTTATATGTTCTTATACTTTCAGGGAGACAACATCAACCTTGCTTTACAAAAGCTGGATGAAAAAGGAAACCAGCAGTTAGTAATATTCTAGACTACATTGGTGATGAAGGAACAAAAGGAATATACATATAAATAGTTCATAGAGATGTTTGTGCATCCAACAATCAATCTCCTAGGCGTCAGGATATAACCGAGGATCAGTGAGGAACTTAGAAAGGTGTTGCAGCTATCAGACCAAGTTCAGACACAGGATTGGTACCTCTATAAAAACTATATAGAATTGAGAATATTTGGGTGTGAGCTTGCACCTTACAGGCTGCCTAAATTCCCCCAATGAGGATTTTTTGTCTAGAGTACATAAGGCAGATGCTCAATATGGATGAGATCCACTTTGTAGCTTCCAAGAAGAAGTCCTAGTTCAAAATTAAAACACAGATTGGGCCTTTCATTTGCAACAGCAGGGAAGCAGGGGAAGAAGCAGATAAGCTATTAAAAGAAATGTAGTTTAGCCTTAGCTTCACCTGGTCATATGATCCATTAGGGATCATTTCTAAATTAAGAGTAGAAACCAAATCTACTGCTTATTTTCACACAGCTAGACTAGAGATAGAGAAGCACAAAAACCATCTAGAATGGGTTGAGAACACCCTACAAGGGGCAGAAGAGCAACTGGTATCATCCTCTATAGTACAGACTCCTACCATGCAGGAGAAAACAACTAAGAGAAGCAGAGAAGAAGAGTCCCCTTCAGGGACTAAAATTTTCAGTGAGGGATTCAAAATTATGTATAGGAATGATGCCAAGCTTAGTTCCAAACTAAGCCTCAGTGAGGATTCAAAGCAGGAGAACATTATCACCACCAATGAGCCACTTGTTTCCTCATTAATGGCTTATCAGACCATAATGTCTCCCACTACCTCTACGGCTTCACGTGATCATCAGCAAATACAGACCAACAGACCTACTATAGGGGAGATAGAGAAAAGTATAATGGACATTTTTAAAGAGATAAAAGTAATGAATGAGGCCTTAAGGATTAATAACTACAATTAATTCTGGAAGTAGACTTTTGGTTCTCAAAGCAAGCTGTTGTCAGGCTTTGATTCAAAAAAAGTAAAATGAAAATGGCATTCCTCCAAGCACAGGTTCCCTAGCCCAAGGCAGCATCAGACTACAAGAAGACAGCATTTGAGTTTGATGCAAAATATATACATCCCATTGACCAAATGGAGATTCATAACGAGACTAGGGAAATGATTTTTTCCACTGTTACTAACACTACTATGAGTTTGTCTAAACTACAGGTTACATTGGCCAATGTTCAATCACAACTAAAGATGGAAAAGGTCTTTGCAATTGCTAATGACACTAGGATCAAAAATCTGGACGACTTGGTGATCAAAGTGGGTTATGACCCTTCAAACATAAATGTTGTAGAAGAAATTGTAAAGAAAAAGAATATAGCAGAATTAAGGAAGCAGTTAAAATTGCCAGTTAGAGAAGATCCTCTGGCCAAGGATATTGAAGAAAAAGAGACACAAAAAGAAGATATGATGAAGCTCATCATGGAGCAGAGTGCACAGTTGAAGAAAATGGAGACAAAGATGGAAAACATGATTAAAGAAAAGGAGAAAACTGCCAAAATGGTTGTTTTCCCTTCGGAAGCACTCCCTATCACAGTCATTCCTACAGCCATATCTTCTACAACAAGTACAAGGGATGTTGCAGATCAGTGGGAAAATGCAATACAAAACATGCCTCGCTAGACTGAGGAAATCAAAAATTTGCAAGCTCAAGTCAAACTTCTATAGGATCATCAAACAAAGACTAAGACCTTTCATGCAGCAAAGCTACAAAGAGCTCAAAATCAGATAGTGTAATGGAAGAAGTCAGCAGTTGAGTCTTCTATTATCTACACACTAGCCCATGTTAAAGAAATCATATGGAACAATATCATTGAAGAAATAGATGAAATCTGGCCATGTATCAAGATTATATTCAAGTAGAAGGAATTGATGGAGAAAGCTAAGCAAACTATTTCCACTATCAATGCTCAATTGGGATAAATTCCTGCTACAATGAATAGTATAATAAAGTTCCTCAATTCCAAAAATATATATGAGTTGGATGACCCAGGAGTAGATGACAGAACAGAAACCATCCTAGAATTAAAGAAATTTCTAACAAAGAATAACTTTGTTGTACAACTGACAGAGAAGTGTCACACTTTGGAGGTAGCAGTTAATAGGTTTTTCACTAGAATAGATGCATTGAACATGAAAGGTTTGCCTTCTTTATTTGTGTTCAATGACAAATGAATGACCAGGGAAGACTACATGAAGAAGCTTCAGGACATTGCCAAGGATACAGCTATGTCTTCCAAAATCAAAGGTTCTATGATAGTGAGAGATTTTTATGAAGCTATCAACACCATAATTTCTATCCAACACAAGATAAAACACATTTTTGCAGTAAAACCCACTTTTGCTCGATATACTAAGGTAGATGAGATTTACCGCAAGGTAACAAAGATTGCTATTCTAGATGAACAGCGGTGGGACAAGTTGTGTGAATTCTAGGATTAAAAAGACAGGTCAACTTCACCAGTGCAACACCCGAATAGTGGCCACTCAGCAATTGTTCTCCTCCAAAGCAGGGCCAGATGTCCAAAATACTTCATTAGATTCATTCCTTTTGATCGCATTATTTATTTTCTGTTAGTTCAAAGTTAATAACAGAATGTCGTGTCACTCACGCATTAATTGTAATATTTTTTAAAATTTTGTTTAAATAATTCATTATGTCGAAGTATTTAGGGTTGTACCCTTGAACAAGTTATCAAGCAGATTTGTACTAAGTTGGGGCGTTTTTGAGATTATAAAAGATTTTGGATTTGCCTCATATGGTCTATCTCTCAGTGAGTTGTATTTCATATCGTTTATTCATTATGTCTTCTTCATATAAATCATTTCTTTTGCAGTTATTCGATTTAAAATTTAATTTAATTTCAGTTTCATTTTAGATCCTCTCTAAAGTTGTAATTTAAATAAGAGATAAATTTACAAAACTATTTGTTATTGTAAATTCTTCTTTGAGTATAAATTGCACTAGATCTTTGTGATAGTCTGATTATATTTTGTTGATTAAGAAAACACTATTTTTTAATTTCTTCTTATAAATGGTTCAACACTCAGTTTGAATATTAAATCAATTATACTTCTCCATATTCTACTTATCCATCCCACTAAAATAAAAATAACCATATGCATTTAAAGAACAACCTTTTATTTTATTAAGAATCTATCTAAGTTTAAAGCACTTGTTTATAAATAGTTCACTCGTCATCCAATCATTTAAAACAACAAAATTTATAGATGCTTTGGCATAATTAATTGACCTTAGGTTATCTCAAAGGACAACATGGCCCGCATACTTTTGGTGCTTCATCTCCTAGGGTTAGATTTTTGGATGTTTAGGGATTTTCATTCTTTCTCAATAATAAATAGACCTTTGAGCCTCATTGTAACATAGTTTAGAAGGCATGTAGCCGAAACATCTCTTCTCAAAGATAAGCTACCATCACCTGAGCTAGTTTATTTCCATTATGCATGTAAATTGTTTTCAGCACTTTGTTATTAATGAAATGAAGTTTTGTTTTTGTTGTATCTATATGTTTATTTTCATATCTATATTTTATTCCATTCCTTCATAAATCTCGATCACTTAGTTATATCCTTCATTCGAAATTGCACAATCCTCATAAGGAATTTTTATCTCACAAAGCAAGTATCTCAAGGATGTTTTGAAGTGATTTGGCATGGAGGAATGTTCTTGGTAAGCACTCCAATGGTTATAGGATGCAAGCTCGGCGAGACTGATGAATCACCAAAGATGGATCATACTTTATACATATATGTTATTGGTAGCCTCTTATATTTGATAGCATGAAGACTAAACAATATGCAAGAAGTTGGTATTGTTGGAAGATTTCAAGCAACCCCCAAACAGATTCATCTTCTCGCAGCAAAGAGGATTCTTAGATATTTGAGAGCCATAATGGAATTTGGTACCCACGAGGTAAATATTTTTAAATAGCTATTTTTATTGATGTTGATTGGGCAGGTGATGTAGATGATAGAAAGGGAACTAGTGGTGGTACTTTCTTTCTTGGTGCATGTCTTGTTTCATGGTTGAGCAAGAAACAAGCTTTAATTTCTCTCTCTATTACTAAAGCATAACATATAACAATAAATTCTTGTTGCACTCAGATCTTATGGATAAAGTGGACTTTACAAAGTATACAAGTATTATATTATCATCCTATCCCTATCATATGTGATATGCAAGTGCAACCAACAGTCCAAGAACCCGATTTTTCATTCAAAGACAAAGCATATTCCAATAAAACCATTTCCTAAGAAAAAAAGTTAAAAATCAGATTTTCAAGTTGCAATATGTACCTACAAAAGAGCAAGTAGTTGATATATTTATCAAACCTCTCCCAACAGATAAATTTGAGTATTTAAGGCAAATATTAGGAGTAGTTCCTCTAAACTCCCTCCATTAGATCTTCCTCTAGAGGAAGAAAGGAAATAATCTAACACTTAATAGATTAAAAAGCAAGTTACCAGGTCCATGGGATCAACCGGATAGGGGAGATTGGGGAGCGCATTCGTTTCTTTTCCATTGATGTCAAAGGGGGAGAACTACCTCAAAGAGGGAGGAGTAATAAAAGGATCATAAGTAAGAGAAGAAAACTTACTTTTATACCCTTTTTTTTTGGTGTTGCCATCAATGTTAAAGGGGGAGAATATTAGATATAAGGTTTCATTGATGGCAAAGGCATTGATGAGTGCAAGCACAATGGTTAAGGATAAAAATATTTGGAGCCATTTCTAGTTTAGAATATTAGTTCAACTGCTCTTGGAAACTGCTCAAATGGATACAGCTCCAAAAGATATTTCCAACGGTATATTGAAGTCCAAAAAATACCTCTTGGATAAAAATATATGTAAGGTCAAAGTTTTGAGAGTGTAATTCAAAGTTGATCAAGGCTAAGGGCCCCACAAAAAAGTTAGTGTACATGTTTTAGCCAAGTAGGCATGCACGTGGAAAAATAAAAATATTAGGAGGGTTGTGTACTTAACATATCACCCTAGCGTTGTTCAAGTTTGTTACAAGTCAGCAGCAGAGGTCCTCATAGAATCCACGAAACCATAGTAGATGTTCCCCAAAAGTTATAGAGACAGGTGCAAGGTGAAGCTCTGGGGTGACAAGACATAGAGTGAATGTGGAAGAGGACATCAATAGGTGAAATGAGCAATGATTGGTGCATGATAGAGTGAGGAGTTCCCTACAACCACATCACCCTAGAAGGCCTTCCCCGAAAGAAGATTCAAACGGAGACTTAAGTTTTTTCTCTAGGGAGATGGATTCGGGCTAACAGGAAAATCCTCATTAATTTCCAAAGATATTCATGTCTCGATGGCTTAAATTTTATAAAGAAATTCAACAAAAACCAAGGCCCAATACCCCTCTTATGTCATACGAGTTGACAGCATGGACCTATCCAAAGATGACATATGGCATGATTTCATTGGCTACATAAAGTGATGTGAAGCCATGATGGAGACATAATGGAATGATGACATCATCATGATATTTAACCAATGAGATGGTGACACGTGGCATGCAAATTCAACATTTTTAGGTACCTAAGTGGGCCAAAAATGAGTGACAAATGGCACCACTCAATGAGTGACATGTGGCACCCTTGTAGAGGAGGAAGATAGGCTGGAAAACATATAACCCTAAAAGGGTAGCCCGAGAAGATTGGAAGAATGCATATGCTTAAACATATGGGAAGAATGATTTGGGACATTGTGGCAAGGATAAATCACCCTCGTTGTTATGTGATTGGTCCATGTGTGCGATAAGGGTTCCCTACAGACGGGTCATCTTGGACCTTAGAAGTCTAGGAAACATGAGAGTTTTTGTGTATATTTTAACCCCGTACAAAAATTACCTACATATGAATTCTAAAAATAGAAAATAAACAATGGCGAGAGCATAAAACATAAAATAGATCTACACAGAGATTTTCCTTTAGATCCCAAAACCGTGACTACCAAATTGATTTTTAATTATTTTATTTTCAATGTTACAGTACATATATATACATGTCGAAGCATCCACAAGCCCTAATCCATTAACCCTGGATTATAACATAGTTGTAGTTCCCTTGACTGAATCTACAAAATACCATGCGCAGAAAACCATCATGCCCAAAACCATGTGTGAAAAACACCACAAAACCATTGGTAGGTCCGCCCACCTAATATAGGGTCCAAAAAAAAATTCCCTGGGGCAATGCCCTAAACCCCGTATAGGGGTGCTACCGCCCCCCTGCTGCACCCATCACAACAAATAGGGTAGGTTGTCGCCCCCCCTGTAACCCCCCCATGCGTGGGGCTAATCGTGGAAAGAATATAGCACACACCCAACATTCTCCCAATTATTGGTTTCTTTCCACGAGGGGCCACATGAGAGCTCAGTCAGCGGTCCAGCCCTGCAATGCCCATTGTTTCTCTACACTAAGAAAACTTCTCAGTGCTCACAAACTTTGTCAATGCATCTGCAACATTCTTCAAAGTGTCCACCTTTACCAACAACACCTTTTTGTCCTCAACCATATCCCTCACAAAGTGATACTGAACACCAATGTGCTTTGTCCTTGAATGTTAAGTAGGGTTATTTGCCAATAAAATGACACTTTGGTTTTCATAGTCTATCCTTATAGCTCATTGTACCAGACCCATACTCGAACGCAATCTCTACAGCCAAACTGATTCCTTGCTTACATGAGTGCCTGCCATGTATTCTACCTTTGTAGTTGAAAGTTCCACTATAGACTGTCTCTTACTCATCCAACTAACTGCACCTCCAAATAGGTTAAACACATACCCACTTGTAGATCTTCTCTGAACTAGATCTCCAGCCCAGTCTGCATCAACAAAGCTATGGATGTCAAAAACTATGTCCAATCCTGGTCTTCCTTGGTAGCACATACCATAATCACTAGAGCCATGCAAATACATGAAAACCCGCTTCACTATTGTACAATGCTCCTTCCCCAGTTTTGACATAAACCAACTCAATAGTCCCACTGCATGTGAAATGTTTGTTCTATTACATACCATTGCATACACCAGGCTACCAACTGCACTTGCATGTGGAACACGAGACATCTCCTCTTCCTCTTCTTGTTTCTTGGGACACTATTCAACAGATAACTTTACACCAACAGGAATAGGAACCTTAACCGGTTAACTATCCTGCATATTAAACCTCTGCAATATTGTCTCGACATACTTCCTCTGGTTTAACCAGAGCTTCCTTTTTTCCCAATATCTTTTAATTTCCATGCCCAAAATATAGTTTGCAACACCAAGATCTTTCATGTCGAATTTGTAGGACAATTGGGTCCTTAATTCCTAGATAATTTCTTTGTTATTTCCAATCACCAACATATCATCCACATAGAATACCAAATAAATAACATGGCCAACAATTAATTTAAAATACACATAATGATCTACTTTGCTTCTAGTGAAGCCAAGTCCCCATATATATGTATCAAATTTATGATACCACATCCTTGGTGACTATTTTAACCCATACATAGACTTTTTTAACCTACATACCATTTCTTTCTTACCCTTCACTGCAAAGCCTTCAGGTTGCTTCATGTAGATCTCTTCTTCCTGACACCCATGAAGAAATGTTTTCTTCACATCCATCTATTCTACCTCAAAATCAAAAGCAGCCACAACATATAAAAGTAATATAATAGAAGCTACCTTCGCAACAGGAGAAAAATATCACCAAAATCAATTCTCGACACTTGGGAATAACCTTTTGCTACCAACCAAGCTTTGTATTTCTCCACCTTTCCTTCTGCATTCATCTTCTTCTAAAACCCCCATTATTTGCCAATGGGTTTCCTTCCAGCTAACAACTCCACTAGACCCCAAGCCTCATTTTTGTGCGAAGATTCCATTTCATCAACCATGGTCTCTTTCCAGAGTTTTCCATCCTCTGAAGCTATTGCTTCCCTGACAGTTCTGGGAACGTCATTAGTAATAGATCAAGCAAAATTTGAAAAAAAATAGTTGGATTATACCTTTTTGGTTGCCTTCTTTCTTGAACAGATCTTCTCATAGCTGGAGTTTGTGGCTCTTCATCTTCTAATTCCTCTACTGTTGTAGACTCTGATTCCTCCTCCTTTAGATTAAACTCTATCTTATCATGTTCCTTTGGTAGGACTCCATGTTTAATAACATCTATAACCTCTCTAAACACCACATCATGGCTGTACACAACCTTCCTTGTTTCTAGGTTCCAAATCTTATAAACTTTTAAACCATCCTTATACCCAATAAAGATGCACCTTTTAGATTTACTATCCAACTTGGTTCTTTTATCCTTTGGAACATGTACATATGCATCACATCCAAATACCCTCAGATGTGAAAGAGAGGGTTTCTTACCAATCCATACCTCTTGTGGAGTCGTATCCTACAACATTGATGAAGGTGATATGTTGACCAAGTAACATGCAGTCTCCATTGCCTCTGCCCAAAATTCTTGTCCTAACCCGGCACCACTGAGCATGCTTCCTGTCTTCTCCATCAATGTCCCGTTCATTCTTTCTGCAACTCCATTTTGCTGAGGTGTGTATGGAGTAGTCTTTTGTTGTTCTATACCACACTTCTTACAGAACTCTTCAAATTCCTTCTTGCAAAACTCTCCTCTGTTATCTGGCCTCAACACCTTTATCTTCTTCTTTGTCTGGTTTTTCACTAGAGCCTTAAATTCTTTAAAGTTGTCAAAAGACTTCATATATCTTCCTGAGGAAATATATCCATGTATTCCTTGAGAAGTCATCTATAAATTATACATAGTACACAAATTTACCCAATGATGGAACCGACATAGGTCCAAACACATCATTGTGCACAAGCTCTAATATTTGTTTTTCCCTCTTAGCACCAAAGGGGAAACTCACTTGATTTGTCTTCCCATATACACATTTTTCACAAAAATCAAGATCTAGAGAGAAATTAGACATACCTTCTACCATACCATTACCATGAAGTATTCAAAGACCCTTCTCTCCAATATGTCCAAGCCCTTGATGCCATAGCATGGTATTTTCTCCAGAGAACCACAAAACTATTGCACTCATCAATAACAGTGCTACCATGAATCTTATACAGAGTTCCAATCCAAACTCCCCACATCAATACCAGTACTCCCCGAACCATCTTGCAGGTATCTTTCTCGAACACTTTTTTTACACCTACATCATCCAGCTTTCTTACAAAAATCAGATTTATGGCCAATGCAGGAATATGCAGAACACCCGAAACTGTTCTAATCCTTCCACCTTGCAACTTCAACTTGACTTTTCTGCGACTGACGATTCTATCCTTCCTGTCATCCCCTAAGAAGACATCACCACCATCATATTTATCATACTCGTAGAACCACTCCTTATAGGGAGTGAAGTGAAAGGATGCACCTGAGTCAATCAACCATGCCTCGTGATCTACATGTGTACTTGAAGAAGACGCCAAGTACACATCCCCACCTTCATCTGAGGTGGTTTTCTCCTCTGCAGAAGGATCATCATTAGATCCCTTTCCTTTCTCAAGAGCTTTAGATCTATAGTCCTTTTTGAAGTGCCCTTCCTTTCCGCATTTCTAGCACACCTTTACAAGTTTTCCTGGAGATTTAGATCTCCCACTTGAGGATTTATTTTTGTTTCTATTCTGGGACCATCCTTGTATAGACAAGGCATCACCATTCTGGCCCTCTGTATTTTTCTGTCTCATCTCCTCTGACACCAAGGATGAGACTATTTCATCAAACTGCAAAGCAATCGCATTACTACCTATTGCAACAACCAGACTATCCCACAAATCTAGTAGAGAACACAACAAACTGATGCACTTATCTTCATTTGAATTTTTTATATCAACAGATAAAAACTATCTTACCACAGTATTAAAGGCATTCAGATGCTCTGTCACCAAGTCTCCATCCTTCATCCTCAAGTTATACATCTTTATTCGTAGGAACAGTTTATTCACGAGAGACTTAGATTGGTACAAATTCCTTAAATTGTCCCACAAAGCCTTCACCGAAGCTTCCCTGATACATTCAACAATATAAAATCTGAGATACACAACCATATTGTGCTCTTTTCCTTCTGATCCAACTTTGTCCAGTTTTCAATTGACATTGTCATTGGTTTAGCACCCGGATCTACCATGATCCACTATCTTTATCCACCAGCAGATTCTCCATCTTGAGTTTCCACAACTCAAAACTCTGACCATTAAATTTCTCAATCTCTATATTTCCACTGCTCGCCATCTTGTTTCACCACAAGAATCGATCTCGCAGATCGCCCACTAAAGAGGGTCTACCACAAGCCCAAGGAAAATCCCTTAGTAGCAAAGGAATCCTCTTGAAGCCAAAACATCTATGATACCAAATGTAGGTTTTAACCCAGTACAAAAATCACCTGCATACGAATTCTAAAAATAGAAAATAAACAATGGTGAGATCATAAAACATAAAATAGATATACATAGATAATTTTCCCTGGATCCTAAAACAGGGACTACCAGATTGATTTTTCATTATTTTCCTTTCAATGTTACAGTACATATATATACATGTCTAAGCATCCATAAACTCCAATCCATTAACCCTGGATTAGGACATAATTGTAGTTCCCTTGACCGGATCTACAAACCATGGGAAGAAAACCATCATGCCCAAAACCATGTGGTAAAACCACACACAAAACCATAGGTAGGTACACTACCTAATATAGGGTCCAAAAAAAAATTCCTGGGGCACTGCGTCAGACCCCGTAGGGAGGGGCTACTGCCCCCCTATGACCCCCCTACTGTGCCCGGTGCAACAAACAAGAAAGTTGTCACCACCCCTATGAACCCCCCCCCCCCCCCGCCGCACATGGGGCTAGTCATGGAAAGAATATAACACACACCCAACACTTTGGAGGAACACAATGTGTTTTTTTTGGGATGACAACGTTTTGGGACATGCTAGAGTATAGGTGGCACATAGCTAATAAGGGCACAAGTGGCATGAAGCAATCATCCCAAAAGCCATGCAGCCCCAGAGGATCGACCTTGGAAGTATACAAAAGCACTTTGTTGATTTTAGTTGGGGGTAAATAGCCAAGGGCTAAAAGCTTGGGACTAGGAGTCTATTTCATTAGCTTATTGTGTCCATGGGTGTTAAATACCTCAGGGCTATAGTGTAGAGTAGCCCAATAATGGTTATTTGCAAAAATTTTTTATGTATTAGTGCTTGGGCCAAAAAATCATTCCATATTAATGGTTTAATCTAGTGGGGGCTAGAACAAAGCGCTTTAGGTGAAAGTTCAAACTTGAACATATTGGCAACTTATTTGGAGAATTGGCATTATGTGCCATATTTAGTGAAACAAGTAGTGCGCTAAAACTTAGAGAGCATGGCATAAACGATTTGGAATCTTGGATAGTGGCATGGACAAAGTTAGAGGAATATTTAGAAAATTGGCTAAATTTGCAGTCAACCAAATTTGGAAAGTCAGATATAAATCCTGATATTTTTCCAGAATTTCAAATTTGGACAATTAAGTTGAGTTTTTCTCAGAGAGAAAGTAGAGCATAGATTGAAGACTCCAAGACGACATTAAGAATACTTAATAAAAGTTGTAGATGAGTTGAAAATAAGAATTCATGCAAGCTAAATAGTTGAACTTATCTCAAAATTCAAAAATTAAAAATATTAGCTCAATTTATATATAATCATAATCAAATTTGCAAGAAGTGTGTTAAAATGTGTTTATAGGTTATTATTGTTGTTGATGTTGGTGTGCATGGTGGTTTGATCAGTGATAAGAGATTGTTAAAAGTGATTTGGTGGTGATTGAGGTATGTCATTAAGGAGGAAATTATTTGTTTATGAAAGGAAGTCACCTTCACAATTTGAGTTTGAAAATGGTATGAAAGATGAATCAAGAAGGTCAAGCAAGTGGTAGCTTGTAGATCAGAGGTTGTAGCTCCTTGTAGTAGTCATTGGTAAACAACTGCAGGTTGTAGCTCCTTTCAGTAGCAGTTGATAAATCAAGGGTTGTAGCTCCTTTTTGTTGATAATAACAACAAGAAACGTTAAAAATAGCATCAAGAAAAATCCTAATTTAATTTGTCCTTGAATTAAATTAGGAATTAAATTGTAATTCTAATTCTCATAGAAACTTGTAACAATTAACTAAGTTGACTTATTTGGCTCAGTAAATTTGAGTTGGAATTCTATCTAGAGTCATGTAGAGTGATTCCTAAATTTTAAGGGCTCGGGTTGAGTTCTTATTGATTTGTAACTATTTAATTCAGTTTAACTGAGTTAAATTCAGTTAAACTAGTTCTAACTGTTGGAGGAACTAGTGAGTGGTAAAGTGAATTAAATTGGATTTAATTCACATGTATTGATCAATCAAATAATTGATAATTCACTCAAAAATAACTCATGCATGTCAGTTCAGAGAAAGACCCTGTTGAGATTAGGTGTTTAGGGGCAATGTACTATTAGTTGTATAATTTTCGAGTTGTACAGATGGTGCATGCAATCAATAGAAGGCCTATGATGGATTGCACAGTTGCGGTGAGGGATTTTCCCAATTAAATATGGGCTAATTCCCTTAGGGATTACACAAGGAAGTAGGGGTTTGGCAGGCAACAGAATTGGCTAAGTGTTGGCTTGAGTTGGTTTGTGAAGCAGTGAGTGAGATTGTACTTGTGCAGAGATTGTTCGGGTTGAAGAAGCATTGTATTTTCTTCTCACATCTTCTAGTTAATGAAATATAAATAGTCGGGGTTTTGAGCAGTTGCTTTCCCTAGAAAAATATTGTGTTATGTGCGATTGAAATTATTCCTTTTCTGCTTCGTGATTTCATCGATCAATTTTTGTTTCCGCTGATGAGTAAAGTAGATTCATGTATTTTTTTTATCATATCACATAAGAAATTTGAATCTATAGTAAAATTATACATGGTATCAGAGTTGAAGTCATTATAGAAGAGGAGAATATGAGTTTGTTGTGCAGGTGAAATCGAATTTTCAGTTTCATACTTCAAATTCAGCAGGATGTCATTCTATGGTTTGAGACTTGAGTATGCCATACAGGGTATCTTGAATTACATATCTTGGAAGGATGGGATGGACGTAGTGTTGGAAGAAAACGGGCTGAAGGAATTCATAAATCATGATATCCCAGAGCCTCTAACATATGATGTTAAAGATATGGCTGAATGGAGAAAGTGTGTGAAAAAGGTGAGAAGGATTATCCTAGAAGGAGTTTGAGATCATATTGCTTTGAATCTCCACGGTAAGGAAACTCCATTTGAAATGTGGAAGGCATTGATGGACCTATTTCAAAAAAGCAGTGACCACAGGAAGTTGGCATTGAAGGACAAGCTCAGAAAGATCAAGATGGAGAAGTGTGACTCAATTCCAAAGTACTCAACCAAGTTCACCCAATGTCGGGATGAGCTTAGAAGTGTCAAGGTTACTATTGTAGAAGACAATCTGGTGAGCCTAGCACATCTAGGACTTCCAAGAGCTGGCACAACTACTAGGACTCAGTTAATGTGAGGGAGAAGATACTAGAGGGGAGTGATTGTGGTCCAACTTGGTACAAGAATATATTCGGTGGAACACCAGAGATGGGACCTCATCCAAATAAGTGGAAGATTAATTTGCATTATTCATCAGATAAATGAAATCCATGGGAAAGAAGTCCCAATGCGAGGAGGGTGGAAAGAAGAGGGACTTGTCGAAATCAAGTGTTTTCATTATCATGAGTTCAGGCACTATTCCATGAAATGCCCACAGAAGAAAGCAAGCAAGAAGGAGCCTGTAGTAGCAGCAGTAAGTGAAGCTCTAGCTTCACAATTCGAACTTGATTTCACTCTCATTGCATGCATGGAAAGCATTATAATGGGAAGCATGTGGTATCTCGACATCGGTGCCTAGTTCCATATGACGAGGAATAGAGATATCCTCAGTAACTTGGAGGAGAAAGACCTCAAGTAGAACATAGAGTTTGGAGATGATGGGAAGTATAGCATGATCATCATCGGTACAGTTACTTTTTAGAGGGAGTATGGATCCTCTCTTAGACTCACAGATGTGATGTATCTTTTAGGACTAAAGAAGAATCTTGCTTCGATCCGGCATTGGAAGATTATGGCTATGATGTGATTTTTAGCAAAGGAAAGGTTTTCCTTAGACACATCACCATAGGACATGTGCAATATATCGGTATGCGAATCAAAAACATGTATGCACTTGAGGTAAAAGATGAATGCAAAGCCTTGAGAAGAAAGGAAAACGTTAGAGACTTGGTGGTTAAGAGGGGGCATGAATTACCTCTCAACATGCAGCCCCAGAAGCAGCCTCAGCAAGTTGTAACTTGTGGAGCAGCCACAACTAGAGAAGCAGAGAGGAGACTAAGTGGAGACATCCACTCAAGTAGAGACCTCTAGTAGGGGGGGATTTCGAGCCAAGTGGGCATAGCGAGTACATGCATTCATACCTCCATGTGAGAGGTGGGGTGATGTGAAGGAATAGTCCCAAAAGTGCAGAAATTTGTGCAAGATCCATTGAGGTGTTGTTGTCTCATGGATCATTACCTTGATATAGGGGCCCATAGTATTTTGTAGCAGGAGGATCAGTATCAGTCAGACACTGAGGAGTGCAGAGTAGTGTTGACAATAGAGTAGGAGTCTCAATAGTAGAGTCAACTGCAACACAATTTTCCTAGTAAACGGTTGCAGACACCGTTAAATTAGTTTATTTTGTTTATTTTTGGGATGCTTTTTGGTTGCAGATGTTGCAGTAGCAACAACAAAAATGACAAGTGTTGCATGCAGAAAATTCCAAAGGTATTGGATCGAGATAGAGTTGAATTCCTTTCTTGTTGAGAGGGAGTGTTGAAAATAGAAACAAGAAATGTTAAAAATAGCATCAAGAAAAATACTAATTATTGTCCTTGAATTAAATTAGGAATTAAATTGTAATTCTAATTCTCATAGCAATTTCTAACAGTTAACTAAGTTAAGTTGACTTAGTTGGCTGAGTAAATTGTAGTTGGAAGTCTATCTAGAATCATGTAGAGCGATTCCTAAATTTTTGGGGCCCAAGTTGAGTTCTTATTGAGTTGTAATTATTTAATTCAGTTAAATTAGTTCTAACTGTTGGAGGAACTAATGAGTGGTAAAGTGAATTAAATTGGATTTAATTCACATGCAGTGATCAATGAGATAACTGATAATTCACTCAAAAATAACTCATGCATGTTTGTTCAGAGAAACACCCAGTTGATATTAGAGTTCAGGGACAGTGTACTATCAATTGTATAATTTTCGAGTTGTACAAATGGTGAATGCAATCAGTAGTAGAACTCCTATGATGGATTGCATAGTTGTGGTGAGGGATTTTCCCAGTTAAATATGGCCAATTCCCTTAGGGATTTCGCAAGGAAGTAGTGGCTTGGGAGGCAGCGTAATTAGCTAAGTGTTGGTTTGAG